>PVKZ01001666.1:0-344953 GCA_004027375.1 Macroglossus sobrinus | reverse complement strand
TTCATATCTGCTTTGATTTCTTTTAACAGGGTCTTGTAATTTTCATTATATAGATCTTCACATGTTTTTTTTAGATTTATTCCTAGGCATTTTATTCTTTTCGTTGCAAATTCAAAGAGATTATTTTTCTGCTTCTTTTTCTGACATTTCATTATTAGAGTATATGAATGCTACAGATTTTTAAACATTGATTTTTTTTTATCTGGAAACTTTACCGTATTTGCTTATTGCTTCTAGTAGTGTTCTCGTTGAGTCCTTGGGATTTTCTACACAGAGAATCATGTCATCTGCAAATAGTGACAGTTTGAATTCTTTGTTTCTTATTTGGATGCCTTTTATATCTTTCTTTTGTCTGATTGCACTAGCTAGGACCTCCAATGTTATACTGAATAACAGTAACAATAGTAGACAGCCTTGTCTTGTTCCTGATCTTAGAAGGAGGATTTTTAGTTTTTCACCATTAAGTATAAAGTCGGCTGAGATTTTGTCATGAGTAGCTTTTAGTATGTTAAGGTACTTTCCTTCTATACTGATTTTGTTAATTGTTTTGATCATAAATGGATGCTGTGTCTTGTCGAAGGCTTTTTCTGCATCTATTGCTATGGTCAGATGATTCTTATTTTAAAATTTGTTTATATGGTGTATCACATTAATCGATTTGCATATGTTGAATCATTCCTGTGCCCCTGAGATGAAGCCCACTTGATTGTGGTGTATAATCTTTTAAATATGTTGCGGTATTCGGTTTGCTACTATCTTATTTAGGATTTTTGCATTTGTGTTCATGAGAGATATTGGTCTGTAGTTTTCTTTTTTGTGTAATTTTTATTAGGTTTTGGTATCAGAGTAATATTGGCCTCATAAAATGAGTTGGGAAATATTGCCTTCTCTTCGAGTTTTTGGCAGAGTTTGAGGAGAATATGTATTAAATTTTCTTTGAATGCTTAGTAGAATTCACTGGTGAAGCCGTCTGGTACTGGAATTTTACTTTTTGGTAGGTTTTTGATGATTGTTTCAATTTCTGTACTGCTCATCAGACTATTTAGATTTCCCAGATCTTTTTGATTCAATATAGAAAGATTGTATTTTTTTAAGTACTGTTACATATTTTCTAAGTTATTAAATTTGTTATTATATACTTTTTCATAATATTCCTGCATGATCTTGTATTTATGCAATGTTAGTCATAATTTCCCATTTTTCATCCTTGATTTAGTTTATTTGTGTTCTTTCTCTTTTTTCTTTATTGAGTCTAGCCAGGGTTTTGTCAATTTTATTAACCTTCTCAAAGAATCAACTCCTGTTGTATTTATTTTTTTCTATTTTTTGTTGTTGTTTTCAATTTTATTTATTTTTGCACTAATTTTGATGATTTTTTTCTTCCGCTAACTTTAGGCCTCATTTGTTCTTCCTTTTCTTTTTTTTAAAGATAAAGCATTAGGTTATTTATAGGGGGTTTTCTTGTTTTTAGAGATAGGCCTGTACTTATATGAATTTTTCTCTTATGACTGCTTTTGTCGTGTCCCCCAAATTTTGATATGTTGTGCTATCATTATCATTTATTTCTATGCATCTCTTGATCTCTTTTTTTATTTATTCTCTGACACAGTTATTCTTCAGTAGCATGTTGTTTGATCTCCATGTATTTGTGGTTCTTCCTGATTTCTTTTTGTAGTTGATTTTAGTTTCATAGCATGATCAGAGAGTATGGTTGATATGATTTCAACCCTCTTATATTTGTTGAGACTATTTCTGTGTCCCAGCATGTGATTTATTCCTGAGAATGTTCCATGTGTACTAGAGAAGAATGTATAAGCAGGTTTTTAGGGATGGAAAGCTCTTATGTCAATTATGTTCATTTGGTCTAATGTGTCATTTAAGGATGTTATTTTCTGATTGATTTTCTGTTTGGATGATCTGTCCATATCCGATAGTGAGGTATTTAGGGCCCCTACTAATATAGTGTTTTGGTCTGTTTCTTTTTTTAGTTCTGTTAGTAATTGCTTTACATATTTCAGGGCTCTCTGATTGGGAGCATAAATATTAATAACTGTTATGTCTTCTTGGTGCATGTTTCTCCTTTATCGTTATGAATTGTCCTTCAGTATCTTTCTTTCCCTTTTTTAATTTTGAAGTCTATTTTGTCTGATATAAGTACCACTACTCTTGCTTTTCTCTGAATGCCATTTGCTTGAAATATCATTTTCCACTCTTTCACTTTGAGTCTATATTTGTCTTTGGAGTTGTGATGTGTCTCCTGGAGCTACCATATGGTTGGGTTTTGTTTTTTGATACATTTTGCAACTTTATGCCTTTTTATTGGTCAGTTCCATCCATTTACATTTAGGGTGATTATTGAAATATGAGGTCTTTTTATAGTCATTTTATCTTTACTTTCTGGTAGCTCAGTGTTTCCATCGTTTCCTTGTCAATGTGTTTCTGTTTTCTTTATTTTGGTTGGCTTTT
Source organism: Macroglossus sobrinus (assembly GCA_004027375.1). Taxonomy (NCBI): domain Eukaryota; kingdom Metazoa; phylum Chordata; class Mammalia; order Chiroptera; family Pteropodidae; genus Macroglossus; species Macroglossus sobrinus. The sequence goes on along the minus strand of PVKZ01001666.1, from coordinate 342,487 downwards.
GGGTGTTTTGCCTCTGGTTCTTCTCATTTTCTGTTATGTACTTCAGTTCTCAATCTTTGGTGTGTAGCTACCATTACGACTATGTAAAGGTTATATATATATATATATATATATATATATATATATATATATATATATATACAATTTTCCATTTTTTTCTGCATGTGCCTTATCTTCATTCCCCTTTGAGAATTTGGATCTTTGAATCCTCCCCTTTCCATTGTTGTCTCCATTTGTGCTTATGTATGGTGAATATTCATTACTATCTTGCTATAGCAATTCTCTTCTTATTATTTAAGCTTATAATGCCCTGTTCCTAGTAAGGATTGTACTCCTCTGCTTCTATTTGCCTGATAGTCACTTTACTCCTAATTATGTATTTTTTTGTTTTGTTATTTTGTTTTAGGTGACCTTACCCCTTTCAGTATTTCCTGTAGTGAAGGCTTCATAATGGAGAATTCCCACAATTTTTGTATGTCTGGAAATGCCTTGATTTCTTCTTCATATATAAAAGAGATTTTAGTTGAATACATTATTTTAGGCTGGTAGTTTTTTTCACTTAATAGTTTAAATATTTGATTCCATTCCTTTCTGACTTTTAAGATTTGCGCTGAGAATTCTGATGATAATCTAATGGATTTTCCTTTATAAGTCACCATCTTCTTTTCTCTGGTGCCCTGAGAATTCTCTCTTTGTCATTGATTTTTGATAACTTTAAGACAACATGTCTTGGCAAAGGCCTTTTTGGGTTGAGATAACTGGGCATTCTGTTGATTTCTTGAATTCCAAGCTTTAGCTTATTCCTTAGATTTGGGACATTTTCTTCCACTATTTGTCTGAAAATACTTTCTAGTCCCTGCTTCTTTTCCTTGCCTTCGGTAATGCCCATTATTTTTATGTTTCCTCTCCTGATGGTATCAGCTAGTTCTTGAATTTCTTTCTCAATATTTTTCATTCTTCTGTTTCTCTCTTCTTTTTGACTTATTTCTAGATTTCTGTCTTTGATATCACTGATTCTTTTCTCCATTCGGTCGACTCTATTTCTCAAACTTGCTATTTCATTTTTCAACTCTTGCACTGTGTTCTTCATCTCCAGAAGTTCTATTTGGTTTTTTGTAAGGTTTCAGTCTTCTTGCTCTGCTCATCTCGTTGTTTTTTTAAAATTCCTGAAATTGTAGATTTAAATTGTTTTGGATCTCACTGAGATTTTTCAGAAGTTCCATCCTGAAGTTTATGTCATTTAAGTCGCATATTTCTATATTTGTAAACTTATTTTCTGAAGGTTTTCTGTTTCTTTCTGAGATGCCTTATCACCTTGGTTGTTCATTGTGTTTAATGGACTATTTCTGCACCTGGGCATTAATGGAAGTGTATTCTGCTGTTTTTCCAGAAAGAAGATTTATTATATAAAGGTCTGTCTTTAGCCTGCTGCAAAGAAGGCACTTTTCTTTTGGTTTCCAGTAGGTGGTATCTAAGCCTCATGGATTCCTGCTTCATATAAAGCCTTCAAAATGTCTTTTTGTTTTCTAATACATAATCACACTTACTACTTTCAATTTCAGTCTCTGTCAGTGTTAGCTACAGTTTCTGTAGCGTTTGCTTTGAGTCCCTTGGGGCTCTGTGGTGATTGGTCTGAGAGCGGGGAGGTGGGGGTTAGAGGGGCCCTCTGGGTTGGGGGTTGGGGGCTGCGGCTCAGCCTTGGTTGCAGGTAGATATATCACCTGTCGGTTTTCTGCGGTTCTGTCCCGCTTCTCTGCTTTCTGCTCTGATGACTGTGCCCTGGTGCTGGCTGCTAGAAGTTCCAGCACTTCCAGACAGGCTGATTAGGGAAGTCGCTGCACCTTCTCCCCTCTCCTTCCTCCTGCAGGGAGCTCCAGAGGCTGTGGGAGGTACTTTCAGTCTCTGCAGCTTTTGCTCAGATTCCCCTGGGGCTCCACGATGTCAGTCTTGAAGGGTATGGGGGGAAGGACCTTCTGCATTTTGCATTGGGGGCTGCAGCTCAGCCTTAGTTCTGGAACCAGGGCCCCTAAAAATCAACTGTTGCATCTCTGTAGTCCCTTCCTGCTTCTCTGCTTTCTGACCTGATGCCTGGGCCCTGCTGCTGGCTGCTAGAAGTTCCGGCACTTCCAGGCAGGCTGATCAGGGATGTCGCTGCACATTTATTCCTCCTCCTCCTCCTGCTGTGAGAGGGTCTGTGAGAGGCAGCTTCTTTATTACTCCCAGGCCACTGCCCTCCCAACACTGGGGGTTCTGGCCTGTGGTAACTCTTATGTGCAGATCCCACTCTCAGATGTGCTGGTGTGAAGTTTGGGTGTTTTTTGTTGCGTTTTAGATGTTTAGCTTATTGTTGTCTCAGGGGGAGAGATTTGGGGATGTCTCTCACTTCAACATGTTTCCTTGCCCTCTCCTAAACATTTTTCTATTTCATGCATAGCTTTTCAGTAATTACATCTTATTATATCAATATTGTAATAGTAATATCATATTGAAAACTGTTAGATCCAAGTTTTGTTATTATATATTAAGTCATAGTGGCCTTCTTCATGTATATTTTCTTGTTTTGATGAATTATTTCTCCGAGATATACTATGAATAGTTGAGTTTTGCTGGAAAAAAGGGCAATCCAAGATTAATTTAATTGGCATTTATTTAATTATTAGAGGGTATGATCACTTTTTTTGGTGTTCATTTACTCTTTTTACTTAGTGGAAAGACCATGTTTTAGGGGACCAAAGAGAGCTAGATTTAAATTTATCTCTGCTACTGCCTGGCTTTGATGTCTCAGCTGAAAAAATGTGTATAATAATACTTGAGTAATTTTTTGATGGTCATATATGTGGAATGTTAAAACCTAACTTGGACTCTGATTTAATGAATAACACCTATTATTATTATTTCCCTTTGTGTGAATTACTTATGTTCTTTCTGAAAAATTACATTGAGCAGAAATACTAAAGAAGCTGGATGAAAACTGGAATAGAGGCAAGAGACTTATTAGCCATAAGATCTTGACCAAATCACCTAACTGCACTTGATTGTTAATGTCTATGTGAAAATCAATACAATTTCTATCTTGCTCTCTTTATTTTTGTTAGCATTAAATAAGATAACAAAGGTGACAGAACTTGAAAACATTAATGTATTTTTACCGTTACTATTATGAGAGATTGAAAATCCCTATAGCAAAGACTGTCATCCAAATTCTACTATTCTTTTTCATAACAGTCCTAATTTCGAGATGCTATTAGTGCAGACTATGGTTCCCTTAGAGAGCTCTCCATGTCAACGGTGATTTAAACTTAAAAGGGGAGTAAGGTTTTACTTTTGATATAGGGAGTCCCTAGAAGAGAAACACATGTATAAAGCAATTAGGACATATACAGAAAATTAAAATTTGCATATATTTATGGAGAATAACTCATAATAAGCTAAAATAGTCTCAAGGGAAATCCCTAATCCCTGGATCTTTAGAAGTCAGTATCGCAGGACCTTTTGATTTCTTAGAAGAAAGAAATGTAAGAAATACAGTAATGACTCAGTATAGTAAAATATGCATAAAGGAAACTGGACACAGTTAAACTGAGCTATGATGGTGGAACATGGAGATCAAGAATGCCATTTCTTGAGGCAAGCAGACCTGAATGCCAATGTTCATTTATCACTTATCAGCTGAGTGACATTGGCCAAATTGTCCCAGTTTCCTGTAAAGTGGGACTCAAAAAGTTCTTACCTAAAAGGGTTGTTATGAGGATTAGAAACAATGGTGCTTGTAATGTGCTTACCTAGTATAGTTCCTTACACAGTAAGTACTGAAGAAACTGTAGCTGTTATTAATACAGTTATTAGCAGTAGTGTATCTTAATTAAAGAATATAATAAAAAATTCGCATGTGTTTATGTGACTAGATGGTAACCATGACTGTTACCTTTGTTACTCAGTAACATTGCCATGAACAATGCTCTTTAAAAGGGACCTCATAAATGAAAGTCTGAGAATTTTAGCTGGTAGAATGATATCAACCTAAAAAGGAAAAGTAAACTGTTTTTCTCAAACTTCACAGAGCTTCCTTTACACAGATAGAAAACATGAAGTTTCAGAAATTCAGGAGGAATAGAAGTGACAAGTTGGCATTTAATTACAAATATGCTAAGCTTGGTGTTATTAAAAAATTATGAGGAGATTGAAAGAGCCTATTAAAGTGATTAACCTTAAAGAGTCATCAATAGGAAATATAAATCAGAAGTTATTTTTGATCAATTGTTTTTACAGAATAAATCCAAATGCAAAGTAAAATTAATTTATTTTCACAGATCAATACTGCCTTTCTATAGATTACATCATAACAGGAGAAAATGTCAGACATTTTTAGGAAGTGATAACAAGTTGATCATTAACCTAATCAGCTTTTCCTTCAAACCAAACAACAAATTTTGTATATGCCATGACACAGTTTTTTCACACTCTTCTTTTATAATGAATTTCAAATCATATTTGAGGCTGGTGAGAAGCACAGAGAGTGGACTTTTATACCAAACTTCCCAACATGTTCACATAGTTCTAATTTCTTCCATACCCACTCATCCTGACCATTGTTGTCCAATCATTTTTTAAAAAGGCCTAAATGTACCAATTTTCTGCCTGAAACTTCCTCATTATGAGTAGATTAAATCTAAACTCCATAGTAGGGTTATAAAGATCTTATGTAATAATGCTTTGACATACATTTTTCAGGTTTATTTTTCCATATTCTTACTTATCCTCCTCTCCTCTTACATTTAGTGTGCATCAGAGTAAGACCATAAGCTCATTAAAAACTGCATATTCTTGGGTCATATCTCTTGATATCTGGCAGTGATTTCTTAGAATTAGAATTTTTAACAAGCAAAGCAGTAGATAATCAAATCTCAGTTTGAGAAACAGTGGCCAAAACCCTGTTCCACCAAATGTCTTCTCATTCTTTCAAAAGCCCATCTCAGTTTATACCTCCTCACCTTATGTTTAAACTCCTTTCTTTCCTTTTTTTTCTGAATAATTAAACTTCTATCAATCCTTCATGACCTGGCTTGAGTATTTTCTCTTTGAAACTTTTGTGCAGAGTTAGTGTTCCTTTCACACTTTGCATGCATGTTGAATGCTCATATTTGTATTAATCTCCCTCAATCAATTTAGATTTTTTTCTAAGGGCTGAGAACTTCTTAGTCATTTTTTTTTACCATACTCTAGAGCTTGGACAATGTCTAACACACAAAAATAAATGTCCAATCAATGATTTTTGATTAAATGAATAAGTGAGTTGATGAAGGTCCTTGGCTTTTATATTTAACATCAGATTAAATAAGCAGATATTATAGTTTAGAAATTATTTGCTTGGATTCTGCCTTGGGACATAGATATTAAGCAATTTTTCTCATTTAGTAAGAACTATTAGGATTTTTTTCTAAACAATTCATAATATAAGGTGTTGTTAATAGTTGAATAATTAAAATCCCACTTTAATATTGTACTTAGTATAGGATTTTTGAAAAACTGAATAGTACAAATAAATCTGTGTCCTACAGCTGATTAATTTATTTGGCAATAGAAAGTTTCAGATTGCATTTCAATTACATGACTTTAAATAGACTTTGAAATGTTAATATATCAAAGCCCAATGATGACAAATGTTTGTCTTACTAGGTGTATTATTTTGAACCCGGGAACAGCAACAATGAAAACCAATAACAAAGAAATCTTTAGATCCATACCAGTTTTAAAAAATTTATATTTTAAATACATTTTTGAATAGAGAGTTATCAGAAATCTAGGTATAACTGATATGAGAATTTTCCATCTGGTCTTTTGTTTCAAATTAATAAAAAAACACTCATAAATAAAGGACAAATCTGTTTAAGTGACTGTCATTCATTCAACATATATTTATTAAATGCCCGTTTTGTGTCAAATTTGGCTCTAAGACCTAAGGACCCAAAGAGATAAAATTTCTGTTAGTAGATATTACTTTCTTGTATGAGGAGAAAGTCGACAAACAAAATGTAATTATATATGTGTCTGTGCATGCATACATGCTTGTGTGTGTGTGCATGTATGTGTGTGAATGCTATGTCAGATGGTAATAAGGGCTATTTTAGATAGGAAACGTCTTTAATAAGGTGACATTTGAGTAGCGATCTAAAAGAACTCAGGGAGTAGGACATGTGAGTATCTGAAGAAAGAGAATTCCACATAAGTAGGGATAACATTTGTGAAAACCTTGAGGGCAGAGTGTGCTTGCAGAAAAGAATGCATACCAAGCAAGTCAGTGTGACTGGAGTGGAGAAAACTGGAAGAAAGAGGAAGGATCTGAGGTCTTAGAAGTAGTGGAGATGGTAGTATGTATGTGGGTTTAAGGGGAGAAGCTACTGGGGACTTAGGAACAGAGGATTTATATGATCTGAAATTTATTTGTATATTGTCTATATAAGCTGTGTCTTTCATTCTAAATTCTTTATTAGTCATTGCTAGGCCACACTTCATTACTTTGTTTAGAAGTCAAACAGCATAATCAGAACATCTTCGGCAGTTTTAGTAAATTATTATTAATAATAATTGCATTTAATAATAACAGTTAATATTAAATATAAGCATCATCATAGTAAGAAGAACAACAGCAGCAAAAATAGCAACAATGTGCATAAATGCTATCACTTAGGATATGCCTGCTCTATATACTCTCTCTATATAGTACATTATTTCACTCAATTCTCACAACTACCTGTGAGGAGGTATTGTTATTCTTCCTATTTTACATTTGCAGAGACATGAATGTGATTCATTTAATCTCCAGAAAATATTTTATTTATGCTGTTCTGTATCTTATGCAAAACTACATTTATCTTGTTTTGGTATAAAACAACAACATAATAATATGTGATTTCTTTGGCTTACTTGCTTTCCATAAGTAATAACAGAGGATTAATCTAAATGGCAAATATTAATAAAATATCCTATATTCCAGGTATCATACTAAGTACTTCATACGCATTATCTCATTTAATCTGTACAATAACCCAGACAAGGAAACTGGAACTCAGAGATGTGAAGTAATTTATTGAAGGGCATACAGTTAGTAAATGGCAGAAAAGGGATCAAATCTAGGTTCATCTGACTCCAGGGCTTGCCTTTTTAACTACTGTTATATGACTAAATGTGGGTAAAAATATATTGATACATTCAAAGTTTTTTAAAGTGTATTTGGTGTAACTTGTTTCAAAATTCTATTTTATTTTTAATCTGTGAACATAGAGTCATCTTTAGTTGGATGCTTAAGTCCATTTGGAGTCAGAATATAACCTAAGATCATATAAACCTGTAGGACAATTATGCTGTTCCTTCTAGCTAAACTTCTGTAACAATCAGCCATATTATTCCCTTTCTCTGTCTACATGATCCATATGTTTATCTCATCATTTGAACTGTCTTGTTCTTGAGACCAATGATGGCCATGGTGTGCCTATCACTTTGAATATGTAACATTTGGAAAAATATATTTTTCATTTTAGTCTGTCCAACACAAGTTATAAAAACAGTAACAAGGATAAAAATACAAAGATGAATTTCTGAAAGAGGAATGAGAAAGAGAGAGGAAACTCACCAAGGAGGAAATAAATGAGAGAGAGAGAGAGAGAGAGAGAGAGAGAGAGAGAAACTCTGACAGCGACAAATTGGCAATATATGCCTGCATCAATCTCTCAATAGCCACCAGTCTACCATGAATTCTGAAAGATTCTGCTTTTACTCTCCTATCCTAGTACAAAACACTCCAGAGGGTAAGTGAACCTCATTTTTCTTTCCTCCTTACTCATCTCCTTATCCTAAGAACTTCCTCTAATGCTTGCTCATAGTCACAAAATCAAAAAGAGAAAGAAATTGTTATGAACAGTTTATTCTTTGAAATAAATTATACTGGAAACTCCTGGAAACCAGAGGGCAAGTTTTATTTATTTCTGTATTTTCAGCTCTTGGCCTATGAACTGGTATATGGTAGGCCTTGCGAGAATGTTTGTTGAAAGAATGAGTGCCTCAGTGAAGTTCAGGCTATAAAGATGGTGTGGGTAATATCAACAGTATCTTACATGAGCACACAGAAGGCTAGCATTATAAAATGTTGAACCTAGTGTTTCCAGTATTAACTATATTTGGCCCGATTGGCTAGTGAAGATAATCCTTTCATTCCTTCATTCTCCATGTGCTTCCTTTCCAGAGAGAGAACCATTCTTCTCTCTAGCTTCCATACTTGAACCTCCAAACAAGCACAGAACTGTCATAATTAACCTACTAGCTCAAATCGTTTAATTATTCTCAAAGATTTACAGTAGTATCCCCTTTTCCAAAATCAGTATGTTCCAAGACTTCCAGTGGATGCTCCAAACCTACAATAGTACCCAAACTCATATATATATATATATATATATATAATGTTTTTTCTATACATACATACTTATGATAAAGTTTAATTTATAAATTAGGCACAGTAAGAGATTAACAATAATAACAATATAAAAATTGTAGAATTGAGTTGTTTTGGATCTCACTGAGTTTTTCAGAAGTTCCATCCTGAAGTTTATGTCATTTAAGTCACATATTTCTATATTTGTAAACTTATTTTCTGGAGTTTTTTTGTTTCTTTCTGAGATGTCTTGTCACCTTGGTTGGTCATAGTGTTTATTGGACTGTTTCTGTGCCTGGGAATTAATGGAAGTGCATTTTGTTGTTTTTCCAGATTGATTTATTATAGAAAGTTCTCTCTTTAGTTTGTTGCAAAGAAGGCAAATTTTTTTTTTTTGGTTTCTAGTGGGTGGTGTCTAAGCTTCTTGTATCCCTGCTTTATATAAAGCCTAAATGTCTTTTTAAATTTTTTTGTAGATATTTAATCACACTTGCTACTCTCAGTTTCAGTCTCTGACAGTGTTAACAACAGTTTTTGTAGCATTTGCTCCAATTATCCTGGGGCTCCGCAGTGATTGGTCTTGGAGGTTATGGGAGGAGGCACCCTTTGGATTGGGGATTGGGGTTGTGCCTCAGCCTTGGGTTTGCAACTGGGGCTGGTAAAAATCAACTGTTATTTCTCTGCTATTCTTTCCCGCTTCTCTGCTTTCTTTCCCGATGACTGGGCCTTGTTGCCAGCTGCTAGAAGTTCCAGCACTTCCAGCCGGGCTGATTAGGGAAGTCGCTACACCTTCATCCCTCTTTCTCCTCCTGCAAGGAGGTCTGGTGGCTGTGAGAAGCAGTTTCTTTGTTTCTCCTAGTGCACCACCTGACACTCGGGATTCTGACTTGTGGTAGCTCTTATGTGCAAATCCCATGCTCAGACATGCTGGTGTGCAGTTTGGGTATTTTTTTGTTGTTATTGTTAAGTTTTAGATATTCAGCTTATTGTTGTTTCAAGAGGAAAGATCTGAGAACGTCTCTCACTATGCCATATTTCCGAAGGATCCCACTAATGTATTTTTAAAATAAAATTTAGTTGATTCTTCTCTTGAAAAATAAACCAAGTAGAGTAATGTTAGTGAGAATGGCAGATAAAAGACCTGGGGATATCCTCTCTTTGATAAAATGAAAACAGTGACAAAAATGGTCAGAATCAACTTTTCAAAACTCTAGAAACTAATCAAATATTTGGACCATTCTTAGTGTGTTTATTAGAGAATAGTTTGAATCTTGGTAGGACCAGTGAACCTTGTGTGTGGCATACTAACATGCCCTATTCTTATGCCACTCTCCATGTTATTCTTGAAATGCAAAAGGTCCAACCATGGAAACCAATAGTCTAGCAGCTATTGGAGAGATCAGAATGTGTTTGGAGCTCTTTCAAAAACTTCCTTTGTGAAAACTGCTATTATTTGACTTTTTCAGTGGTTCCACAAATTTTAAGGCTCATATTTACATGACTCAAGTCAGTGCTAACCCAGTGTGAAAAGCCTTTTCCTTAAGGGTGACTGTGAAACCAATTACAGGGAGGTAATTAACTTTGCAGCTGCCTGAGGTTATGGCTAAGGGTTGAAGCAAACAATAGATGATCCATAAAGTTTAGAAAGAAAACCTGGGGAATGAGGTCCACCGGGACTTTAAAAGGCTCTGACAGAATTCTGGAAATTTAGAAGGTTATGTGTATGCCCAATGCTGCACACTGATGTGCACATGCTCAGGAAAGATTTGAGAAGGCACTAAACTTTCAATTCTGGTTGATCTTGAGGTTCTGTATAAGCAGAAAATGAAAGCTAAAACAGACCTTGGAAACTACTTAAGTGTTAATATTGTCCCCCAAGATGCACATAGAGCCCCTGGAAAAGACTGGAAGACATATTGGTCCAAATGCTTAATGACATCTTTGTCCAATTATTAGCTGACCACTAAACAAACCAACTGAAGACTTCAGTGGCTACACATAGAAAATACAGACTTTACATAATTAATTCGGAATGAAAATAGATAGGTAACACACCACCACCACAACCAAATAGCAACAACAAACCCTGTCCATACAAAAAAACCCCAATAAATTTCAACATTTGATATGATAAAATACTCTTTAATCACTAAAATTAAAAAGCAATAACAGAAAGAAATTTGAGGAGCTTAAAAATATGTGAAAACATTTCTAGGTAACCAGTGGGTCATAGTAGAAATCACATGGGAAATTAAAAATTACTTTGAGGTGAATTAAAAAGTAAAGACAATATACCAAAACTTTTGGGATTTAGCTAATAATGCAATGTTTATAGGAAAATTTATCTGAAATCAATAACCTAAGCTTTCACCTTAGAAAGTAGAAAAAGAAAAACAAACGAAAACTAAAATAAGCGGAAGGAAAAATATGAATGGAAATAAAGGAAATAAAAAACAAAAAAAGAGAAAATCAAAGAAAGCAAAACTTTATTGAAAAGTCAACAATATTAACAGAACTTTAGGTAGACTAAAGAAGAAAACCAGAAGTGCTCAAATACTAAAACTGGGAACACATGGGGAAAATTTCTATTGACCTTTCATAAATAAATAAAAAAAATTATTAGGCAATGCTAAACAATTGTATACCAAACAAATTAGATAACTTCGATAAAATGGACATTTTCTTAGACACAAGCTATAGAAACGAACTCTAGAAGAAATAGAAAATGTATATAGATTTTTAACAAGTAGAATAATTGAATTAGTAATCAAAAACTTCCCACAAAGATAAGTCTAGGACCAGATGGCTTTGCTGGTAATTCCTACCAAATGTTTAAAGAAAAATTAATACTAATTCTTCACAAATCCTTCTAAGAATATAAGAATAAGAATTGTTTTATAAACTATATAAATGTCTAACCAATGTACTGCATACTTAAAACTAATAATAAAATAATGTTAAAAAAATAAAATATAAATAAATATAGAAGAATTGGGAATGTGTACCAACTCATTCTGTAAGTTCAGTATTACCCAGATCAAAAAATCACATGAAAAAAAAACTACATGCCACGATTTCCTATGAATATGGGCACAAAAATCCTCAACAATGTATAGCACTAGGAAACTAAATCCAGAAACATAGGATTACACATTTATGTACTATATAATTATATATGACATATATTTATATTTCACACAATTGTATAATTATATTATATTATGTTATGTTATGTTGTTATGTTATATTATATTATATTATATTATATTATATTATATTTATTATATTATATTGAATTAGATTATATTAGGGTTATACACTGTGACCAATGGTTGTAAACCATGATTGGTTGGTTGAATGGTTGGTTTAATATCTCAAATTGAGGGAACACACCATATTAATATAATGAAAGATAAAAACTTCATGAGTATTCTAAAGGACACAGAAAAACATTTGACAAAATCATACATTCTTTTATAATAAAAACTAAGAATACAAGGGAACTTCTTGAACCTGATAAACGGCACCTACAATATTTCCGCAGCTAACACATACTTAATGATGAAAGACTGAGAGCATTCACCTTAATATCAGGAACAAGATAAAGATGTCCACTCTCATTGCCTTTATTTTATTACAGTGCTAGCAAGAAAAATTGGACAAGAAAAAGAAATAAAAGGGATCCAAATTGTAAAGAAAAGAGTAAAACTCTCTTAGCTGATAAAGAATATGATCTTATAAAATCTTGAAGAACCCACTAAAATCTTAATGTGTAGTACTAGTGTAAGAATAGATGTATCAGAACATTGGAATATAATTGAGAGTATATAAATAAGCCTTCACATTCATACTGATTTTTCACAAAGGTGCCAAGACAATCCAATGGTCAAAGGATAGTTATTTCAATAAATGTTGAAACAACTGTATATTCATATCCAAAATATTAAAGATCGATCTCTATGTCACATATATACAAATATGAACTCAAAATGAATTAAACACTTAAATGGAAAGGCTGAAGCTATAAAACTGTTTGAAAAAAATTTTAAAATAAAACTTCAAGGCCTTATATATAGCAATAGATTCTCAGATATGACATCATAAACAGAAGCAACAAGAGAAAAAATTTAAAATATGGACCTCATTGAAATTTTTAAAAAGATCATGTTTGTGATTTAAAGATGGTATAATAAAGTAAAAGGACAACCCATAGAATGGGAGAAAATATTTCCAAATCATGTATGTTGTAAGGGATTTGTATTCAGAGCTCATAAAAAGAATTTAAAACAACAACAACAAAAAGACAAACAACCCAATTAAAAAATGGGCAAATAACATGAATTGGCATTTCTTCAAATGATATATTAATTGTCATTAAGCACATGAAATGATGTTCAATACTATTCATTATTAGAAAATACAAATCAAAACCAAAATCAGACCCTAGTTCACACCAACTAGGATGGTTGTAATGAAAAAGATAGACAGTAACAGTTGTTGGCGATGATGTGGAGAAATAGAAATGCTCATATGTTGCTGAATTGCTCATGAATTCATGAATGCTCACACATGTAAGATGATGTAGCTGCCATGGAAAATAATTTGACACTTTCTCAAGAAGTTAAATGTAGAGTTAACATATGACTCAATAATTCCATTCCAAAGTATATACCTAAGAGAATTGAAAATGTAGTCACACAACAACTTGTACATAAATGTTGATGGGAGTATGATTCACAATCACTACAAAAGTGGAAATAATTCAAATGTACAATAGATAAATAAACAAAATTTGGTAACCACAAAGTGGAATATTACTCGGCTATAAAAAATATACATTCTACAACATTGATGAACCTTGTAAACATTATGCTAAGTGAAAGAAGCTGGAAACAGAAGGTCTCATATTGTATGAGACCATTTATATGAAATGTCTAGAATAAGAAAAGTAGATTAATGATAGCCAGGGATGGGGTGGAGAGAATTGGGAGTGACTGCAATGTGTATGGGATTTCTTATGAGGGTAATGAAAATGTTCTGAAATTAGATAGTGTTGGTCATTGCATAATATATTTTAAAAACAATGGAATTTTTAATTTAATATGTGAATTTCATGGTATGTGTATTATATATCAGTACAAATTATTGTCTGAGAAAAAGACATACAATATTACAGACTGTTCTGATTATGATGAATATATGTTGGTAAGAAAATAGTAAAAGGTGAGGGTAGAATATTTTGCTGCTGTGAATCTGAAGCTAAAATTCTAAAGTCATTAATGTCAGAAATAATATAAGAAGGCATTCATTCTATCCCTGCTGCTGCTATATTTTATTATTATTATTATTATTATTATTATTATTATTATTATTATTATTATATTGTGGAAGCTCTAATAAGAAAAATGCATCATGAAACAGAAATGACAACTATGGCTATTGAAAATAAGGAGGAAGTATTTTTATTATTTTCAGATTATATGATTATTCCCTGAAAAATCCTATGAAGTTCAACTTAAAAACTGTTAGAATACAATAAAATGGACATACATATATATAAAATCAATAGTTTTTATTTAAATTACAAAACCTCATTAGAAAATATTACCAAAAATTTTATTTTCCAAGATTAGTAAAAATATTAAAAGTCTAGAAATAAATACCCCCACAAGACTTGGGACTTATATGAAAAAAAGCAAAAAATTGAGTTTTGATAAAAGACAAATAATTGCAGAGATAGATCATAATTCTGAAATGTAACACTAAATAAATTTAAATTGTTAAATTATTTTTAAAATAATTTATGAGTCTAATATAATTTTTATTCCAACCTTCTGAAGAATTTATATTGGAACAACGTGAAAAGATTCTAAGAACTATCTAGAGGAATAGGCAGTGAGACTAACCAAAAAAATTTTGAAAAGAGAGAGTAATTAAAGAGTCCTTGTCACATTACATATTCTAACTTCATCCCCCTCATATGCCTGACTCACTCCAAACTACAACAGCCAAGAAGATTGGATTGGTACAAAAATTAATATCTAGATCAATGAAAAGAAATAGTTTAGTAGAAAAACAATCACCACTAGCAACAAATCACTTTATTTTATAAGGAATTTAGAATATGACCAATATGACCTTACAAATTAATGAGGGGAATAGAAGGATTATGTAGTCGGTGGTGCTGGTACAATTGCTTAAATATTTGGAAAATAAATTTATACCCCAATTATGTTCTTTACATCAGAGTCCTTTAATAGTTGAATATGAGAAACAAACAAACAAACAAAAAAGGTAAAGACCAGAAAAAAATAAAGGCGAATATTTATTTAACTCGAAGTAAGAAGAAACTTTCTGAATATAAATTAATGGAAGAGATTGATCAATATTATATAAAATTAAAACCTTGTGTATGTAGATGGTTTCTGCCATGAGTTTAGAATGAAAGATTGATAAGGCTGGATTTGTGTTTTGAAAAATCACTGTGACCACTTTGTTGAGAATGGATTCTAGAAGAGCAAGCAGTGGAAGCAGATAAACTACTTAGAAGGATATTACAGTAATTCAGGAAAGAGGTGATTCCAGCTTGGACTAGGGGAATAGTAGAGATGGTTAAAAGAAGTCATATTTAGGATACATTTTGAAGTTAGATTTGCTTTGTGCAGATAATTAAAGAGATAGGATAATTAGAGGTATGCTCAAGGTCACTCAAGGGTTTTTCAAATCTGGAGAAGATTTGAATATACTTATAACCTGAAGGGAAAGAGTGAATACAGAAGATGTTAAAGATCAGGAAAGAGTAAATACGCTTGATAGAAGAAAGTATCAGAGTGAACGATAGTGGGATGAGATACAGAGCACACCTAATGAATTAGTTTTGACAAGAAGGAAGCACACTGCATTTGATGAAATAATAAAAAAAGGATGGGTACAGAATATTACTATGTTTGTGGATAGTAGATCAGGAAGATGAAGAAATCCATGCCTCAAACCTCTATTTCCTTTGTCATGGAGCAGAGCGGGTTTCATAGGAGAGTGATCTATGCAGTTGCACAGGGCCTGTTACTTAGAGGGGGCTCCACACTTGGGGTTTAATACTCTGTAATTGCCATCTTAGAATTCTTAATCATTATACCTTTGAATTTGTTTTGTAAGTGAAGTCTGATGGGAAAGTGGAGTGTGTGCTTGGGGCTTTGGTGCATTGGATCAGGTCATTTCAGCCTGTGTGCTGTTTCATATTCTGCTGCCTCCTTGCCTTCCAAGGACTGATTCTTGGCTTCCCACTTCCCTGCTCCTGCCCAGTTACTGCTGCCACCCTCTCTCACTGGCAGAGGCCTGGGTAGAGCATGTTGAGGGTCAGGGTCAGGTGTGTGTGGCCCACTCCTTAAGTGGTGGGGCAGGTACCTGGTTAAAACTATTAGTGTCTACATTTGTCCCAGGAGTATTTCCTCACCTGAAAGAGTGCAACATTATGTAGTAATTAAAAGAACATCATGACAAGTTGAGATAGACTGTGAAGGAGGAAAACTGCTTTTGTCTTCCTTTTTGAACCAGGGGATTTGCATTTTTATTTTGCACTGTGCCCTGCAAAGTATGTAGTAGGCCCAGATTAGGGGCTCTGAAGAGGGCAGCCAAGGTTTGGAATAACGCCTCAGTGAAATGGGAGATGGAGTGTGTAGTAGGATCTCCAAGCAATGTTCATGAATTTGGATTGTACTAATTTACACTGTTAGGTGTCATCTCTCTAGAAGCATTCAACATCAATTTATCCATTACTGGTGATTTCAGAGCAAATGTGATAGAAATACCGAAATCATGAAAGCAGCTTTTATGTGGTTAATGAGGCTTTTTAATGGAAGAGACCCTAAGTAATGATTCTTTGAAAGTGTTGACCCTAGCACAAAAAGTGCAAGTACTCAAATTTCTGCAGCATTCATGTAGTAAACATTTAGCTTTTCAAGGCTATGTGGTTTAGATACTTCATCATCTCTCTATGACTCTCTCCAGTTGTGGGTAATGGAGGATGTAAATCCCTTTTTGATTTTTGTGATATTTTTTGGGTACTGTCAGTAATTTTGTATTAAGCATAGTTAAAAATAAAAACAGCATTTCATAGAAAATTTCAGCCTCTTTCTCAAAGACCCAGGAAAGAAGCCTAACCATCTTAAGAGTAGAAAGATTTGCTTTGGTCCAAAAAGTCAATGACTGATTTGAAATATACATTTTATTTTTCTTTTAATCTTAAGCTGGAAAGCTCCACTAAGAACATAAAGTTTCATTGGTTGACTGAAGCAACAACATTGCAAGCTAACATCAGCTTTTGCTTTTTCTTCAAGGCCATGTATTGGTTTCATTTCACCCCTTATCCCTTTTTATTAAGGAAGATAGAGGTATAACAAATTCAATTTCTTTCTGATGTTACTCTGAACTACTTTATTATGAAATTAGCTCTTTGGCAGCAGTGTGTTTAGTGACCGGCCTGATTCCCTGTGCACACATACTTTCAGTCTTGCTTTTTGATAAAGGCATTAATTTCCATGACTGGAGACCAAAAATATTATCAAATTGGAAGTGTTTAGTGTCTTGTAGAAGCTATTTTTTGGTCTCACTTGCATTTCAGAAATTGAACCTTTTTCCAGGGAGAACAATAGCTAAAAAAACAAATCAGTTGAGTACTCACTGCTTTAAGTTACTCTCTGCATCAATATACAATTTATAAATGAAGGCAATATAGTAGTTTTGTCCTACATTTGGGATCTTTTTTTCTCAGCTTCCTACCAATTGATGATTCATTCATATCTCCTGTTTCAAGACAAATACATGGAGCTGCAACCCAAGACATGAGGAATTCAATATCAAGGCATTTGGTTGTAGGTCTCTTTTTATTCTAGTTCAAATAACTGGATCTCTACCTGGTCCCTGAGACTTTTTTGTACTGATAAGTTACCAAGTCTTGAAGGATGGGGATCTATACTTGTTCTTGCAAGTTCTGGTCTTGAACTACATTCCTATGACTAAAGCTTTATTAACAGCTACCAGATTTTCATTGGTGCTGTCTGCTAACTTAAATCTTTGAATACTGTATTCCTAAACTCTTTGAGATTGTGCTCTGTACACTCATTGGGAAATTCTTTTACACATTGCAATTACTATGTCAGCAACTTATGCATGCCGTATGACTATTTTGTATTTCTTTGGAGACCATGTTTGTTCTGTCTACCAGGGTCTATTCTCATTACTTGACATTTAAGCACTTAACCATAGTCTGTAGTACCCCATGTGTCCTAGTTCTGTTAATCCTTTAACTCCAAGTTATGTTGCAGGAAAAGATGGAATGATTTACAAAATTGTCATCAAAAGACTGTAGATTCAGATGCTTTAAACTTGTAGGACATCAGAAGACCATATTTTTTTCACTGTGAAGATGTTTCTAAGGGAAATAAAAGTGAAATTTGTATTATGACAAAGGCAGAGGGAATAATTTTTGCAAGTTTAGAGGTAGAAGAATGAAGTAGTTAGAGATATTTTGATTGGTTGGTGATCAACAGAAAAACAAATCAGAAATATCTTAAGCAAAAAAGAAAGAATTTGTTATAAAGAGGTATGTGGAATTCATGGGTGTAAATGCAACCCATCTTGAGGAAGGGATTCTTGTCATCTCTCACATTTGTTTCTATTTATATATCTGATTCATTCTCTGAAGACAAGTCTCAGCTTCAAAGATGATGGGACAAAATATATGATCTTTTACAAAGCAAATGTACATTTGACTGTGTAACTCCTTGCTTTAAAACCCTCCGATGGACTCACATTGCACTAGAATAAAATATAAAGTCCTTAACATGCTCTACAAAGCTTTATGTTACCTTGCTACCACTTCTTTTTTTATTCTTCTGTTTTTGTAGACAGTTTAGCTACTGCTTTTGAGCCTTTACATTTTGTTTCCTGTATTCTTTATTATATCACCCTATCCTATTTTTCTAGTACATATTACTTCATGAAATTATGCTGTTCATGAATTTATCTGTTTATTATCCAATACCTTCTCAATTGTGAGCTGCACAAGACCTAAGACATTGCCTGCCCTTTTGACTATTATAGCTTCAGTACCAAGCATTATGTGTGACATATATTAAGGACTTACTAAACATTTGCTAAACCAATTAAAAGAGCTTGATGATTGAACATTGAGAGTCAAAAATCAGCAGAGTGACCTGGCATTAGGGAGAAAAAAGGTATAAACATTAATAATGTTTAATAATACAGAATGTATAACAATAAACAATAAATAGTAACTCATATTACCTCATTTTTTGAATACCTACTCTCTGGCGCCATTCAAAAAATATCTGTGTTAACACATGTAATCCTCTCAACAACCATATGAGGTAGATGTCATTATATTCCCATTTTAAATCTGTGGAAGCTAAGGAATGAAAAATGTTAAGTGATTTGCCCAAGGTCAAACAGCTAGTAAGAGGAGAAGCCAGGATTCAGGATACAGACAAGATAGTCTGAGTCCACACACAATGCACTTAATCACTAATGCATAATACCTACCTTGGTTGCAGAGCAACACAGGTAACAAAACAAACTTGATACTGAAGCAAGTTTTTCTTTATTTATTCTCCTTCATATAATACGTAAGTCCCAATTTAAAGATTTAAATAAGTAACCATACCCAAGGGAAAATTAAAGTGTATGAGAGGTGAGAGCCAAGTTGTTTTCCACACAAATAAATAAGGCTCAACAACTTAATTAACCAACTGTAGGAATAGTGAGTGAGCTCACTGGGAATAAAGTATGAAGATAGATTCATTTTACTGTCTCTAATTGGTGGTCTTTCAGAATGAAGTACACAATGTTGAGATTTTAAAATATAGTGTGTGTGTCAGAGTGTGTGTTTCTGTTTGCATTCAATTACTTCTTCATAATCTGTCTCAAAATAGGGCAATATTAAATTTTCACACATTTATAAACATTCATCCAATCTGTAGAACATTTTTTTAATGTAAAGCAAAATTGACATCATAGAACAACTACTGGAATATAAATATTGAAATCATTGTGGCATCCAACAAACGTCAGACCAGAAAAAAAAAATAGAAAAAGTGCTTACATTGAGAGCAAGTGAAAGGGATAGGAACTACCCATTGAGAGTACATTAAAATGGAAATCTTGATTCTTACCATAAAATATTGAATACCTTTTTTACAGTGTGTGTTGTTTGCCACAAGATGGCAGTTAAGCAATTGTCATTTGAATATGGCAAAGGTAGGTAGGTTGTGTTGTGCAGAAGTCCTTTCTTTCTTTAATGAAGTACAAATTGAATTTCAAAATTTTCTTCTAACAATATGAAAATTTATAAAAAATATGGTACGTAAGACTGTGCCATCAAATATATAGACTGCCAAGATTTTTCTAGGTTTATAGATCTTTTAAGTTATTGAGAGTATGTTATTGATTGTTAGCCAAGAAAAGAAAAGCCTTGGATAGGACTTATTTAAAAATCAAACAATAAAAGGCATAAGCTGTACAAAGAAGATGTACTAGGATCTTGGAGAAGAATGAAAATGTATAGCTTGCATGAGAGAACCAGGCTTCATTACAGCTAATCGATCATTCCAGCAATCATGCTCATCTTGATTGTTAAACTCCATCAATCATTAAGAGAGCCAAATCATGAGATGAAAGCTATTTTAGAAACGTTGATCAGGCACAAAACCTTGCTCTTTTAAGCTCAGCCTTTTCTGTGAAATCCTTTCTAACTACCTCTGAATTCCTATCACACCTGCTGCCCAAACCACTCACTGTGGAATTTAATTATGCCTGGACCTATGGTGTTGTTTATGTCATTTGTGTGTTTATTTTTAAATTAGATTATAAAGTCCTTATGCACAAGAAATGAATTTTACTTTTTCATGCTAAACATGTAGCTCACCTAGCAGAGTGCTCAGTTACAGAATGGTCATAGTAGCATGTATAATACAGAAGTTAAGAGTGTGGACCCTGGAGCCATACTACCTGGATTTATATCCTATCTCTGCGTAACCTTATGTAAGATATTTAACCAGAATAGTGCCTGGTGTGCAGTAAAGTCTTATTAGTCTTTGCTACCAATGAATCATATCTTGGAGAGGTCTCTGATATAAGAAGCCTGAGTTGCCTCTTGAGCTGCCTCCTGATAGAGTGAGTATACCTAGAACTGGAAAAACAGCTGCTCCCTACTGATCAACCCTCTGGTCACAATTACGATATATGATGTTTCCTTAAGACAAAGAAAGGTTAGTCATAAGTACCCGAAAGTCCCATAACCTGTTCTATAAGGAGTAGTTTCTCCTGTCATATTTCTAGGAAGGAATTTTTCATCATTTTGAAATTTATAAAGTTGGGGCACCACCTTATGTTGATATGGAGAGCCCTGCTCTCTAAGATTGAGGTCTGTTATTTCATAATGTGATCAGCTCTGTTGAAATACTGGTCCAGTATTGTCTCCTAGATTTTGTCTTGTTCCAGCTATATGATGAAGGGGGCAGGCAGTGTGGGAATGGTGGTAATGAAGGGTAATCAATATCTGTTGAAATTTACTGTATGTTTAGCCTTGTGATAGGAGCTTTCATATACAGTATCATATCTAATTATAACTGTTACTAGTCACATCTTACAGTGGAAAAATGTGAGATTCAGTTAGGTGTGTAACTTTTAAGATCATTCTGCTAATGTTTTATCATACAATATCATACAATTGTAGACATTATATAATGGTGGAACCAGAAGTTTAATCCATATTTTTAGCTAGGGCACATGTAATTTTTCTCAAGTTCTTTATATATTGCCATGGGAAAGATTTGCTCCCCTATCCTGTTTTAGTCAGTGATGCTAGCTCTTTTGACATTACTTAAAAACAACATATCAATTCAGAAAATGACTCTTTGAGGCTAATTATATAGATTTGTGCTGTAATAAAGTTATACTTATCCCCCCATCTGATTACAAATATATACACAGGAGGAAGATTTTTGTATCTGTTCTCATGTACCTATGTCTCTTCTTGATCTCTTATTTTTTGAGGTGTTTTATTGGCATCTATTGGCACAACAATATTATTTTTTCTAGAGCTCTTGCCTGAATGATTCTAGGTGGGTGGCTGCTTTTAAATATAGGTTTGTTTTTAATCCTCTGAATGCCTTTCCTCCATCCTTGTGGTCTCTTTAGTTCTGCTTGCAAGAAAGCAGATAATTCTTTTTTGGTGGACAACATATTGGTCCACCTATGGAGAGTTTGATGTCCCCTTCTTAATGTATCCACTGTGTTTCTTAATTCTTCTATTGAAAGGTTTAGATATATAAAGGTATTTTAGGGTTACCAGGTTTAGCAAATAAAAAAAAATATATATATGTCCCAAATATTGAATGGGACATAATTAATGCTAAAATATTATTTGTCATTCATTTGAAATTTAAATTTAAATGGGAATTCTGTGTTTTTGGCAATTCTAAAAATCAGAATTATTGTAAATATGTTATTCCTTCATCTCTTTCTTCTCTTACTTTCTTTAAACTGTAGTTTTACTCTCATTTATTTAGAGGTGGAGAGTATCTCCAGGGCCTCTCATAGTGTCTACATACAATAGGTGCTCAGATGTTGAAAGGAAATAAATAGTTTCTAGGAGATGACAAATCAGTTCAATTGGTTACATGCTGTGAGGTACTGGTGTCCATTATCTAAAGAACTAGTGCCTGAAAAATAGATAATCTCTAGCAATAGCTGTGAGTTACAATTGAAAAAATTAAACAATTGTTATCTAGGAAATTAATTTGGTAATACCAGATTGTTCTCCTATGGTGAGTTAAGAGGAGCACAAACCATGTTGGGTTGGTTAGTTTCCATTTTCATCTCTGAAGAATTTGGTCTCATAGAAGTAGGTCCATCCAAGACCCTCCACCAGACTCCAAACTGAGTTTAACCTCAGTTGTCAACTCATATTGGCTTTTGTTTTAGTTGGAATTCTCCTGTTAATATCACCAATCTGCACTCCTAACCATCCCCTGTTCCACCCTTAATGTCTCAAGATGAATACAGACTAACTGAAATGGGAAGGGGATTTTCCAAGAGAGTTTCTTCTCCATTTTGTTTTCGCCCATGAATCTCCAGCTGTTGTAGACAATCTGTATTAAATGAATGAGAAACATTTACATAGCTACATGTATCTAAATGCTTCTTAAAAAAATCCTTTCTTTCTGAAACATAATGGCTAGTGTTAGAATTATTTCCAAAATGAAAAAGGAGCATATTTTCAGAACTAGAAGGTTTAAAAAAATCTTCACAAAGTTGTAATTACCCCTAAGAGGAACTTAAATCGATAATTATTAAATCAATTTATACTTTCATTGATGGAAAATATCTTAAATAGACATCCTGCTGAAGACCTAGAGATAAGCTCATCTGTGGAGCTATACTAAGTTTTTCTAAAAACAAAATTATCTAATTTTGTGTAGCATTTACAGTCTTATTACACTTAACAAAATTAAAAACTCCATTTTAAACCTACTAATGTAATAATTACACTTCAGGGTAGAATAATAAAAGCCACTTACACAACTTGTAGGCTACAATTAAAATGTGTTGTAGCTCCAACTTCTGTAGAAGAATGTGTTCCATCCTACTAAACAGAGAAAACTTTACAGGAAAAGCACTCATTTCAAATAAAGTGATTTAATTTTTAATTCATTTACAATTACTTTTCAATTTTTGATATCTGTAGTCTGCCTCAGAGGATGATTACCAGAAAGTAAGCAAGTAAACTCCCATAGCATGAAGTCTCCAGACAGTTTCTGTTAGCTTTTATTGCCCTGTATAAGGGGGATGGAATAAATACTGTTTGGCTACCTACTTTGTATACAAAACTATGCTAGTCACCAAAGATAATACAAAGGTGGATAATGTTAATATTGACCTCATGTAGCTTACATGCATATTGGGGACATGAATCATATGTTATCATGTTAAAATATGTGGTACAGACAGAATGTCCACAAACTGGCCACAATCTTCAGTGATAATATCTTAATATACTATGTTTGTGATAGGCATTAAAATTTATTTGTTATCAATAATCTTTTAGTTGCTAAAGGTTGTAAATAATTTACTTAAAACATAACTTTGTTAACACTACTGCCTCTGCCACTGGCAACCATTTAATTTTTTTTGAAAAAGAGGAATGTGTCCATCCTGTGAGTATTTTGCCTAGTGACTCCTCAGCAAGTGTGCAGGTAGGCTTTCCAGACTCTCTGTCTAGCTCTTAAACAGATGCCAAGAGTATATGAGACAATAAGAAAGGAGAAATAGAGTTCAGAGGATGGAAAGGAGGGGCCCAGATGGAATCTTGCTTATATCATTGTGAAAAAATTTCCTTCTCTAGAAATTATCTTTTCATCTTTTCATTTTTCTCTCTTGGGCCTCACTTATATCTATGCTTTCCAAGTAAATGATCCTCAAACCTCATATTGCTTCACAGTCATTTTTAGACTGCTCTCAGTCATGATATGAAAACAGAACAAAAAGTAAAATATAGCAAGTGAATAGAGGGTACCAGAACTGAACCTGGGTACTGTGTGCCTTTACAATGTTTGTGTTTTGTGCATCTAGTAACTACTTCCACTCCAGATATGGTTCTGTATGTGTGTCTGTGTATGTGTGGAGGGTGTGATCTACATCAGAATAATCTGCTTCCCTCTTTTGTAGTTACAGAAATAGTTAGAAGTATAACTTCACAGATTCCAGAAAGAACAAAAGTACCTTGCATTTGGAGGTGGGGGTACTTTCACAAAAGACCATAGATAATCCTTAAAACAGTACTATTAGGGTAAGGTGAGGGAATCTCTTTTTTCCCTCATAATAAACTGAGGCTCAGAGGGGATAAAGCCTTGCCCAAAGCCACACATCTCATAGAATATGGCTGCTTAGTATCTTACTTTCCTCTCCAAGGCAGTAGTGGAACAGATATTCATTCTTCTGTAACAGCTGTTTTTCTTCTCTTCCTAGTCCTCTCTGTCTTTTCCTGATTTTACTGACCACACCTATACTTCACTTTGCTGATACTGGCAGACAGCCAGGCCTGGGGCCATGTTTAACAATAAAGTTCCTTTGTACTAATAGGTATTTTTGCTTATGATATCAGTGAAGCATCTTACTAGACTTGCCCTGAATGTATGTAGAGTATCTCTCAAACATGGAATTTCCCCACCTTTCTTTCTCTATCCAATTATAACAAGAAATAGCAATAGTGATGGTTCATCTTCCCAAGGCTACCATATATTGCAAACTTCCTGACCACTGACATAGGGATTTTTCTCACCTTAGTCTTGTCTTTCAATGTCCATTATATAAAATTAGAAGTATAGAAGGTGCTCACAGATGAGCCTGCACTTAAATACATAGGGTACCTTTCCCTAAACCTTAGATGGCAGACTGCCTGGGACTCCCTGGCTGGTGCTCCATTAACCTTTATGCAACTTTTATTATTCGTACCTAATTGACTCACAAATGTGGTCAAGAAAACCTTGTTTTGGAATTTGTTTGTTTGTTTTACTTATCATGTTGATAGCACCTGTGTATATCTGATATGCTGAAGTCACCTTTCTCCCCTTTAGCTTTATCTTATGGAGATATGATTCTTTAATATTTTACACAGATCCAAAGCCCTTATCCAAATATCATCTCTGACTTCTATCGTATTCCACCCTTTCTATTATAGCACAATACATATGTATACCTAGTAGAATTTCAATTAATGTTTGGATCTGGATTTCTCGAGAGGTATATAACAATTTTTCAGTGCACAAGGGAGAGTTTCTATCTCTGGAAAGTATCAGGATAGGAGTGGGGACAGACTAAGGGGATGATGAATCAGTAGAAAGCCTAGTAGGTGCAGTGCCTCTGCTGGACTTCTATCTATATTCCAGGAGTCTAAAAATTTTGTCCTTTTTAGGAAATTGATCTGTACTCCCTTGCTCCTAATTGTTAATGAACTATATAGCAAGCATAGTACAAGTATCTCCCTTTCAATATTATAGTAACTCCTCACTTAATGTCATCAATAGGTTCTGCAACTTTAAGCAAAATGATGTTTAATGAAACCAATTTTACCATGAGCTAATTGATATAAACAAGAGTTAGATTCTTACAGCATCTCATCAATGTTATGACAAAACGACATTGAATGAACTGGCATTATCCAAAGGCCTGCTATACTAAGAAGTCCATTCTATCTTAAATACCTTTAGTAATCTTGGTGGGAGTGGCTATAAGATAGGACTATCTTCAACTCTCACACTCATACTCAAGCTGGTAGGTTTTTATCCTAGAATTCTGGGACTACTTCTTTTCATATTGTAATAAAGCAGTCCCAATGCAGCTGTAGTAAATGGCACAAGCAGATGAATATGTGTGCAGATGATCCTCAGCCAGAATATCGACTCCTTCACGAATTAGAATTTTATTGCTTTTGGACAAAGAAAGGCTAAAATGGTATCATCCAGAAGCTCTGAATAGCCCTGCAAAAGAATGACTTAATGAGAGTATATTGACTTTTAGAGCCAACATTTTGGAAGTTGGGCCCTAAAGCTGAGTGGAAAGAATGAAGCCTCCCAGCATTTGTTAACTGAGACAGTCTTTTATTGCAGTGCATTTTGTTGGCTCCAGTAAAATGTTGATGGTGGCATAGAAAAACATTGAAGAATAATTAAATATCACTGAGCCAGTTGGGAACTTGCTGAGCAGGAATTGCCCAAGAGAGTGAAGAACAAAGAAGAAAATGTTTCAACTCATTTATTCTTTGCTATGTTACTATAAGTCCTAGTGGGCAACATCAGTGTAGTGGGTATGGAAAAGCGTTGTTCAGGTTATATGTGGTACTTGGAGATACAGTGAGACTCTTCCAACTTAAGATCAAGCCAGCATTCATTAAAGACAATTGTAGCATCAAGCACTCTTTTTTTCTTTATTCAGCAGACAAAAAAAATTGTGCTACTGCCAAAGATTTGTTAAATAAATACACCTGCCCTTCTGCAGAGTGAAGCAAATCTGTATAGGTTGCCAGGCTCCTGACTAATATATCACATGATAGAGCTGACAGAAGAGGAACCACAGCTGAATGGGAAGGCAGAGATATGGGGCTGTGTCCACATAGATAGTTCAACTAACAAAGCATTTGTTTTGCAAGTAACCAGATTATTTGGCACTCTCTTAATAGTCCAAATGTTTGCTTTAAAAATTGATTGAAGTGTAACGGAAAACAGTATGGAAGTTCTTCAAAAGACTAAGAATTAATCTACCATATGATCCAGTAATCCCTCTACTGGGTTTTTACCCCAAAGACTTGAAAATCCATATCCAAAAGGATATTTGCACAGTGATGTTCATAGCAGCATTATTCACGGTGGCCAGAAAATGGAAGTAACTGAAGTGCCCTACAATAGATGATTGACTAAAGAAGCTGTGGTACATATATACAATGAAATAGTACTCATCCATAAGAAAAGATGAAATACTGCCATTTACGACAACATGGACGGACATCGAGATAGTCATGCCAAGTGCAATAAGCCAGACAGAACAAGTCGAAAATCACGATATCACTTATATGTGGGATATAAACCTAAAAGCAACAAATGAGCAAGAAAAACAACAGAGACTCATGGACATGGACTATAGACGAATGGTTACCAGTGAGTAGGGTATAGCGGGAGAGGTAGACAAGGTAAAGGGGGTCAAATATGTGGAGGTGGGGGAGGGTGAAGTGGGTAAAGGGGATCAAATATATGGTAGGTGAAGGAAACTAGACTTTTGGTGGTAAACACACAATAGAATATACAGATGTTAAATTATAATATACACCTAAAAATTATATAATTGTATTAACCAATGTTACTCCAATAAACAATAAAAATAAAAACAATTCTACACTTGCAGCATTGGACTGTAGAATAGAAAGATATCTGGTCTATGTTGTACTAGCTACTTACAGAAATTTCTTGTGTATTAAATGTGTTTTAATATTAAAAAATAAAAATTGTAGCGTACTTTATAGAACCATGTTTAAGACATGTAATAAGTATTTCATTTATTATAACTGAAACAGACCTCTTTTTATAGTGGAGCTATTAAAAGAGACATATTTTCAGAACATTTCTGCTTAATCTTTAGTAGGAAAATATTTTTCTTGAGACAAATATAAAATTTTGTCCATTTCAAATATGAATAAAAGTGAGATTGCAATTGGATAATGGCAAAGAAGAGTTAAACCTTTGTTTTAATACTATTTTCATGTTTTAATTTCTCCAATGAGAATATACCATATTTGAAATTTATATAAATATATACTTGTAGATATAGATGTAGTGAAAGTGGTGTTGAGTCAATGAATGTAATGGTTAGCAGCATAGGATTTTAAATATGACAGATTTTGGTCCATATTTCACTTATACTATTTATTAATTGTATGTCCTTGGGCAGGTTACTAACTTCTTTCATAAAATGAAGATAATAGTATTTACCTTGAAGAATTGCAGACAGATTGTGATAATATATGCGAAGTGCTTTGTATAGTGCCTAACACAGAAAAGGATCTAATTAATGGTTAGCTATTATTTGTATTATTATTACTCATATAGTGCTTTATACTTTTCTAAGTTCTTCAAATGTTATTTTATTCATATGTCCTAATAATTCTGAAACAAAGTAACAACTGAAGGGAGAGTTTTCAAGAATATTGGCACTTTTTCTAAAGGAATGGTCACTGATATAGATATGCACCCCCCATTCAGGATACCTGCCCTTTCTGTTTCCAGTTTTGTCCAATGAGATCTTGGCCTTTATGCTCAATAGTTACCAAGTTGCAAAGTATCATTTAAAAAATGGTGACATTGAGCTCACTTGTCATCATCCAGAATATAGGAATATATCCTTGAGATGTTTTAATGTTTCTGAAGAAAGTAATAGTTATTAGAATAAAGAGGTTTTGGACATGTATGAAGAAAAAACTCAAATTCAGCCTCAATAGTAGATATCATGGTTCATTGTGAGGAAGTAGGTACAGTAAGTCCTCACTTAATGACAAGATTCTTGGAAACTGCAACTTTAAGTGAAATGATGTAACAAAATAGATTGTACCATAGGCTGATAGAAATGAGTTAAGATATCCTATAGCATAGTTATGGTCACAAAAACATCACTAAACTTCAATTTTTTTTCTCATCAATATTATAATAAAACAATGTTGGACAAAATGATGTTATTTGAGTACCTTCTGTTTAAGGATCATTTTAAATGGCATTCACATCAAGCTATATTAACCTATATCTAATAGGGCATGCAAAAAAAATGGCTTGTTAACATTAAACAAAACAAACTCTAGGAAAGGCAGAAGCTATCTTTCTATTCTTTCCTTTTACATTCTTAGGTTTTAAACATTTACTCTTCTGCATTTTTTACCTTTAAGACGACTTCTTTCTAGCATACCCTTCTTAGGTATTTCATTGTGGAAAAGAATTTAGATTAAACTGATAATTCTTGAAGCATCACCTATTAAAATACAGATTGCTGGGCCCCAGCACCAAAATTTTGGGTTCATTTAGGAGCTAACAAGTTCCCAGATGATGCTTATGTTGTTGGTTTGTGAATTATGCTTGAAGAAACCTGAATTGAAATAAGGCAGGACCATAGAGATTTTGTATTTATAACCAATTAGAGGACAGAATCTAATATTTCTTCACCTATTGCTTGGAGATTATGTTTCTATCTGCTACATAATGACTTGGCAAATGGGACTTTAAACTATTTATCAATTCAGTGAATATTTATTTTAATATCTACTATGTATCAGACACAGTGCTGGGTGCCAGGAATATAGCATAAACAATTTAGACAATGTCCATGAACTTCATAGATTTTTCATTCTCATAGCGGGTGAAAGACAACAAAAAAATATTGAGATGTACCAGATAATGATAGCTTCTATGAAGAATAATAAAATCAAGTAAGGGTACAGAAAAATGACAGAGCGATGGGGTACTATTTTACAAATGGTGTTTAGGGGAAGTCTCTTTGAGGAAAGAATATTGAGTAGAGACCTGAATGAGGTAAAGGGGTAACCCATGAGAATGCCTTGGAGTAAAGCTTTTCAGGTAGAGAGACGGGCCCTGAGGTCTGCTTAAAGTGTTTAATAAATAGTGTGGAGGTCACTGTGGCTGTTGAAGGCTGAACAATGAATGAAGAAATGGATGATACGAGATAACGTCAGCAGGTTAAAAAGGGCCAGGTCATGTAGAGCCATCATAAAAGTTTTGGATTTTAATGTGAACAAGATGAGATTTGATCAATAAAAAAGGCGCAATATTTGGAAGATGGCTTGAATTTGTCATTTTAATTTACGTGGGTTGATACTGTGTATAGTCACTTACAATATTAAGTTCTAAAAATTTCAACATTGAAAATTTCCCTTTGTTTTTCTTTTCTCCCAGGAAAACTCTAGACATATCTGAAGTTTTAACTTCTACTTAAGTCCAATAATTTTTGAGAGTGAATGAAACAAATGCTATTTTCCCTAGAGTGGATGCCGTCATGTTTCTTGTATTTTTAAAATTTGCTTACTGTCTTCTGACACTTGTTTGTTTTTTTCCCCACTGTATAGCACACACTAAAGAATTTACAGAACTTAGGTGAAATTTCTTCTTCTAGGTGAGAAAAAAAGATCCCTTGTCTTTTCTCCAAGGGATCTGGAAAATTGTACAATAAGAAAATATAAGTTAATTCCTCAAATACAGAAAATAGAGAATTCTGATAAGCTTGGAGATGTCCTGATAAGACAAACCCCTTTGTAAGTGAAGGAATAATTAAAATAAGAACACTTTTACTTTTAAGTGTTACTCTTCCGATGCCCTTTAGTAATGTAACATTTTTGAAGTTTAAAATTAAACTGGTGGATCCACAAAAAGACAAATTCTATATTATTCCATGTATCTAGAGTAATCAAATTCATATAAAAAGAAAACAGAATGGTGGTTTCCAGGGTTTGTGGGGAGAGAGGAATGAAGAGTTGTTTTTTAATGGGCATAGAGTGTCAGTTTTGCAAGATAATAACTTCTGGAAATTGGTTGCACAACAACATAAATATGCTTAACACTACTAAACTATATACTTAAAACTGATTTAGATGATAAATTTTGTTATGTGTATTTTACTATATTTAAAAATAGTAAAATAAATTGGTTGAATCTAATACAGCAAGAGTGAAATTTAATAATATAACTTGCTACAGAATGATAAATCAAAATTAGAGTACGGATAAGATTGTATCCCCTATATAGACTTCTATTTAGATCAATTCAGTAAACAGTTACTGTATATTATGTATATGGCAGAAGGCTAGGTGTCATAGATTCAGATCGAAATAAAATGATAATAACTTGGAGCCTGGCTGAAAGAGACAGATTCACGAATGACAACAAAATGTAAGGTTATTATATGACTAGAGGATTTCGGAAACCATGTAAGTTAGGGAAGGTGTAAAGGAAGGTGATTCTTAAATTTGGTTTTGAAGGCTGAGTTTTCATGTTGGACTAGGTAATGAATAGCATTCTGGCCACAGGGAATAAACTGTGGTGTGAGAAATTGTGTAGTTATTAAGTAAACTCCAATGCAGAAACAGTAATGATGGAAAAAAGAGATATTTTGAGAAAAATTCAGGAGGTAGAGATTACAGGTCCTGGTAACATGTAGGGAGGTACAATACATTGAGGATAGTTTCCAGGTTTTTTCCTGGATGAGAATACTATATACATACATATAAAGATAGAGATATGGAGTATAACTTTTAGGTCTAGGTCTGTGTTAAGGCAGTCTACATACTTCTCTACACAGATTAATTTGAGGAAAGTCAGAATTTTTTTCTAAAATATTATTCAATCTACCTGACCTGAAACAGCCAATATAGTCAATAACTAATTACACATGGAAAGGTTGCTGCCAGAAGAAGGCCAAAGTGAAAATCTCTGTTACATAGTATCAATTATATTATAGGTTAAGTCAGTCAACATCTGTATTATTTCCCTCCTAGCTTGTCTTTCTGTACTTGCTGACTGAAAAGCTAAAATTTCATTCTTCAGATTCCCTTGCAGCTGGAATGTTGTCATATGACCTGGTCCTGCAGAAACTGCATTTGGGGGAAATGAAGTTTCTGTAAAGCAGGGTAGCTGAGGTATCTGATTCTTTTGAAACAATTGTGCTAGAGTTAACTTGTGGCTCCAGGCTCAAGTTACGAGTGCGAAGCAGGAGGCAGCAGTGATAGTCTTTCCACTACAACCATCCTAGTGTATGGTTGGGCATTTCTCATTGCTATATTTTTGCTCCTAGCTATTTGGCATCCAAGCCTGGTTCTTAGCACTCTCAGAGATTCTATGGGGTACTCAAATTATTTTACTAAATCTCTTTTTCCTTAAACCAGCTGGAGTGGATTCCGTTATCTATACCTAAAAACTCTGACCAATATTCATGAGACTAGCCTTTTCTCATTAGCTTATTTGATCAAATGAACAAGTTGACATTTAAGCCCCTTTAAAGTACTTAGGTTAGGTAGATTTCATGGGTGCAGGCAATAGAGCATTGTAAATGCTCTGAGGTCAGCAGACAGATCAGGTTTAAGTTCTGGCTGTACCATATGATATCTATGTTACTTATTCAGATAAGTTACTTAAGCTCCATGTATTTCAGTTATTTCAACTATAAATTGGAGATGATCATAATGTTCAACTCATAGTATTTTTACAAGGGTAATATGCAATAATATAAAGAACTTATCCAAGTGTCTGGAAAACAATAAGTACTCAAAAATGTTTACATTTTTCATATAACAATGCATGTGTAGGCTTTGTCTCACTCGCTAGGATTCCCTGGCTATCCCCTGAATCTTGTTTTTGTGTTTGGCTTAAACAGGCACTTTTCTCAATGTAATGCACAATTACAATTTATTTTATCCTCATTTTATAAGTGTTATTATTAAGTGAATAAAAGTAAAAATAAAAGAACAGAAAAAATATAGTTCTTTGTAGTGACTCAAGTCTGAAGTTGGATCAACCTGTGAACTTTTATGATGGCCTTAGAATTTTTAACAGTGAATAACTGTGGCATTGCAGATGTTAGGGCTATGCCTGAATTCTTTTTAGGATCAGGCAGTTTTTCACTTAGTTTCTGGGCTGAAGATTGAAATATCTTATGAATGGGTGGGGTGGGCAAGAACGTGGATTACTTTAAAAGCACAAAGCTGAGCAAAAGAAGCCAGATACCCAAGAGTATGTAATGTATGATTCTATTTATATGAAGTTCAAAAACTGTTAAAATTAATTTATGTTAATACTGTTTAGAAAATGGCTTCTTTTTTTGAAGAGTAGTAAACATAGAGACACTTTCTGAGGTTCTTAAAATGTTCTACATCTTGATCTGGCTGGTGGTTATGTGGGGGTACACATAAGTAAAACTAATTGATCTGTATGCTTAAAATTTGTGCGCTCTGCTATGGTTATTCATTAATTTAAAAGAGGACTGTGAGGTGCCACTTTAAAGAGACAATATTACTGTGATCCTATTTGTTTTGACATGTTTATTAGAGACAGGAATATTACTCGGCAGTCACTCCTATTCATTCCTACCCACAGGCTATAATCCAAGACATAAAATCAAGTATATCTCTGGTGCTAATATCAGAATATGTTGATTTAGGAACTTTTCTTGGACTTTGGCCTGTGTGAAATACTGAATAGTCACTGTTAACTTGTTTAATGCCCAGTGCTAAAGAACTCACGAAACATTTTAAACAATTCCATCTCATTGGTTGTCTTTATTTCACCAGTAATTAAAAAGATTAAATCACTGCCTTTCACTCTCTTTAAGGTTGAAAGGTCACTGTCTGAATTCTATTTAATGCTGCATTTGTGTTTGGTTATGGTTCAAAAATTTTCTTTAATCATGAAATGGAGAATTGTTTTGTATGCCAGATATCATATGCTATTTCAAACTCTTGGCAAGTTGTGAAATTAATTTTTCTTGTATACCAAACTCTCCTCAACTGTTTCATTGATTAGGCTTTTCCCCCATAATTCACTAAGTAAAAGGTTAGCTTTAGTCATTGTTTGTGGAGAACTTTTGACTTTCAAATCCCGATTTCCTGTCAATATATATGGAGAAAATTAGTAGATATAATGTTGCAACACATGTTAAAAGAGCAAACATTAAAAGTATAACATTCTACCTCAGATCTATATGACTTTCAGTTTGTATTTTTTATTAATAATAGAAAAAAATTTTTTACATGATGTGCTCTCTAAGAAAAAAAAGGAGAAAAGGCACTCAACAAATACCAACTCTTTTCTACTCCAGGTTATAAATATTTTGAGAAACAAAACAAAGACTATAATAAGCATATCCAGATATCACTTTTATTATTGGGAAGGTCCAGTGTGAGGATTTGTCTTTAGGTCTGGTATCCAAGTGGGCCTGTCCATAGATCCTCAAAATTAAGCAATTACGCCCACCCAGTGTCAGACAAAACTGGATTGGAGTAGGTCTCCTCTTACAGGTGTAAGCACATGTATAATCTATAGTCTGGAGAAACAGAGGGGAACTTATGCTGTCTGCAGAAAGGCTTGCTCTTAAGAGGAAAAAAGAGCAAAACCAAGCCAATCATGCCTAGTTATTTTTCTCAAATTTATCAGTCAACTGTGTCCTTCCATCTCTCCACAGGCAGCATAAGTAAAAGATTCAGAAAAAGGTCCTTAGTACACTAAGTGAGCTAATTTTGCAAAGAGGAAACAAAAGACTGGCGAAGTGTTCCTAACTAATATAGCTTTTTCCATTGAATATCTCATGTCTTTTGCTCTTTCTAATTACTAAAGATAAAAGTGTAAATGAAAATATAAGGCATAATTAAAGTTTAAAAATATTAATTTTTTAAATTATCAGACATGGCACTGCCCTCAAATTATTTTTTTTCTCTAAAACCACAAAGCGCAAAATCAAGGAGAACAAAAATTAAGTTAAAATATGTGTTGAAAATCTCTAAGATTGTGATCAAATTTTTTTCCAACTAGCTTCAGGATTTGAAATGTGAAATATTAAGATTATAGTAAAAACTGACACCTAAATGTGTTCAGACCATTTTACTATTCAAAGCGAAGTATAATGCTTAGAAAATTTTAAGAGAAATATTAAATCTTTATTTTATAAAGCATAAACTATTTTCTTCCAAACCTAATTTTGTATTCAAACCTGTTTTTCCCCAGGAGACCTCTTCATCACAAGGTGACCATTTTTACCATAATTTTCTGGGCCATGTTCCTGATTTGCTCCTCTGTATATCTCTGTGCTATCTTCTGATAACATGCTGACAATGCAACACAAGTCATTCTTATTCATATACTTCCTAAATCCTGGTCTTGTCCATGGTCTGTTTGCTATTCTGAAAGATAGAAGTCCTCATTTTATGATTTTCCAGAATCTAAAGTCATATGCGTTAGATGTTACTATATGAAATGTGAATACATTTCTCAAAAGATTGTTTGTCATAGCAAAAGAACAAAATAAATTGCTCCTAAGATACAACTAATTTTTGCATGAAAGTAAATGAAAATATGAAGCTTGAAATTATATCCCCATTATTCAAAGGAAGGAAAGAACAATAATATTTGAAGAATGTATCCTATAAATTGGACACCTTGTTCCTGGGGCTTTTCATATGTCATTTTACTCAATTCTTACAAAAATTCCCTGAGGAAGGTATCATGATACTCATCTGGCAAATAAAGAAACTAAGGATTAAAGAAGTACGTGGCTTACCTGTACGTAACTACTAAGTTGTAGAACTAGAATTTGAACCCAAGTGTGTCTAACTTCAGAGCATATGCTCTTTATGAGGTTAAAAAAATAAACTGCAAGCTGGGGAACATTTTTTACATAGCTTAGGTAAATTTTAAAATTCCCAGCTTTATCAGCTATAATTTATTAGCTATAATCAGCTATAATGTTATACAGCATTTTCTGGTAATTTTAGTGAAAATACAGATACTGTTGACACCCTATTCTATGCACCAGACAAGATCACATCAAACTAAATAGAAATGTGACATCCATAAAATTTGACTCAAAGACTTTGAGGAAATTACTTTTAATGACAAATTTTCGTCATGAATTCATCGAAGACAATTCCCAATTTCTAGGCCAGTGCTTCCCCAAATACCCTAATATATTTCCAAGAAACATAGTAATGACTTTTCTGGATCCTAGACTTTTCAGGATTCCCAGCAGCATTTTCTTTGTTGCCTCAAAGCGTGCTAGAATTTGTGTTCTTGTGGGAAGTCATAACTCATTTGAATTGCCGAGAAACATAAAAGCATAGCTGCTCTTGTGCTTTTGAATCTAGTAGTAACTTAATTTTAGAGAAAAGAGAAAACAAATAACCAAATCTGTCATGACACTAAAATACCTTAAATCACTATAACTATGTCAGCTAGCCAGGTGTTTGAAGCAAACTGAGCAGTTAAATTACCCAAATATCCAGCAAAAATAGAATCTGTCCTTGAACAGGCAAAAGTAAATGCAAAAAAAAAAATCAATTTTTTGATCAAATGTTAAAATTTCTATTAAATGTGTTTAAAAACTGTATTTTATAAAAAAAATAATTGCAGAGAAACCTAGTTTTGAAATGATTCTGAGTCAAATGGCTCAATGTTTAAGCTAAAATTATCACATGTATTAGCATTCTCAGTTGAAAGCAACTAAGACTGACTGACTTGATTTAAACAGAAGAAAAATGTACAGAGTGGATAGAAAGACTGGAGAACTAAGAGAATAAACTGCAAACTGAAGATAGTACTAGATTATGAGCATGAGAAAAATGAAATGAAAGTCAAAAAGGAGGAGTGATTGATTCTGAGTAGAATGAATGTTCTACTGTCTGGAGGAAGTGTTATTTGCACAAGTATTATCTCTGCCCTAAATGTGGCTTATCTCCTCTGCTGAACTGAAGTTTCCATATAGGAATTTCCCCTTGTATCAAACAAGATAGGGATTTTTCTATTTGTTCAACATCTAGTGCAATTAATTGTATACATTTAAGAAGATTCAACATGTGTTTATTAAGTGCCTACTTTATGCCAGGCACTATCTATTACATATTAAGAATAATGAGAGCCAAAAGGCTTGACTTCTTTCCTCATGGAGCTTACAGCCTGCTGGGTGAAACAGATATTCAAATGATCACATTAATGAAAGCATGATTACAAACTGTCAACAGTGCTATCGGGGAGAAGAAAACAGTGTTATAAAAGCATCCAACAGGGAGACCTAGCCTTGTCTCTGGGTATTAGAAGACTTCCTTGTGGAGGGCACAGTAGAGCTGAAGACTGAATAATGAATAAGGATTTGGCTTAGTGATGGGGAAAAAGAGCATCTCAAGGAGGAAGAACAGTATGTGCAAAGGCCCTTGTACGTGATGGGTGCTACACAATTATTTTGTACTCAGCTTTACCTTCTGTTCAAATTCAGGTGAAGAGGTATCTCTTCTACTGTCAAAAATGAATTTTCCTGCATTATTATTTGTACACTTTCCTCCTTTGAACCTATATCAATTGTCTTTTTTTCTCCTATATTCTCAACTACTTTCTCCATTAGATATTTTCCTTCAAGATATATTTCTAAAATATCTGTGACCTACAAAACATGAAATACTAAACAAAAACTTCTCTGAATCCTACATCCCTCTATTCTACTTTCTATCTTTAGTTATTTTTATTAGCAAAACTTCTAAAATAATAGTATTCTTCACCTAAAATTTCCACTTCCTCAATTTCCATTTACTTTCTAACTCTACTAAATATGGGATCCTGCACACTACTTTACTAGCAGGATCTTGTCAAGGTCACCAATGACTTTCTTGTCATGAAATTCAGTAGATATTTTTCATATCCCATCTTCTTTGACTCTTGATAGCATTGGATACTCTTGACCACATCACTCTTTTTTTTTTGGTGTCATGATACTGCTCTTTCTTTGTGTCCTAATTTTCTCTCAGCATACTTCAGTTTCTTTGATTTCTGTGTATCTCTTAAATATTGGAATTTCATCTTTGGCCGAGGTTCTTCTTAGTCTATACCCTACTGATAGATGAGCTCTTCTTCCCCTTTCTTGGCCCCTGAGCAAATCCCCCACACTTTTTTTTTTTTGGTCAAGCCTCGGTTAAAACTCACACATTGTGACTCTTTCTCTGAATTCCTTAGTCATTGTTAGGTCTTACTTTTCTAAGCATCACTGCATTCTCTGCATATATACTTCATAAAACAAGTCTTATTTTATGATGTTTATCTGTTTCCTAGCTTGTATCTCCAACTAGCTTGAGGCTCTTTGAAAACAGGAACAATCTCTTTTTATACCTAGATTTTTAGCACAGTGTCTGGCAGAGAGTAGATAATCAATAAACTTTTATAGATATGTGGATGAATGGGTTTTGGTAAGCTCTTTTGTCTTTACAGCCTTATGGATAATGTCAGAGGAAAGCTGTGGCTATCTGAAGATTGAACAGGTAATAAGTGGCAGAGTTAAGCATACTCTCATTATTCATAAACCACAGTAACATGCACATTTGTGTGGTGTTCACACTCTGCAAACTGCTCTCATATCTATTATCTCATGTAATTTTCATGACAAGCTTGTAGGCTGAGTAAAGTAGATATTTTGTTGCCTTTTATACATATATAAGGAAATTGAGGTTCAAAAAAGCTGTGATTAATGTTTACACAGGTAGCAAGTGGTAGAGTTAAATCTTGAACTAAACTCTCTTGAGTGCAAGTTCCAAAGCTAGAAAAACAACTTAGGTAGTGTTGGGTAATGGAAAGAACAAGGCCTTTTAAGTTAGATAGACTTGGTTTTACATTCTAGCTTGTCACCAACTTGCTGTATGGTCATAAAGAAGTCTTTTGATGTCACTATTCTTCAGGTTTATCTCTAGTCTGGGATAATACTACATACCTCAAAGGGTTGATGTTGAGACTAAGTGACACAAGACACACAAATAGAAGTGCTCAATAAATACCCATTTAGATTTATATTCTCTCTCTCTCTCTCTCTCTCTCTCTCTCTCTCTCTCTCTCTCTCTCTCTCTCTCCCTCCCCTTCTTGAGTTCTTATTCCTTTCAAGCTTGTTCCTATTTTGTACCAACACCAATGCCAGAAGAAAGGCATGACAGAGTCCACTCTCAAAACATTTTATAAGATATTCTTTCCATCTCCTCTCTCCCATAATTGTCCCTCTCACAGTGACAATATAGATACCAGAAAGAACTTATCCTGTCCTAAGTGAAGGTGTATTGGAGGAAATAAACTCTATTTGTTATTCTGTCACTGCTACTACCCACTTCCATTGTGTCCCCATATTGACTTCCATCATCTCCCTTGCCTGATAGAACCTCTTTGCTTCTATTCTCAGAACTCACTCACTCACTCTTCAAATTCATGTACAACCTGACTCCTCTAGGAAGCCTTCTTTGAATTTATCAGGCCACACTGAGCTCAAACTTCCCTAGGCTACTAAGACACTTCTGGTTTATGTCATAGAGTTTTTTACTCTCTTGTTGTAGGGCTACTGGTTGTCTGTCTATTCAGTATGCCTTCCTGATTATGCCTTTCCAATTAGTGTGAGCTTCTTGAGGGAAGGGAGTCTATCTTAGGGTTCTGTATCCACCACCCATACCTTTGTCAAATCCTTATTTTCTGCCAGTATTGACATAGGGCTGTGTACCTCGGAGGCATTCAGGAAACACTGGTGGTTTGATTCACCTTGCATCTTTTACTCTTGACATCAATAGTAGGTTAATGAAGGGAAATTCCCAAGAGAAGAATGTCAAAGTCTCTTCACCTATAGCTCTGCTGTGTAAGCGATATTGGTGAGTAGCTGGTGAGTGGCATACATTAGGTCAAAAGTCAAGTAAGAACCAGTCACATTAATCCTATCTTGTTTTTCTTTTGAGCTATGTAAACTGGAGTGTGTGTACTTTAGAGAAGAAATCATTATTAATCATGTTTGATAAATCTAAAAACACTGAGAACCCAGTAACTTACTTATGCTGTTTATTCAGGGGAGATAAGATAAAAGGGATGTGATTTGCATACATATCTACAATGAGGACTTTGAGACTTCGCTGGTGTCCTTCCTGAGACTACTTCTTTACCATGTTTTTATCTTTCTTGTAATATAAGAAACCCTTTGCTCCTGGGCAGTGATTTATGCTTTTCTACATGTCCCCTGCTAGTACTTTAGTCCAGATCACTATCATCTCACACCTACTCTATTGCAATATCCACCTAATTGATTTCCTTGGCTGTCTTTTGCTATTTACAATTCATTCTCCACACTACAACCAAAGTGATTGATCTAAAGCACAAATGTGATTATGTCTCACCCTTGTTTAAAACTCTTCAGAATCCTTAGAATAATGTCTAACCCCTTCCATATGCTTAAAAAAATACCTCTCTCATCTGCCTCCTACCTAGCTTTTCATTTTCATCTCCTGCCACTCCTTACTCCCACCTTTCTGAAATACTTGTAGATCCACAAGTGTACTGTTTTATTTTGTTTGTTTGTTTCTTACATTGCAATGCCTTGGTACACATTCTTTTTGTTTGGATTGTCTTCCTACTTACTTCTGACCTCTAATTGGAGAACTTTTCTCCATCCTGTATGACTTACTTTCTTTGTGAAGCCTTCCTTGACTTAACATTAATTATTATTTGTTCCCTCTATTGCATATACATACCTGCATTATTATACATTTTTTATTACATTATAAATGTTTGTTTATATGTCTATCTCTGTGACCTGTATGTAAATTTCTTGAATGCTGAACTATGGCTGACCCCTCCACCCTCCACACTTTGTTCTCTCAGCACTACACATAGGTATTTAGGAATGTTGTTTAAATGAATAATTACTATATTCACTAACTTAAAGAACCCTTCCTGAACTAGACTGACCTCAGAGTTGCAGCAAAATAACCAGTTGTTCAATTATCCTCAAGCTTCTGGGCTAGGTTAGGTGTGATTTCTTGAGAAAGTATGAATTTAAATATCCTATCAAGGTTTTTCTTAATTCAAGATCCTATAAGTAAACAGCAAATTAGAATAATACCTTTAGCAATGCAGAAGCAAAAAAAAAAAGCTCTTTGTTTTTTGCTTTATACCATCTATTATTTTTCTAAATATATTATTTTTTCTAGGTCTTCTTTTATACTAATCACTTATAACAGAAGGTGCCTGGGTGATTTTTGGCCCCTATCTATTTAAGCTTGACCAGGACCATTTTATTTAATCATAAACACACACACACACACACACACACACACACACACACACACACACACGAATACATATGTTGGTTTGCAACCTCAGGAGCTTCTTGGGTGAAAACTGAAACCAGCTCCCATACACAGAGGGCGAGGAGAGACCAAAGAAGGAAGTAGATCATGCTAGATTGTTAGGAGGCAGTTTTGGTAAGCAAGGTAACTTACTTATGAAACTTGCTTTGGGTGGTCACACAATGAATAGATCTCTGCCTCCATCTATTAGAATATTAAAAGTTTATATAGAGGTCTTATTTGGAATAAATAAATAAAATTCTCAACTAAAAAAATTAAAAAGTTTATATAGAGGTTTTAACTGTGTTCAGTGAAGTATTCAGTACAGATTGTCTCAACAACACACTGCTCTCTCAAGATTGTGTTCTTGAAAATGGTTCACACTGTGGGAACAGGGAGGAGAGTGGACATTCTAACTACAGGGGAGATGGTGAGGTGCCTATGATTGCCCAGGTCCAGCTCATCAGTCAATTGGAGGTCATGCCCTCTCAATGACCTCCTCCAAGAATAACTACACATATGATCTTATTTAATACTTACAAATACTCTATGAGGTAGTTACTATTATTATTCATATTTTATAGATGAAGAAACTAAGCTCAAATAGGTTAAGTGATTTGTTCAAGGCTGCACAACTTGGAATTACAGGGGACTGGACTTAAACTTGGATCTGATTGTAAAGTCTGTTTTAATCATTACGCTACACTTCTGCTTCTATTTTAAAAGAATGGGTTGAAATAGATCATCCTTGAGAATCCTGTCCAAAGCTTTTCCCCACTTCCCTCCCCTCAAGGGCACTACTGGGGGAAGCAAGAGGGTGGTGTGCTACAGATCTGGAAGCTGAAACAAAGAGATATGAGGTTCCAAATATCCCCTTGTGCATTTATTTTTCTATAATTATTTCCTATTGAGATACACTATAAAGACTTCTAAAATGGCATATTCAATAGTGATCTTCAGGACATGTAGTTGTTACCATTCATTTTTTTTTCTTTTTAAGCAATTTTATCTTTTTAAGCTAAGTTCTACCCATACCTGAATGACGAGAGAAACAAATACACAGCTCTTGGGAAGCATTTGTTACATAAGAGTAAAAAGCTTAAAAAAAGTGAACTGTTTTGTTAAAAAAGGAAAACTTTATATCAAGCAAAAAAGAACTATGTCCTGAAGGAAAAAAGTTGAAAAAAGAATAAAACCATTTTTTTTCACTGTGTCACCCGTCAAAACACCTCGAACAAGTTATAATTGCAAGTGTCTTATAGACTAAAACAAAAAACTCTGACCTTGGAGTCAGAGACTTAGGTTTGATTATCTATATCTTACATA
Source organism: Macroglossus sobrinus (assembly GCA_004027375.1). NCBI lineage: Eukaryota > Metazoa > Chordata > Mammalia > Chiroptera > Pteropodidae > Macroglossus > Macroglossus sobrinus. The sequence continues at coordinate 300,284 of PVKZ01001666.1, read as the reverse complement.
ATTCAACCTTGAGCAGGGGACTGAACAAGTCTAAGCTTAAATTTCCTCATTGTTAAGTTGGAGATAAGGGTGTGTGCAGGGGGTAGGGGTTAAAGGTAAAAATAAAAAAAAATAAATTGGATATTAAAAACAGAAACTACTTTAAAGTGTTGTTTGTATCTTTATATGAATTAAATCATGTTTTAATAATACTTTATGTTCTTCCATTCACATACGATATTATTACGATTCATTTTGGTCCAGTACAAAACCACTGATCTGGTTATTCTTCATTTAATACCAATCATTCTCTCTTTGACCACAATAAGGCTCCACTGCACTGCCAGCCCCTCAACCTCAGGCTCACTAAAAAGGCAGAACTATGACTATTCTAAGAAAACAGTCCTTTCATCCAAGGTAAGCAGATAACACTCACAGTGAATTTGTGGTAATTGACTTAGTTATGATAGAGAATATCTGGATGTTAGGAAATCTACATCTAAGCATCCATACTGACTATTTCTAGACAGAAGAAATGATACCAGGCAGAACAGTTGGACCCAGTTGCTCTAGTGGGAAAGAGAAAAAATGGTCTGTTCTGGGACAATTGGCCCACAGCAATTCAAGAGACTTGAACCCTGAGATTAAGTAAAAGATTTATTTGAACGTGAGAATGCTGAAGAACCAATGAAGGATATGGAAGTATAACTCTCTCAATGGTGTTTCACACAGAAAGAATAAGCTACTATATTTCCTGTGGTCACAACTTCCTAAGGTTGGTTAACTTCTTACTGATTGCAGATTCTACAGTGGAAAGATTCAGAATGAAAACTTATTGGATGCAGAGGCAATTTAGAATGCTGAAAATCTCTTTAGAAATCAAGTTGAAGGGCAGGGTGGAATGGCATAACTGAAGATATAAATATCTAGGTCTGAGTATTATGACAAAAACAAAACAAACTAAACAATGTCTTTGTGGTCTTATCACTGGTTTGAGTTTCCACTCTGATTGACCTTTTCCTCTTTTTCACTTTCTTAAATTAGTACCCTTCATATGATTGATAGCAGAAATAATAAACTGTATTTTAATGTATAAGGTAATTCTTACTGGTGAACAAAATGAAAATTTTAAAATTGGGTCATGTCAGAGGAAAGTCAGTAAAAATGCTAGTCCCATGTGGAAGAGTTCTCTTGCATCAAAGTAATTACATAAGGCTTTAAATCAAATGGTATACTTGTTTACTAACATTCTGAGATTTTTTTCTCTTGCAGATGTAAGACATGAAAAAAACCAGGGCTATGCTAGCATATGGAGGTAATTTGTTCAGATGTACAACTTGGCTAGAGCCTTCAGTAACCTAGTTATAAATTTCGAACCCCCTGTATTTTCTCATTTCAAAATATGTTCTCCATTTCAAGACAAAAATCAGAATTGTTCGAAAGCTATCACACTGAGGGTTCTGAGTAGGGAAAAAAAATCACTGACAACAGTTTAGATAGACATTGGCTTATACCAAGTCAGTCTAAATTTAAACTCATGAAGTCTCATATTTAAGTCCAATGTAAATCATTTAGTTTTCAAGTTCTCTTAAACTAGGAAAATTAAGACTTCCTGTTCCTTAGGGAGAAAGAGTCTAAAAATGTAAGAGGTTAGAAAATGACTTGAAGCTCTTTATAATTAAGTCTAAAAAAATCCAAAAAATATGGATTGCATTTTCTTTTTTTTTACTTTGAACATTGAAGGGAAAACATGTTTGGCAAAGTGTTTCTTGTTTTTTTTTTTCAATCCCAAATATGTTACTTTCACCCATAAGCCTTCTTCCCAAGCTGTACCATATGCCTGGAATGTTCCCAGGGCTCTTCAGTGGTTGAGCCTGTAGTCCCTGTGAGACCTACATTTGTCAAGAAGCCATCCCTGGGTGACGTAGAAGAGACATTCCAAATGCCTTCTGAACCTTACTGGGTAACAGACAACTTTCAAGACCTCCCTTTGTTTTACTGTCTGCTTATGTGCACTGTTAGTTGTGTTTGCTGAAGGCTTTTTTGTTGTTCAAATGTAATAGCTTATGTAATTTAGTCTACATTTAACAACCATTTATTTAGCATCTAATGGTTACAAAGTTTTATGAATAAATTCCTAGGTTACCACAATCTTATATTGTGCTTAATGATGCAACCCCATATGGAAGACTAACCATAGCCCTGGCTAATAATCCACAGGTAAGATACAACCTAGAAAAGGGAATGTGAATGGTCTCAACCAGAGAAGAAAGTCCCCTGATGATGGGATTTTAAAGACTCCAAAACATCTTCTCCAAAGGTAGCAGATTCATTTTTTTAAATCAATAATGCTATTTAAAAAGACAACAGCTCCTAAAATAAGGTAGTAAAAATTTAAATCCTGCAATTTGCTTTCTTTCTACTAGCTTGATGAGTTTTAAACACTAAAAGGGGGTGCATTTAAATAAGTGTGATAAAAGAATGAGAACAATTTGGATTGATAAGCACCGCAGACTTCTATTTTAAGATAGATCAGAACAACTTATTATTTGGGTAAGTTGAGGTTAAGAGAAGGAGGAGATACAAAGAGAGTAAGAGCAAGAGTGTGAGCATGGGTGAGAACTTTATTGAGAACCAGAGGAACCTAGGTAGAAAAGGGGGAAGGATACTTTAATTAGCCTTTCACCTATGCTTAGGGCTTGAATAGAAAATCCACACAAAGATAACTTAAGTTGGCAAGGAAACTGCGTATAATATATATAATATTTATTTTTCATATTTGCCTTATTTCTTCCTGTAATGAAGCTATAAGCACTTTGGAGGTTAGGGACCCTCTTACACTTATCATTTTCCACCCATGCCGTGTCTACCTCACTCTCACCTCAACATCTGACCAAGCTTTAGCCCAGAGGGGACATTTAATTCTTGGCTGATTGATTATAGGGACTTTAAAAAGTTTTACTGAACATGGAGAATGTTCAGGACTTTGTTACACATTGTAGAAGATATACAATCTGAACAGAAAATAAAATGATTATGATGGTTTTATTTGGAAGAGCATACCCTGTATGTGAAAATAACAAAAGTCCTGTGAGGATAAATCAATGGAATACAGGATTTCCACGCAAATCTTATTATAGGTAAGAAGAAAACATCTAACTATGTCTGAAGAAAGCTTTAAAGCAAATAAAATTGTGTATTAATATGTATAATGAAATTTGAATTTAAGAAACTTGTTACCTTGAACTGATACAGGCTGAAAATATGTTCATGTAGCTTATCTTACTTTCCTCATTTCATGTTTCTAGACCTTATCCTATTTCTTCCTCTATTGTCCTGAGAACGTTCCTAGGACTCCATGGTGAGGAAGAAAGAGGTAGACTGATAGATTCAGTAAGTGTGATTTTAAACTGCCAAAATAAGAGGAAGTTAATTATTAGGGATGTAGCCCTAACTTCTCAAGGCTGATAACACCTAGGAGCACATTCCCACAGAAACTCTAGAAATAATTTCAGTCTCAGTGGCTTTTTTCCTTAAAATTCCTGTGAGTATTCAAGAAAGAGCGAGCCTATAAGGAGAAGGTAAGTCTATGCCAAGCCAGTCAGTGAGAATAGTGAAACTTGATGGGGAACACATTTAAATTATGTATCTAGAAAGAGGAAGTAAAACCATGGTGAAATAGAGATTAGAAGGAGGTGCCCAGAGCCCAGGTGAGATAAGGAGAAGGATAACCTTATCTTATTTTGATTGACATTAGTAAGCATATACCAGATACTGCACTAAGCACTTTATATGTGTTACCTCATTTTTCAACACAAATTTGTGAAATAAGCACTATCATTGCATACATTCTACAGATGAGAAAACTGAGGTTCAGAAATTAAATGAGTTTTCCAAAGTTACCTAGCTAATACATAAAGGAAATAAGATATAAACCTGTATAGCTCCATTTAACCACTTTGGTATTCTGCCTTAAATAGATTCACCTCTTCTAGGTCCCTGAGTATTCATAAGTGGGAAGAATAAATGACCACATTTGGTTATATATTTGTGGACTCAGGTTATTATAACTTGGGGGAACAGACATTATTGAGACTATTGAGACAGAGTTCAAATCCTGTCTTTAAAAATTTCCCTTTCTAGTTGTTTGTTCAGGTACAACCACTAAGAGGAAGGTATGAAGAAGATGGGTCACATGGAATATGTTGTGGAAGCTGGTCAGAATGAGAAAGGCATCCACTGGTATATATTTGGAGGGACAGATGAAGAAATGTAGGATAATTAACTGAAGAAGAAAAGACTACCGACACATGATAGCTGTCTTCAAATATTTGAGACTGTCACATGGAAGTAGTATTAGACTTATTCCATGTAGCTGTATATGAGAAATGTGGCAACAATGGGAAGATGTTAGAGGAAGACAAATTCTGGATCAACAGAAAACAATTGCTTAAACATAGCATTATTCTGTGCCTTGTACCCTTTTGGCAATCTGGTAAAGCCTATGAACTCTTCTCAGAATGTTTTTAAGTGAATAACACAAAATGCATAAGATTACACAGAGAATAAATTATATTGAAATATGATTAAAATATTTTTAAAAATTGAAGATATTTACAATGAGTTTAAGTGATTTGAAAATCTCTGTTTTTTTTGGTTAGTGATACTACTACTAAGGTTTGTTGCCTACATTCATAATAAAAGAAATGGTAAATTTCAGCTAGAGATTAGGGAATAGAAAGATATATATATATATTTTTCCCCCATCAAAGTTCATGGTACCTCTAAGGGATTTGTGGATTCCATGATAAGATCTTATGAATTAGAAGTACCCAATAGTAGAATGTAAGTCATGTAAAATTGTACTTTTCCTGCCACAGGAATAGTTTTAAAAAAAGACTGTCAGAGATGTTTAAATAGGATTCATGCTTTGGTTACATACTGGATGAAATATACACTGTAAGTGCTAATTCTAATAGTCTTTGTTCAAAACTCTTTAATGGTTTTTATTATCTACAGCAGGGATTTTCAATTGTTTTTAAGCAGCACAAGACTTTCTTCAAAATGAAATCTTACACAATTCCCTAATATATCAAACAGAAAAAGTAGAATCAGTTTTACACAGAAATGTAGGGCCTAGATATCTACCCACTTAGCTATCCCACTCATCTTCCTTCTTTTCCACGTGCACCAAAATGAAGTCTCTGTTTTTGAGTGTGAGATCTCTTCTGAGGAACCCTAGATCTTTGTGAAACACAGCCATATAATCAAGTATAACCTTCTTAGATTTTCATTTAAGACCAGGTAAAATCTTACTTCTCAGCTGCTGCTCAACAGAGCATTCATTGTCTCTAAACAGCCTACAAAATTCTTGACACCACACCTTTATTCACACTACTCTCCAGTCTGGAATGCCCTACACATCCTCCTACTATTTGCTATTTCTCCAAACTATACCTTTAAGTTCAAATCAGGTTCCACTTCTTCCAAGTAGTCTTGTCTGATCAGTCACTCTTGGTGATTGTTCTTGTGCTCTGTTTTATTTTAATATTTCTGTGAATTTGACACTGTAATTCATATTGCATTTTTTGTTGTTGCCATGTTCATTCAGTCTCCTCATTAGAAGAGTAGCAACCAGAGTTCTTAGACTACTCTATCTCAAGGGCCCAGTAAAGTATTCTGTATGCTAATCAGTTCTTGTCTATAAAATTTGTTTTTCATCTTTATTCTATTTCTCTAAAGAAATCATAAACTTTTAGTGGACAAGGATTTTCTTAGACATTTCATCAGCTACAGTTTCTCCAGCACCTAGCATAATCCAGACCCCATGAAAGACTTGAACTAGGCATAGTAGAATTTGGACAGGAATGATGTTAGGTAAGGATGATTTAGAAGGAACGAAAAATACTATTTGATGTAGAGAGAGTTGTATGTGTTGCTGGGAAAGAAGACAGATGCTAGGAATAAGGAGTGGAGAGATACCCTTGAGAGTGAAAGAACAAGTCAAGACATGATTAGGTAAAGCAAGGAACGACATCAATAAAGAGATAATGTGTGTCACAATGAGAAAGATCAACAGGGATTAACAGGGAAACACTCTGACATAAAAAGCAGGGATAGAACTCTTCTCTTGCTGACCACTCACCAAAACTCAAACACAGTTATGCAGTCCACCACAAAGAAAATATTTTGGGCTTAAATTCTGAGTTAAGACTCAGGGTTTTTTACTCAATTCTCAAAGAAATACTTGAGATTTCCAAATTCTCATTTGAAAAAAAATGTGGTCAGATGAGGTTTCTCTAAGCCACTGAAATCCTAATATCTGTTTTTTATCAAATGTTCAGAAATTCAATTTAATAATAAGATTTAGTAATAACAATAAGTACCGTCAATTGTAGGTTTACTTACATGCAAGGCACAGTGATAAACGATTTAAACGAAGGAATGAAGTATGAAATTCCAGAGTGAATAGGATAGGATAAAATAGGATAATAGAATAAAATGTTCTGAAGAAGTCAAGAAAGGTGATAATAAATGACAATAGTTCATAATGCTAAGTGCTTCCCTGTGATAAGCACTGTTTCATGTATTTGATGTCACTTCATTTAGTCATAACAATGACATTTTGAGCTAAGTATTATTTTCACCATATCAGAGATGACAAAACTGAGATCCAGAGACATTAATTGACTTATTTTAGGTTGCACAGCCAGTATGAGTGGCCCAGTGGTAGAATCAGAATTTGAACCTACATCACCTTGGCTTCAGCTGATGCTCTTACCAATGGCTTACACTGCCGTAACTGCCATACTGTCAAACATCATTCCTAGTTGCTAGAGATGAAAGAAAACAAAAAGAACTCAGTAAAATTGTCATTTCTATATAGAAGTAGGGGCTAGGAGTTTGAGTGTAATGGAAAGCCAAAAAACATCCCTAAACTTCGCTTGAACCAAATATTTTAGTCTTTATTCCCATCATATTTCAATACCTCTCCCAAGATCTCTGAAGACATTATAAAGAAATAGCTAATAAGCGGCCGATAGGATTTTGATGAATTTCTTTTCACCTCATGCAGGTGTTGAGACAAGGAACTTACCAGAAAGTGCAGCAGAGAACTGAGAAGGAAGAGAAAGGGTCATTTATAAGATAGGATAAATCAACTGGAATAATCAGATGGTGATTTGTTTAGCCTGGGGTATGCGCCAACTAAAAGGCCTGTAGTTTACACTGCGTCAAAGGAGGACCCAGTGGTTAAGAGAGAAAAAGATTCTGCATTTTTTTGTTTGTTTTTGAGCACTATGTTCAAACAGTAGGCTTCTCTCTCTAATAGGTCAGAAATATCTGTGAGGTAAAACCTCAAGCTCTGAGTTAAAAAATTCATTATTATTTACCTCAAGGAGAGATACACAGGTATTGATTAAGTGATTCTTGTACTTCAGAAACCTATTTAAAGGGTTTATACAAATACGACTTTATATAAGTTCAGTTCTTGAGCACACATTTGGTGAGATGTCTCCAGACTCCATATCCAAGGCATTTCATAGCAAAGTCTCTGCATCAGAGCAAGCCATTTCCTCTTAATCTTCTATCGATCCACACTCTCAGATTACCTTCTTAATGAATCATGCACAGGCACATCCCTTTTGAGGTCTGTGATCTTGCCTGGAATGCATAAATTTTCTCTTCAAATCTTTACTACCACACCCTGTTCTTTTCTTATTTTTCTACTTCTGCTTCCTTAGTACCTTTGCTCCTTTTCTGACTGAAACATATTCACTCCACCTGTCAAATACCTTGAGGGCATAGTACTTCATCTTTGGCATCAAAGTAAAAACTGATAATAGTTTACAAATAAAGCTATCACTTTTCATATTGATAATGTTTTCCTGCTCTTCCAGGGAGGAGAGAGGGGGGATCATATTTCTCAAACCTAGAATGCTTTTTTTTAAAAAAATCAACTTTTGTTTGTTTTATTTAGACTGTTTTTATTTTTATTTGTATTTTTAAATTAATTGATTTATTTGTATGGTGACATTGGTTAATGAAATCGACTGTTTCAGCTGTATACTTAAACAGTAAGGCATATATATATTTATACTGTGTGTTTACTTCCCATAGTTAGATTTCTTTCTGTCATCACATATTTGACCCCATTTACCCCATCTTCTTCCTCTCTCCCCGACCCCTACTCTCTGTCTGGCTTATTTTGCTGAGCATGATTATCTCGAGGTCCATCCATGTTATCGCAAATGGCAGTATTTCATCTCTTCTTATGGCTGAGTAATATTCCATTGTATGTATGTACCACTACTTCCTTAGCCAATCATCTATTGTAGGACACTTCGGTTGCTTCCGTGTCCTGGCCATTGTGAATAATGATGCTTTGAACATTGGTGTGCAAATATCTTTGTAGATATGGGTTTTCAAGTCTTTTGGGGGTAAATACCCAATAGAAGGATTGCTGGATCATATGTTAGATCAATTATTAGTTTTTTGAGGAACTTCCATACTGTTTTCCATAGTGGCTGCACCAATTTGCAGTCCCACCAGCAGTGTATGAGGGTTCCTTTTATTCCACATCCTCTCGAGTGTTTGTTATTACTTGTCCTGTTGATTGCAGCTATTCTAACAGGTGTGAGATGGTATCTCATTGTGATTTTGATTTGCATTTCCCTAATTGCTAGTGATGTTGAGCATCTTTTAAAATATTTGTTGGCCATTTATATGTTCTCTAAGGAGAAGTGTCTGTTCAAGTCCTCTGTCCATTTTTTAATATTAATTAATTAATTAATTTGTTTGTTTTTAAATTAAGTCTATTAGGGTAATATTGGTTAATACAATTATATAATTTTCAGGTGTACATTATAATTTGACATCCATATATTCTATTCTATTTATATACCGAAAGTCCAACTTTCTTCAGCTACCATATATTTGATCCCTGTGTCTCTGGGATGAAGCCCACTTGATCGTGGTGTATAATATTTTGAATATATTGTTGTATTTTGTTCGCTGGCATCTTACATAGGGTTTTTGCATCTGTGTTCATGAGAGATATTGCTCTGTAATTTTCTTTCCTTTTTTGGTCATCTTTATCAGTTTTTGGCATCAAGGTGATATTGGCCTCATAAAATGAGTTAGAAAGTATTGTTTCCCCTTTGATTTTTTGGAAGAGTTTGAGGAGAATAGGTTTTAAATCTTCTTTGAATGTTTGGTAGAATTAAATGGTGAAGCCATCTGGTCCTGGACTTTTACTTTTTGGTAGGTTTTTGATGATCGTTTCAATTTCCACACTGCTGATTGGTCTATTTAGATTTTTCAGTTCGCCTTGATTCAATTAGAACTTGCATTTTTTGTTTTCTTTGTTGGTGTATTTTTAAAAGCAGGAGTTTTTCATTTCCATGAAGTTCAACTTAGTATTTCTTTTATTATGATGAATATGTTTTTGTATTAAGAAATCAAGATCACAAATATTTTTAATATATTTTTTCTAGAAATTTTATAATTTCTCTTTTATGTTCAGGAATATGCTCTATTTCAAGTTAATTTGTGTGTACGATGTGAGGTAAGATTAATTTTTCTCCTCATTTGGATATTCAGTCGATCCAGTTCCATTGGTTGAAAAGACTATCATTTCCTCATTGGATTACTTTTAAACCTTTGTTAGGACTCAATTGTGCATACACAAATGGGTCTATTTTGAACTCCATTCTATTCCACTGATCTTATTTTAATAACTGTTACTAATACCACACTGACTTGATTATTGTAACTTTATAGTAAGTCTTGATATAATGTAGCATAAGCTTTCCAATTTTGCTTTTCCTCTTTAAGATTGCTTTGGCTATTTTAGATTCTTTGTATTTCCATATTAATATTAAAATAAGCTTATCCATTTTAAAAAAGTATTTTGCTGAACTTTTGACTTAAATTGCATTGGTTCAATTTAGAGAGAATTAACACTTTTAGAAAATTAAGTCTTCTGATTATGAGCATGGCATATCTCTCCATTTATCTTTACTTTCTTACAAAAATGTTTTACAATTTTCAGTGTACAGGTCTAGTACATATTTTGGAAAACTTATCTCTAACTATTTTTTGCATGTTAAATTAACATACTTATAAAATTTATTTTTCTAACTTTTTTGTTGTTATATATAAAGACAATTAGTTTTACTATAAATTGACCTTTTATCATATTGCTATTACCTTGTGTGTAATATATCACTATTCTCCAGCTGCTTTTAAGAATTTCCACTGTTGATTTTTAGCTATTTAACTATGATGTGTCTGAGTGTGGTTTTCATTATAGTTATTCTACTGAATTTTGCTGAGCTCTTTTACATGTAGGTTGTTGTTTTCCAGTAAATTGAATAAAATTTGAGCATTATTTCTTCAAAAAATCTTTCTACCCCATCGTCTCTCTCTTCTTACCCTGGGGATCCAATTACATGTATGTTTGAGAGGTTCGTATTACCACACAGGTTGTATTAACTCACAAAAGTTCACTTAATTGTTTTTCAATATTTTTCTCTCTGTTTTTCAGATTGGACAATTTCTACAGATTTGTCTTCACATTCACTGATTCCTTTTTTAACTTCAGTTTACTTTTAAGCTCTTCTAATAAATTGTTTCATTTCAGATACTTTATAAATTTCTAGAATTTTAATTTGGTTCTTCTATATTTTTTCAATTTTTCTATTGAGACTTTTTCTATTCTCCTATTCAAACTATTCTCTTATTCCAATCATATTTTCCTTTATATCTTTAAAAATATTTTTTTACAGTAGTTTTAAAATTCTTGTCTGTTAATTACAAAATCTAGGCCATCTTGAGGTCTCTATATATTGATTAATTTTTTACATTAATTTAGAGTCATATTTTCTTCTTTGCATGTTGAAAAAATGATGTGTTGATAGAAATTTTGGATGACATATTGTAAGGAATGGATTATTTATGCTAACTTTTTTACTTTACTGGCAGTTCTCCTTGCATTGTAGCAGCTTGGTTAGAGTGAGTCTAGAGTAGCTCTTACCCTCTTGCATGGTCCTTTTCCTAAAACATGGCTTTTCTGTCATCTTAGCTGAATGATAGGTATTTTATTGAGGTATCTCTACTCTGATTGTGGTGGAATGCCAATGTTTCTGAACACTGTGCAACATCTAGAATCTCTGTTCCACTCTCAACCCTACAACTTCTTGCTGCTAGGTATTGCACATTCCTGCCCTGCACATGTATAGCCCAACCCTTGGCCAATGGCTTATTGGAAACTCCAACAGAGTCACCTGTGAACCTTGCTGCACAGTTTCTTACTTTCTGGTATCCTTCGCTGAACTCCAGTATTTGTTCTCTCAGGTTAGCAAGGCTATTATTATGTTCTATTTAGTCTTTATTTCTCAGTATCTTGTTCTGGAAATTGTCCTAAAGCAGAGAACTGACATAAATTTAGGGTGCACCATTGTATATTTTCCTCTTCTCAGTAATCAAAGTTCTGCACTACTACTTGTTGACCCATACTTTGAAAGAGTTGCTTTATATTATGTTAAGTTTTATAGTTTTTTTTTTCAGAGCAAGATGGCACTTTGGTACTTGTCACTGCATAACAAACAGAACCAAAAATGTTCTTACTTTCGTATGCTTTAGCAAGTGTGATTTCCAAGTATTATTATTATTGTTGTTGAACCTTTTAAAAATTAGAAGATGGCAAATGAATGAGTCAAGATCCAAACCCAGGCTGTCTTACTCTAAATCCTCTGTGCTTTCCATTACATTGTGTTGTCTCTCCATTTAAGTATCTTTCTAGATGTAGTGATTTGAGGTGCTGAAGAAGTACCATCACAACAAAATGTCTTCCCCCACAGTCTAGCATAGAGATCGGAAGACTTCACTATCTTAATGTCCTTTTTAAAAAAGTTTAGACACCAAAGGATGTAGTCAGCATTTTATAATGAACTAGAAGGGACCTTATTAATTATTCAAAACAACTCTTTCATTTTGAGGATTGTGAGGCATGTAATAAAACAAATTGTTTGGTTAAGGTCAAATATCTAGTAAATAGAAGAAACAAAACTTGAACCAAGTTTCTTTTTTCCTTATGTTCTTACTGTCAGATTCAGTAGCTTCTATGATTGCTTAGAAATCTTGGAAAATAGAAACTAGAACAGTTGCCTAGGAAAAGGTATATCATTTTATAGTCATAGCATAGTTACTTCATATCTTTGAAAAGACAATGATGATATCAGTAAAGTATAGTTATCCCCTTGTTTTTTTTTAATCTTCTGAGAAGTTTCTGCTTTCAGTTCACAGAAGAATAGCTTGGCCTGAACAGGAAACTTTGTCATAACTACAAGAATATGAGAAGTGAGCCCTATTTCCTTCTGGGAAGTAGTTACTTCTGAACACAGAGGTGACAGAGCAACAGAATCAGGTGTTGAAATTCACATGCACTTAAGAGATTTTTAAGTGAAACAAAGCTGCCCTGTTTCCCACATTTCAGTTGTGATTACTACATTTGGTACTTTTTCAAAACCTTTCCAAGAATTCAGTGAAAATGATCTGTGGGACCTGCCATGAATAAGATAAGGTTGACTTCACTGGAAATTTTAACCACTTAGCCTTCAGCCATTGAGATATCAGAGTCTGATAGGTAAATATATCATGGTCCCTTTTTGATTCTAATTTTAGTTATTTCAGTTATTTCTCATTGTAATTTCTCTAACTCCTAGAATATTTTTGTCTACTTAATTGGGAATCTGCCAAAATTACTTTAGCACTTCTTTTTAGGTGTGTTTGATTGTCACAAAGTGGATGTCCAGGTGAATCACCTGCCTCAAACGTCAAACCCAAAGGAGAGATTGTGAATCTCCTTCCCCTTTGAAGTTTCTGCTAGTAATTAAGAAGACAGAAGACACAGGATTTTTACCTATTGAACAATCTCTAGCTATTGTGTCTCACTTTCCAAGATCAGATTCATACAAATAATCCAATGAGAGGTTGCTTAATAGGCCTTGGCTAGTGTATGGAATCTTATAACCTCAGTACTGAAGCATCATTTCCCAACCTTTTAGTCAGAAAAGAGTTTGAGGAAACTCATTTATATGGTACTTCTCAAACTTCAAATAGACAAGAAGAAAACTGTAAAGTTGCCAAAGTCCTATAGATCAAATTATCAACTCTAATTGCAAGAAAAATAACAATAGCTTATACTTATTGTGTACCATACACAATATTTCCATGTGTATGTTATGTTAATCCTTTCATCAACCCTGTGAGGTAGGTATTATTCCATTTGCAGATTAAGAAATTCAGTTTGAATGGTTAAGTAACTTGAGCAAGTTCATAGAACTGGTTTGGTGGCTCAGTCCAGATTTGTATTTAGGCAGCCTGCCTCTAGAACTGTACTCCTAACCATTAGGCAAGAATGACAAGCATTATTATTGGATATCTGCCCAGATCCAAGCTATGGCTTGCATCCTAAGTCACCATGCTTACAAGGATTTAAAAATATAAAACTAATTTTAAAAGGTATTAAGAAATGGTAACATTTTTCATTTGAAGCTAAGAATAGTTCCTTCATGTGGTTTAATTACTTAACTAGAAAGCAGATGTAGAAAGATCAGGTAGCTGGTAGTCTATGTTTTGGCCCCAGTTTGGCTATTAGCTAATCTTATACCTAATTATCTTAGAAGTCAGTTTCCTTACTTGCAAATTCAACAAATATTGAGCACTTACTATGTGTCAGACACTGTAGTTGGTGATAAAGAAATGGTGATTAACAAGAAGATACCTAATTATGACAACTGAGACTGTACAGCATTCTAGATGTATTCTCCAATAGAAAGGTGTTGATCGAATAACCATTTAACTCACTAGAAAAAAATGTTAAAAGCCTGGACTCAAAACTGACTCAGAACTGAACTGTTTTTAATCACAAATCTCCCTACATTTTCTCCCAGTTGTTAATGCAAATTATCTCCAGGGGAAGACTGCTGGAATGTACCCTCCCTACTCAGGGCAGGCCCTGAAACAAAAAACCGTAATGATTTTTATGTTCTCCTTCTTTCTCTCTACTTTCTGGCTTGGCAAACAGTTCCTTTTACTCACAGGGATTTATAGTTTTAAAGAATAGAGACAATTAGATCTGGAAAAAAGCAGTTAGTAACCAAAAAGTTGAGGTAAGTAGGCAAACAGAAATTATATTGCTGAAAACTGAAATGTATTGATTTTCAACAGAGAATCCAAAAGCAAGACTCTTAACTGATCCCACCTTTATTCTAGCTGAAACATCCAGGAGAAACCAGACATATGTAGTCTCATACATTTTCCCTTCTTTTTCTTGGGAGCGAGGCTGCCCACAGAGATACCATATGTTCCTCTGGTCTTGATAAGCCATAAATTTTAAGGTAGGCTCCTCTCATGAGTACATTGTATTTAGTGTCCTATAGTTAGAGCTACATGACTGAATATAGAATTCATGTTTGGAAGTGGACTGAATTGAAGCAAGGATCAGACCATGGATAACAATATCCTTTCACAGATTATGTACATGAAAACAAGAGCCACACTGACTGAAAACTCTATTATATTTAGTTGTGTCATCAATCTGCAGGAAAGAAAAACTGGAATGTCATTTTGCTATTTCATATTGTGGACTAAAAAGGGGCCACATACTAAACCTGACAAGCTCAGTGGAAGTCTGCATGGCAGGTGTTTCAAATATAGAGTCTGAAGGTAACCACATAGGATGGTCTGAACATAAAAATTCCTAACTAAAAGCAAGCCATGATGGTAGTCACATCCTAGGCCTGTAGCTTCTTTGACAAAGGTCAATCTTTAGCTTAGGTGAGCCTCTCTATGGTCTTCTTTGCATCTAAGATAACATACCTTTGAAATATTAGAGTAATCTCCTTTTTCATACCCCTTAAGGCACAATCACACCAGAGTGTGAAAACACAGAACTCCTCAATTGTTATCTTGTTTCCTGCATATCATTCCTATGTGCTGTAAGTGTTCATTAACTATCCTGTACCTATAAACGTAAAAAAAGTTTTTCGTTTTTCTTCATTTTATCCAATCCCAGATATTCTTCGCCTTACCCGCCACCCTGGTTTGCTTTCTCTTACCCCCTTAATCTACCACCAATGATTTCATGTAATCCTCCCTACCTCTCCTCTTTTGATTCTAATGTATAAAATAAGTGGCAAAACTGCCATTCTCTGGAGCATTTGTAGTCAGTTTGGCTCAAGTAAACTAATAAATATTCTCTATAGGTTTGGATGTTAATTATGTCGACAATACCTATATACTCAGTCGTATAATCCTATCTCATCTATTTATCATGTAATCATACTTCATCTATTCATATCCCCTCATTTTACAGATAAGGAAACTGAGACTTAGATGCATAAAGTGATATGCCCAAATCATATTGCTTATTAGAATCAGAGTGGATATTGCTGTTTCTCAAAATAGAGGAGTCAAATGCTAGGAGAAGTAGCCATCCCAGGTTTAAGATTAATTTAGCTAATTTGTAGGAATATTTATTCAGACTTTACTTTTTTTTATTATGGTGAGACTGCATCTACTATAAGAGTTCTAAACTATGTAATTACACTTTTGTGGATAGAAATAACAGATGATTGTTGGATCCTAAAATTGGGTGTGGTCACTGAAAGAGAGCAAATATTTCAGATGAGAAAGATGCTACAGTATAAATATTCTTTACAAAATGAGATCTGATCCATGCCAAGTTGCAAAGTGTCCCAGCTGCCAGACTGTGCCATGTTCACTCATACTGTGACCATCAAAAGATTCTTTCAAGGCATGATTTCTCTCCTCAGCACTGAGTCATGAACTATAGCATATGCTAGCCTGTTGGAGTGAATGCAACAGCACTATTTTACTACATGTAAAGTAAGGGCCCTTGAGGTGTCAGCTTTATAAAGACAGGTGAACTATGCCAATCAGTATAATCAACCCCTAGCCATCCTTGACAAAATTACTGTAGGTGATGTGAATGACCCATTTCTAATCTGCTTTGCAACCAACATCCTTCTCTGCTTCGCTAAGTGAGAAGTTCTATTTCCCACTCTTGTTTTGCCTTTTTATCTACCCTCTGAAACTTGGATTAGAACTCTAATCCCCTTTTAATCAAGTGAGACAGAGTAAATTAGAATGGCTGAAAACCCTCCTGCCCATTGAGAAACAACATTTTCCAGATCCAAAGGACTCTTTTCCAGCTGCTCTACTAATTATGGCTAAACCGCTGTATATACTATTTTTTTTGCCCCATTCTCTGTTCTATTTTTCTTTACTGACTTTTCATCCCTCCCTTTTCTTGGGTTCCAATGATATTTTTTCATCCTTTATCAAGCTCTACCAACTAAATCTAAGGACATGATTTTCTTCCTTCCTCACTTCTTTCATACATTAACAAATACAACCACATTTCTTAAATCAATCCCTTAGAAACTGATAATTTTTTTCTCTGAAGATTTAGATAAAGAGTTTCATTCTCATGCTTTAAAGAAACTAATACTGAGGAGGGGTGGAGTGCAGCTAGATAGTAATGCAGACTGAAGTGCATGAGTTGTTTGCCTAGGTTTCTCCCGAGAGCTTTTGGATGAGCTGCATCCTCCAGAATTTGGCCTTAAGATTTGAATTAACCTTATTCACAAACCTTGAAGACAAAACAAAACAATATTAAATATCAGCTGAAGGCAATTTTCTTCAATGGCTCTGGTTCCATCCAATTTACTTACTCTGGAGACGATAGCACTAACTGAAGAACACTAGTGTGCACAGGACAGGATTACAACTTCCTCTTCTTTTCCTAAGAGGATAAACAACAGTTTACTAGTTTTGTTTTTGGCTTTAGTGGAAGCAGATTTTGATTGGGAACAATCAGGAAGGCAGACAACTAAAAGACCATCTGTGTACTTAGCACAAAAACCCCCAAATTCAGATGGTGGATGCAGATCTCATTAAAAAAAAAAGGTTAGTTAAATCTCTGAATATTTTATGTGTCTCTCTTTGCAATATTCAGACTGGAGCCATCTTTTACTTTGAACCTTATAACTTGTCAATAAAGCTCAAAGAGTTTGCCTTGGTCAAAAGTTACAGCAAATGATGGATACAGAACATGCAAAGATGTGTTCATAACAGGAAATAGAATAACCACTTGCCTTATATATTTATTTAAGAACTAACACTTGTTTAACCTGTACTTTGGGGGAAGTTTGAAAAAAAACCCTAAAGTATGAAAGAAGAAAGCTATGCATATTCTAAAACACAATAAATAACAATAATTAATGTTTTGGCATTCTTTTTTTTTTCGAAAACAGTCATTTTATTTTATTTTATTTTATTTTATTTTATTTTATTTTATTATTTTATTTTATTTTATTTGTCAAGTAAACAGTACATTGGTTAGACATTTATATGGTTTATGAAATAATGCCCCTGATTGCTCTTTCTCTCCTCTGGCTCTCCACCTAGCCATTACATTAATGTTAACTACATTCACTATGCTGTGCTCACCAACCGCATGACCCTCTATCAACTACTAATTTCTACTTCTTTAATTTTTCATTTCTTTCTCCCAGCCTACCAAACCCACTCCCCTCTGGCAGTCATTAGATTGTCCTCTATATTTGTGAGTCTGTTTTTGATTTTTTTTTGTTCCTTAGATTCTGCATATAAGTGAAATCATATGGCATTTATCTTTGTCTAACTTATTTCATTCAGCATAATAACCTCTAGGTCCATTCATGTCTTTGCAAATGGTAGAATTTCATTTTTTTAATGGCTGAGTAATATTTTATTTTTGATCTAATCATCTGTTGATGGGCATTTAGGTTGCTTTTATAACTTGGCTATTGTGAATTGTGCTACCATGAACATAGGGGTGCATAGATTTTTATGAATTATTGTTTTGGTTTGTTGGGTAAATACCCAGAAGTGCAACTGGTGGGTTAAAAGGTATATATTCATTTTTAATTGTTTGAGAAACCTCCAGGCTATTTTTCATAGTGGCTGTACCCAATGCAATTTCACCAACAGTGTATGAGGGTTCCCTTTTCTCCATATCCTTGTCAACACTTATTGTTCTTTGCTTTATTGATAATAGCCATTCTAAAAGATGTGAGGTAATATCTCTTTGTGGTTTTAATTTGCATTTCTCTGATTAACAGTGACCTTGAGCATCTTTTCATATGTCTACTGGCCATCTGTATTTACTCTTTGGAGAGATATCTGTTCAGGTCTTCTGCCCATTGTTTAATTGGATTGCTTGTTGTTGTTGTTGTTGTTGTTGTTGAGTTATATGAGTTCTTTCTATAATTTGGATATTAACCTCATATCAGATTTATCATAAGCAAATATCTTCTCTCATTCACTTGATTGTCTTTTTGTCTTGTTAATGGTTTCCTTTGCTGTGCAAAAACTTTTTAATTTGATGTAGTCCATTGTTTATTTTTTTATTTTTTCCCCTTGCCCAAGAAGATATGTCCAAATAGAAATTACTAGTAGCAATATCAAAGAGATTACTGCCTATGTTTTCTTCTAGAAGTTTTATGGTTTTAGGTCTTTAATCCATTTTGAGTTTAATCTTGTATATGGTGTAAGAAGGTGGTCCAGTTTCATTTTTTTGCATGTATCTGTCTAATTTTCCCAACACCATTTATTGAAGAGACTATCTTTTCTCCATTGTATATTCTTGCATCCTTTGTCATATATTAAATGAGTGTATAGGTATAAATCTTTTTCTTGGGCTCTCTATTCTGTTCCATTGATCAATACATCTGTTTTTATGCCAGTACCTTGCTATTTTGATTACTGTAGCCTTGCAATATAGTTTGACATCTGGTATTGTGACACCTCTAACTTTGTTCTTTTTCCCAAGATTGTCATGGCTATTTGGAGTCTTTTATGTTCCATACAAATTTTAGGGTTATTTGTTCTAGCTTTCTGAAAAAATGCCATTGGCATTTTGATAAGGACTGCATTGAATTTAAAGATTGCTTTGGATAGGATGGCCATTTTAGTGATGGTGATTCTTCGTATCTGTGAGCTTGGTATATGCTTCCTTTTATTTGTATCTTCTTCAATTTCTTTGTTCAATGAAATAATTTTATAAGAACAGATTTTTTACCTCCTTAGTTAACCTGATTCTTAGGTATTTTGTTATGTCGATGCAATTATAAAAAGGGATTGTTTTCTTAATTTTTCTTTCTAGAAGTTCATCATTGGTGCATAAAAATGCCACTAACTTCTAAATAATAATTTTGTATCCTGCTACTTTATTGAATTAAATGATCAGTTCTAACAGCTTTTGGGTGGAATCTTTAGGGTTCTCTATGTATAGTATCATGTCATCTGCAAATAATGAGAGTTTCTAAGAATGTATCCTATTCTTCTGAATTGTCCAATTTGTTGGCACATAGTTGCTCATAGTATTTTCTTATGATCCTTTGTATTTCTGTGGTGTCCATAGTTATTTCTTCTCTTTTGTTTCTGATTTTGTTTATTTGAGTCCTCTCCCTTTTTACCTTAATGAGTCCAGTTAAAGGTATGTCAATTTTGTTTATGCTTTTAAGGAACCAACTCTTGATTTCATAAATCTTTTGTATTGTTTTTCTAGACTCTATTTTGTTTATTTCTGCTTGGATCTTTATTATTTCCTTCTTTCTGCTCACTTTGGGCTTTGTTTGCTTTTCTTTTTCGAGTTCTTTTGAGTGTACAGGTAGATTTTTTTATTTGAGTTTTTTTATTCATGAGGTAGATCTGTATTGCTATGAATTTCCCTCTTAGGACTGCTTTTGCTGTGTCCCATAGATTTTTAAATCATGTTTTTATTTTCATTTGTGTCTAGGTATCTTTTGATTTCTTCTTGGATCTCATGCTTAACCCATTCATTCTTAGTGGCATGTTATTTAGCCTCCATGTGTTTGTGTATTTTCCAATTTTATTCTTGGAGTTGATTTCTAGTTTCATACTATTTTGATAGGAGAAGACAGTTGATATGATTTCAATGTTCTTAAATTTATTCAGATTCCTTTTGTGTCCTAACATGTGGTCTATCCTGAAAAATGTTCTATGTGCACTTGAGAAGAATGTATATTTTGCTGTTTTGGGGTGAAATACTCTGAAAATATCTATTAAATCCATCTGTCCAGTGTGTCTTTTAGGCCCATTGCTTCCTTGTTGATTTTTTGTCTGAAAGATCTGTCCATAGGTGTCAATGGGGTGTTAAAGTCTCTTACTATGGGTGTATTACTACTGTTGATCTCTTTTTTTATGTCAGTTAATAATTGCTTTATATATGCATGTGCTCCGAAGTTGGGTGTGTATATGTTTACCAGGTTTTAGGTTCAGGAGGGCCCTATTTCTTATACCCATAGTGTGGCAATTAGACTCTTCCCTTATATTTTATGTAGGAACTAGACCTTGCAACATCTGGGTTGCCAACGCTACGTGCTCACTTCCCATTTTACTGTATTTTCTTCCCTTGTCCTCCAATTTACCAATCCAAAATATTCCTACCAAAAAAAAGCCCACTTCAAGCCCCATGTAAGTTTCTTGTCCCCTTGCATTCGGGGCTGACATTATCTTCAGCTCAGCCCAGCTATCACTCTGCTACAATAAACCTTGCTTTACCCCTTTAGCCTTGTGTGTTCCTCCTTCAGTGAACCTAACACTAGGGTTATATCTTCTTGACCTATTGATCCCTTTATTATTATGTAATGCCCTTCTTTTTCTCTTATTATAGCATTTATTTTAAAGTCTATTTTGTCTGATATAAAGTTTTCTACCTGAGCTTTTTTTCTTTTCAATTTGTGTGAAATATCTTTGTCCATCCCTTTACTTTTAGACTGTGAGTGTCGTTTTATCTGAAGTGGGTCTCTTGCAGACAGCATAACATGGGTCATATTTTCTTATCCCTCAGCAACCCTATATTTTTTGATTGGAGCATTTAATCCATTTACATTTAAAGTGATTACTGATAGGTAGATAAGTTACTACCATTTTTCTTTCTTTTAACCCCTTCTTTTTTTTTTAACAGAAGTCTCTTTAACATTTCTGGTCATACTGGTTTGTTGGTAATAAATTCTTTAAGCTTTTCTCTGTCTAGAAAACTCTTTATCTCATCTTCCATTTTAATTGAAAGTCTTGCTGGATAGAGTATTTGTGGTCGTAGATTCTTCTTTTTTGTAACTTTGAAAGTTTCTTGCCAGTCCCTTCTGACCTACAAAGTTTCTCTTGAAAAATCATCAGATATTCTTTTGGGGGTACACTTGTAAGTAACTAGCTGCATATCCCTTGCTGCTTTTAAGATTCTCTGTTTGTCTTTGACCTTTGACCTTTTAATGATGATGTGCCTTGGTGTGCATTCCTCTTATTTGGGAATCGTTGTGCTTCCTGGACTTCTATGTCCAATTCCTTTGCCAGGTTAGGGAAGTTTTCTGTCATTATTTCTTCAAATAGATTCTCAGTCCCTTGCACTCTCTCTTTCACATTTTAGGTTCTCCTACGATCTGGTTATTTTTACACTTCATGTTAAGAGACCTAGAGGTCTCTTAAACTATCCTCATTTTTTAAAATTCTGTTTTCTTTTTGTCATCCTGATTGGGTGTTTTCTGCTACCTTGTCTTTCAGTTTGCTGATTCTATTTTCTGCTTCTTCCTATTTACTGTTGAATCCTTCTAGTGTATACTGCATTTCAGTTATTGTATTCTTCATTTCTGTCTGGTTCTTTTTTATGGTTTGTATGTCATTTTTTTATGCTTACTATTTCTCTGTTGAGTTTCTCATTGAGCTCATCTATTCTCCCGCTAAGTTCTTTGAGTATTCTTATAACAATTATTTTAAACTCTTTGTCCATTTCATTTAGCTTATTTTCTGGAATTTTCTTCTGTTGTTTCTTTTGTGGCATATTTCTTTGTTTTCTCATTTTATCAACCTCTCTGTGTTCATTTCTATGTGTTAGGAAGATTTGTTTCATGTCTCAGCCTTGGCCAGATGGACTTATGTGGAAGGTATCCTGTGTTGCTCAGTGGCACACTTTCCCTGGCTCCCTGTGTTGGAAGCTCTGGACATGATCTTTGTGTGGGTCGTGTGTGATTTTCTGTTGTAGCTAAGCCTTTATTGGTGTTAGTACATCAGTGGGTGGGATTAATGCTCAGGCTGACTAATTGTGGAAATTGGTTGTGTCCACAAGGTATGAATTACTATGTGGGGGTAGACCTCACTGAGTGGAATTTACCCTAGCAGCCTTGTGTTTTTGTTGAGACCACCCTTTGTATGTTCCGCTTATGGGATTAGTCAGGAGTTGCTCTAATGTGACCTAGTACTAGAGGTGCATTAGTTTTGTGGTCTCTTGGGAGGGGCTCCCCAATAGGCCAAGGACAGCTGTTGTTTTTGATTGCCTCAGGCTGTCAAGTGGTGGCTTCAAAGGGATTTGCAGATGATTGTTGCTTATGTTGGATCTATAGGTAAGTGGAAGAGATAACATTGTAAGCCACAATCCAGTAACCGTCCCCTATACCTGGCCCAGGGAAGTTTAGCTGAAGGACCAGTGCTCTTCAAGGTCTGGCATTGCTTGTCAGTTTCCCATAAGTCTCCAGAACTGGAAGAGCTTCTGGATGACATGCATGCTCATTGGTGAAGGGATCCCAGGAATCACCTGGATCTACTAAGTAGATTTCTCCTTGCCACTGCAGTGTCAATTAACATGCCAGTGCTGTCTCTGTGGATCCTGGTACAAGTTTCAGATCATAACAAGGCCAGCTGCTGTCCACGTTGGATCTGCAAATATTCTAGCTCTTTTTAAGAATTACTGAAGTTCTTGGGCATGAGCTTGTGGCCCGCCACTGCAAGCTTCTCTTGGATGAACACACTTTGTGTGGGCTGCACAAACTGAGTGCTGTTGTTAGCTGTTGAATTCATGACTCAAGGAAAGCACAGGATGGGACTAGGTTGCCTGGAAGCAGGCTTGCCACAGGTACTTTGTGGGTTAGGCAGGGCATCATGTCAGTGAGGCACGGGATGTAATACCTACACAGCACCAGATTTGCTGTCAGTTCTGTGACTGTGGGATCCCACAAAACTCATTGTGAGACCTACTTCCATCTGTGATGGGCCCACAAACCCCCAAGATGTGCCCAAGTGATATGTATCTCTTGGCAGGACTAATCTTCCCATTACAGTACTTTCTGAACTTTGCTCACTTTTCTGTCCAAGGTCTGTTGACTGTGAAGAGTGTGCCACCTTGGGTAGAGGCAGGGCAGGGGCAGCTATTTGTCAATGCACTGCAGGCAGTTTGTTGATTGGATAGGGCAGTGTCTCAGGGAGTTAAGGGCCATCAGGCCAATACAGCCTCAGTTTTCTGCAACTTCTGTGTCTGCGAATTCCCTCAGTAGTCACAGATCACAGGGTGACCACCTGCTGTCTGGGGTGGTCCCACAGGCCCCTGTGATCACCTCAAGAAATATTGCAACTCATACAAGCAGCAGTGGTCTGCCCACAACTGATTTCCCCAGAATGCGCTCACTGTGCTAGATGAGATCTGTGGACTGGGCAAAATGTGTAATCCTGAAGAGGAGTAGGGTGAAGGCAGCTGCCTGTCTGTCATCTGGCCATAGGCACTCTGTGGCTTACTTTAAGCTGGATCTCAGGGAGACAGGGGCCATCAGGGTAACACAGCCTCTGTTTTGTTGCAACTTCTGTGCCCGTACACTCCTGATATAGTCACAGATCACGGTGAGACCAGCTGCCATCTGGGGTGGTCCCACAAATCCCTATGATCCCCCCACGTGATATTGCAGGTCTTGCAGGCAGCAGAGGTCTTCCAGCAACTGATTTCCCTGCAATGCCAGCACTGTGCTAGAGCCATTTTGCCAATGTGGAATGGTAGACCTGGGGTAGGGGCAGGGCAGTGGAGGCTGTCTGTCAATGGGCTACATAGGGCAATTTCTGGGTTGGGAGGGATGGGGTCTCAGGGAGACAATGGCCATCAGGTCAATACAGCCTGTCTTGCTGTAATTGTTTGCACGTTCCCACAAAAGTCACAGATCACAGCAAGACCAGCTGCGGTCTGGGATTGGCTCACAGATCCCTGAGATCCACCCCAGTTTGTGTTGGCAACAGTGATCTATCTGCCTGAATCTGTCTCTGAAATGTGCACTCACAGAGCTGGCTACCAGCTGTGAATATTTGGCCTTGAATTGGTGCAGAATGTGGCAGGCTTCAGGCAACAAAAGCCCTGAGCAATCTGCAGATTAGGTGGGGCTGGCTGATCTCCTCAGGCCAGGAGAGCTTCCAAATTGGCTATGTGGGAAGGATCTGCACAGACTAGCTGGAGAGGTCTGTAAATTGCCCCATAGAGGGGCCCAACTAAGGCACAAATGGCAGCTACTTGTCCAGCCATTGTTCACATGCCCGGTAATGCTGTCTTTCTTCCTATGAATCTTGTGCTAGCCTCTGACCAGAACCGGTGCCCCAATGTGTGTCCCTGGGTGAGAGAGCCTGTGTGTAGGTTCTTTCAAGGGATGTCTAGGACTTTAGTCTCTTTTTTTTTCTCACTCAGACAGCCTGAATCCACTTTGATTTTTACAGAGTTTTTGAGAACTCCTCTTCCCTGTGTTGGGAATCCCCTCAATGAGGCTAGGACCCCTTTCTCCTTTAGGGGAGCCTCTGCAGCCTCACTCTTCCTTCTGGTGATCCTCCACCACCCGTGGGTGCGGGTCCAGCCCAATTCGTGATTTGCCTCTCCTACCAGTTTTGGCTCTTTCTTTATATTATCAGACATATGTGTTCTGATCAACTGGACTTCAGGTGATTCTCCACGTTAATTATTTTATAATTTGGTTATACTTGTAATGTGGACCTGAGAGAAGGCAAACACTGTTTTTACCTAGTCCACCATCTTCTTTGCACTCCATACCTACTTTTTTATGTATCTCATATCTAAGTGATATTATCCTAGGAGCATAATTTTATATAGTGATTTTTATATAATTATAACATAGTAATAATTTTCATATATTATATATTCATTTTAATACTTTAATGCCTGCACAATAGCACATTTTTCTTATATATTTAGCTTTTCCCCAACATTTTGCTTTTATAAAAAATGTAACGCATTAAGGGCATACATTTTTTATGTATTTTGTATTTTGTTTTTCTTCTAGGATCAGATCCTAGAAATAACACCACCACTGAGGAAATATTTGACTCCATTACATGACTCTTTGGAGTATGGATTTTTACTTTTTTATGGGGTTCAAACACACTCAGTTAAATTATTTCATTTCCATTCAGATACTGGAAATTGCTCAGTCAGATCCTTAGTGTTTATATGTCTCTCAAACTTGTTCCCAAACACCAGCTTTTGACAAAATCATGAATTTAATAGTAAACTGTATAAATAGTAAGTGTAATCGATAGTGTGGGTACATACTATGCATCAAGCATTGTGCTAATTTTTTATGTGGATTATCTAATTTAATAATTTGAAGCTTTCTTGATCATAAGAAGCACTTGGATTTACAGTTTAAAATAACACTCTCTGGTCCAGGAAGCCATTTAATGTCTTTGGATTTAATTACCTCTATAAAATGGGCAAACATACTGGCCTTGCTCAACTAATGAGATAAAATATTTACTAGACCTTTATAAAACTTATACAACTATGTGTGAAAGCAGTTCTTAGTATTGCTTTTATTGGTAATATAAAAAGTACTTGTCTGCCTTTGACAGCATTGAAAGCTGTGATAGTTTAAATATGAATGTAATTATATCTTGCCCTGAGAAGATTACAATTTTATATTTCTCTGTTTGTGAAACATATCATTAAATCTTGTAGGAAAGTGAAAATGATAATGATCAATTTATCATCATTTTTACTAATAAGGAAAAACAGGTTAATGCACATAGTAGGAATCATGGGATATTACACTATTGTATTGGAAATTCTATGTAGGATTTGTGTGAGAGAATTTCAAGTTATTATGACATTTAATATGTCACTTTTTAAAATTTACCTTTGAAATAAAAGTAAGCAGGAAAGAAAATGTAGCCGTTGTTACACCTGGAGAGAAATGGTTGAACATACTTTATTACATGGCATATTGACAATGAAATCTGCTATCAATAAAAAATTATGACAGAAAACTTTTTTAACCTGCTGAAGGAAAAGACTTACAAGCTCAAGAAGCTCAAAGAGTTCCAAACAAAGTGAACTGAAGAAACCAAGACACATCATAATTAAAATGCCAAATCTTAAGGACAAAGAGAGAATTTTAAAAGCAGCAAGAAAAGCAATTAATTACCTATAAGGGAACTCCCATAAGATTATTAGCTGATCTCTCAAATAAAATTTTGCAGGCCAGAAGGGATTGGCACAAAATATTCAAAGTAATGAAAAGTAAGGATCTAAAATCAATATTACTTTATCCGGCAGAGCTATGATTTAGAATTGAAAGACAATGCCTAAGCTAAAGGAGCTCATCAACACCAAACTAGTATTACAAAAAATGTTAGAGGGACTTCTTTAAAAAATAAAAAAGATAAAAAATATGAATGATAGGATAGCAATAACTACATTTTGTTAACAATTACTTTAAAATGTGAATGGATAAATGCTTCAGTCAAGAAATACTGGGTGGCTGGATGGATAAGAAAACAAGACCCTTAAATATGTTGCATGCAAGAGACTCACTTCAGATTAAAAGACACACAGCCTGAAAATAAAGGGATGGATAAAGATATTTCTTGAAAATGGAAACAAATAAAAAACAAAAACATGGGATAACAATACTTAGATCAGACAAAGCAGACTTTAAAACAACATCTATAACAACACACAAAGAAAGACCCAGTAATCCCACTTCTGGATATTTATCTGAAGAAACCCAAAACACTACTTTTAAGAAACATGTGAATCCATAAGTTCATTGCAGCATTATTTACCATAGTTAAGATATGGAAGCAACCTGGGTGTCCATCAGTGAATGAATGAGTAAAGAAGAGATGGTATATATATATACTATGGAATATTATTACTCAGGCATAAAAAGAATGAAATCTTGCCATCTGCAACAACATGGGTGGACCTAGAGGGTGTTGTGATGAGTAGAGGAAGTCAGACAGAGAAAGATAAAGGCCATATGATTTCTCTTACATGTCAAATTTAAACAAACAAACAAACAAACAAACAAAACAGAAACAAACTCACAGATACAGAAAACATTTTGATGGTTGCCAGATGGAAGGACTATTGGGAGGGGGTGGGCGAAAATGGAATTAAGAAGTACAAATTGGTAGTTATAAAATAGTCATGGGAATGTAACATATAGCATAGAGAAAATAGTCAATAATATTGTAATAACAATGTATGGTGTCAGATGGGTACTAGATATATTGGGGCAATCATGTCATAAATTATATAAATGTCTAATCACTATTCTGTACACTTGAAACTAGTATAATATTCCAACTGTAATTAAAATAAAAAATTATTATTAAAAAAATAATAATCTAAAAAATGTAGTGGGGTCTGCAGCCATGCTACCCTAAACACACCCGATTTTGTCTGATCTTCGAGCTAAGTAGTGTCGGGCCTGAATGGGAGACCACCTAGGAATACTGGATGCTGTAGGCAATAAAAAAAGAAAAGAAAAATTTTAGTGAGTAAATGAACTATAATAAAAGGAATGTGAAGGTTGAGTAAACTTTTGTGAAGAGACTGAGATAGGCTCCTCTGGTATCTTTGAAACCTCGGCCATAGTGTGACTTCTTTAAAAGTTGGTCTAATGGATTGTCATATTCTCCCCATTCTATTGGAACACCCTTCTTTATTTCTATAATACTTTGCTCTCTTTTCTACTTTTAGGTGTTTGTCATAAACTCTATGCCTTTTTTTTATATAATCTTGTCTGTGGTTGGATATCAGCCTAGGTATTATTTCTGCTAAGCATATTGAACTCTGGGTTCATGGAAGACATGTTTCTTTTCTCTAGTCTACCTCATCTGGCACTAACCTAACACAAGGGGCCTTTTGAGGACATTTCTGGGTTGTGAAGCCTCTCTTTCTAATTTTCAGCTTGGGATTTTTAAGATGTAATACACTGTTAAACTTAGTTATAACATAAAGAACAGGACAAATTTGGCAGCGATTTTGATTTTGAAGAAGAAATTTGACTGTATAGGATATGTTACTCACTGTCATCTCAGTTGCCTTTGAAATGGT
This sequence comes from Macroglossus sobrinus, assembly GCA_004027375.1. Taxonomy (NCBI): domain Eukaryota; kingdom Metazoa; phylum Chordata; class Mammalia; order Chiroptera; family Pteropodidae; genus Macroglossus; species Macroglossus sobrinus. Next base: position 272,056 of record PVKZ01001666.1, on the reverse strand, counting down.
AAGCCATGTGCCATTTTGTAAGAATGTGTTGCATGGGATTCCTGAAGATCAAGATCAAGTAACAAAACACCATAACTGCTAGAAAATTTCTCTAGTTGAAATAACCAATGTGTTATAAAATTTTTAAAGCAGTTTGCTACAAAACAAGCATTTTTTGAATACTCAACAATGTTAAAGTCCAGAACCCTGCAGCTTTAAGATAGAAGATTGTAACTTTAGATGGGTGCTAGTGTCAATGAATCCCAAGTATAAATCACTCAGATTTTAGAGAGAAGAACCTAGAAAAAATGCACCAATTTGGTTACGTCAGAAAGCCAAACCAACCTAAAAGGCATTATTATTGTTTGTATTTTCTAAAAGTCAAAATTTGCAATCAAGTTGAAGTGATATTAAAATTAAATGTCATAGGTTTATTCTTGTTTTTACTATTATAGTTGTGTTAGTCTTTTTTCTTTTTACTATTATAGTTTTATTAGTCTTTTTTCTTTTCCAATGACTTTGTAGTCATTGGAAAATTTTTTGTTTTCTTTAAAAAAGTCTTTAAAATACTCCCAGAGTCTGAGGATTAAAAAAATCATGCTATTCTTGAATGAAAAATTTAAACCATCCATGTATATTTATACAGAATATCTTTTTTTTTTGTTTAGATTATTCCTCTTTGTAAACTTCCATTTCTTCTTTAGATTAAAATTTGCTTCAGGAAGCTTTTCAAGACCTTTTCAGAGAGATAAATGCTTCCTCTTCTATAGTCACATAGTATTTCATTCATACCCCTATTAAAACACTTATCATGTTGCTAAAATTATGGGTTTCATTACTGCCTCCTCCACTAGCAGGTGCGGCTCTGGAGGAAAGGGACAGCATTCTAGTTTTCTCTGACTATTTTAGAGAAAATACTTATTATATGTTTGTTGAATAAATGGATTACTATCTTAAATCTAATTAATTCTTGCTGGCATCTGAATTTACTGAGGTCCATGAGACCACTGAAGGCAATGTGGTCTGGTACGAATAAAGAGAAATAGAGTGGTTCCCTAAGTTAAGTCCATAGTTATTTTGGACTGAAACAGAAGCTGGAATGGTAGTTTTCAACCTGGCTGCAGATTAGAGTCACCTCAGAAGCCCTTAAAATTCTCAATGCTTGGTCCCTTCTTAGACTCACTTAAATCAGAGTACTGGAGGTAGGACCTAGGCATCTCTCTCTCTCTCTCTCTCTCTCTCTCTCTCTCTATATATATATATATATATAATTTATTTATATATATTACATAATATATTATACTATATTTACATAATATATATTATATATATTTAAATCTTTATATATGATTCAAATGTGTAGCCAGGATTGAGTACCACCAAGCTTGAAATAGAGAAACCCAGGATTGTCAGAAGGTGTCCATGCTTAAAATGGAAATAGGGAGAATATGAGGTGTAACTACTAAGTCAAAAACTTGAACCCAGGAATGAAATCAAGGATGATATAAATCCATAAAGTGAGGCGGAATTCAGTTCAGCACATGGAATAAAAGGCTGATTAATGCCAACTTTAGTAATAATAGCCAGATAAGAGTCAGAAGTCAGAAATACATAGATCAGAGGTGGTCAGAGAACAAAGTTTCTAGTTGTAATAATTATTTTTCAGAGATGATAAGTTCCTTTTGAGCCATGATTTGACTCCATCTAGCTTGACCAATTTCCAGGATCTCATCTCTGCCATCAAGGAGCTCCAAAACAAATTGGGTTTATTATAAAACCAGAGGTTTTATATGCACATACAGCCCTTCGTTCTCATATTTTTCTCCTCACCAGCACTGCAAAGTTTCAAAAAAAAAAACCAGGAAAACAATTTCCAAAAAGTTTCTCCCTTGCCCCTATTGACTATTATTTTATTTTGATATGGTAATCATGTCAAGCCAAAGTTAGGTGAAAGACTCCTGAAATACAAAGATCCAATGACGCTAATCTAATACATTAGAAATATAAGCAGATAGATGAGGGCAGTTAATATTAGAGAGTTGAATAATATGTTAAAACAATTTTCTATGTGTGTCAAACACTTTGTTATATACATATACTTTGAAATGTTTTATTACCTAATTTTACATGTATTTGTGTGAGATATTGTTTAGTTACGACTAAGCAGATTATTTCTAAGTGTCTATACATTTCACAACAAAAATTATGAAATATGTTGAGTTAAAATGTTTCTCTTAAAAGCTTGCCCTTTTAGGGGTACATTCATAATACAAGATCTCTGATACAAGACTCTCTCCTTTGATAACCAACTGTTTATTTGCCATGTTTCCTTAGTTTTATCATAATGTTTTCCATGGCAATGATTTATACGTAGGGAAGTATTGGACATAGAAGTCAATGGATTTAGGAATAAGGAATTCACTGGTGATAAAGTAGAGGTAGTTTCAGTGACAGTGGGAGCTTAGCCAGATTACAAGGTGCTGAGGAATAAGGAGGTGATAACAAAATGTAAGTAATAGAAATAAATTTTTGGGTTTTGACAAAGTAATAAATAAAAAAAGATGCAAATTTGGGTGGCAGCTGGACAAAGAAGTAATGTTGAAGTAAATTTTTATTTTAGAACATTTATAGACTTAGAAGAAAAAACTAGAAAAAAATTATAAATTAATAATAAATATCAAGAGAAAAAGAAATATCAAGGAGGTGCCATTAAAACTACTAATATCTTTCCTCTCCTTCAGTAATAGAAATCTTATATTTTATCTGGGCTCATGCAAAGTACATTTTCCAATCTTCTTTGAAGCTAGGTATGACCATATGACTAAGTTTTGGTCCATGGTATATAAGCAGAAGTCACATATGCACTTACAGGAAGTGTTTTTAAAAGGAAGAAATATGATATGATGAAGATGGTTAATAATGTTGTAATATATATGTAAAGGGGAAGAGGGATACTAGATTTAGTGGGATGATCACTTTGCAAGTTATGTGGATCTCTGATCACTATGCTGTACAACTGAAACTGGTATATGATTGTAAACCAACTATAATTAAAAAACATTGAATTGTACAATGTAAATATAGGCAACTAATTGTCTATTATATTTTAATAAAGATGGAAAATATAAAAAATATATAGAAGATGATCTGGTGACAGCCTGAGGGGCGGGGAGTTGGAGGGCTGGGAGAAAGGGGTGAAGGGTTAAAGAAGTACAAAAAAGAGGAAGAAGTATGACTTCCTTTCCTTTTTTTGTTTCTTGTTGCCTGGAATAGGGATCTAATAGCTATAGCAGTACTTTTTGGGCTATGAGATAGACTTTGAGATGGAAGGAGCATGTTGGGAATGACAGAGCAACAAGAGAGAAGGAATTTGGGACCTTATGGTTATGGAGCTAATAACCAGCCCTAGGCTGCTTGTTGTATTTTAGAGGGACTCTTTCATCTTGCTTAAACTACTATTATTTTGGGTTTTTGATTGCTGGCAGCTGAACCTAATCCTAACTAATACAGACTATAATTGATATAGGGATAGAAATGAAATTAAAGTGATAGTTTTTACTTGACAAAGAGAAAGGGGTAAGTCTCTTACCTGAGATAGCACAGAAGGAAGAGAGAACAATTAGGATTCTAAAATGTTTCCACAGTTGAAATATCATCTCATGTTAAATGACTTCAGTTATCAAAAAGGAAGAAATGATCTGAAGGTGAAGATCAGATTAGGTGTTAGAGAATGAAAAAAAACTAATTTTGTATAGTGCTACTCAAACTGTGGTCCCTGAACCAGCATCATCAGTATCACCTGGGGATTTATCAGAAACACAGAATCTTAGGCTCCACCCCACACATATTAAATCAGAATCTTTGTGGGGTGAAGTCAATAAACACATGTTTTTAACAAGATCCCCAAGAGATTTTTATTACATTAACATTTGAGGAGCACTGTTTTATGTAAACTGCTGTGTAGGTGCCAATAGAGAATTTATTAATAACATATACAAGTGCCTCTTTTGAGATGTGAATAATAATCTTTAATGTTCAACTGTAAAGATGGGCAAAGATGATAATGTTATTGATGCTGATGATTTATCCAGGCTGGAGGTGAGAGAAAATTTCCACAGGTTACAGGATTTCTCTATGACCAAGCTAACTTTGCATCACATATTTACTCCAAAATAAGACAGAGTAAAACAACAAACTGGTTGGCATTGTCTCCCAAATTACTATAATTCTTTGACCTATCTGGACTGTTTAACCTTAGATGGTAAACCACTTGAAGGCGTAGGTCTTGGCTTATTTGCATTAAGGTTCAATACTTATGTCTTGCCACTCAAAAATACATAAACAACGTACTAAGCAAAACTGTTAATACTCTAACTCCAGCCAATTTTCTTTTCTCATTTTTTGGTTGGTTGTAGGAAAACATTGTAAAGACCAAAAATTGACAATTGACTCTCTTTTTCTTTTTTCTTTTACTTTAGTAAATATTTATTCAATACCTACTATTAACCAGATATAATTTTAAGTACTAAGAATATATCAGCAAATATAAACAAAAATCCATGACTTTGAGTTACTAATATTCCTATAGGGAGAAGACCGATCTATCTATCTATCTATCTATCTATCTATCTATCTATCTATCTATATCTATCTATATCTATATCTATATCTATATCTATATCATCTATATCTATATCTATATCTATATCTATATCTATATCTATATCTATCTATCTCTATCTCTATCTCTATCTCTATCTCTATCTCTATCTCTATCTCTATCTCTATCTCATCTATATCTATATCTATATCTATATCTATATCTATCTATATCATCTATATATATAATATCTATTACAGTCTTCCCTAGGTATTTGTGGGGGATTGGTTCCAGGAAACCTACCTCCCCAAAGCCATACATGCTTAACTCTTTTCTACAAAATGGCATAGAACAATGCAGTCAGCCCTTTGCATTTGTTGATTCCTAATCACAGATCTAAAATACTGTTTTCCATCTTTGGTTGGAAGATGAAAAGAGAAGGAAGAGAAACCTGTGGATATGGAGGGCCTACTGTATAATGTAGTGTGTTAGGAAGTGATAAGAATTAAAGAAAGAAGGAAAAACTAGAACATGGAAAGGGAGGCAGGTTGTAGGATTAAATAGGGTGGTTAGGATAGGACGCATAAACCCAGAGACGGGAATTGCACTTACTGATGTAGTGTCTAGTGGTCAGTGCAGATTAAGACTCATAGATTCTTTATAATAATTATACTCCCCCAAGATCAGGAGCCCAAACTTGGGGAAACCTGTACCTTGTCCCTGCCTTTTGCATCCATGGATCAAATGCAACCCTTTTGGCTGGGGATCTATACTTTGCTATCTCAGTTTTTTTTTTTTGCTTAATTTAAAAAGAGCAGAAAAACAACATTTCATTAAAGCCTTGATGTGAAGCCTTTAATGCTCCCTCCTTTTTTTTTCTCCCCGGCACTCAGAACTCAGTGCTGCCCCTAGCTTCCCAGCCCTTCACTGCCCATCAAGCAACCATTGGCATCTCCAAAGGACTGGACCAAGTTACCCTGTTCCATTTCTCTCCTCCTGAAGACCTAGCTAGAGATTACCTAGCCATCTGGCAAACTAATCCAATATAAAGGGGAAGTGACTAATACATTGTAAGAAACAGATCCTGGGTGATATAATATTTGAACAATAATAACAATAGTAAGCACATATATCCCTTTTTAATTTTTTAACTTTTCAATTATAGTTGACATTCAATATTATTTTATATTAATTTCTGATGTACAGCATAGTGGTTAGACATTTATGTAATTTAAGAAGTGATCTCCCTGATTAGTCTAGTACCTTCCTGGAACCATACATACTTATTACAGTATTTTACACTATATTCCCTATATTTTACTTTACATCCCTGTGACTACTTTGTAACTACAAATGTGTACTTCTTAAACTCTTCTCTTTTTCATCCAGTCCCCTAACACACATTCTATTTGACAACCATTAGTTTGTTCACTGTATCTTTGAGTCTGTTTTTGTTTTGTTTATTTATTTTGTTCTTTATATTCCACATATAAGTGAGATCATATGGTATTTGTCTACCTCTGTCTGAGTTATTTTACTTAGCATAATACTCCCTAGGTGCATCCATGTTGTCACAAATGGTAAGATTTCACTCATTTTATGCCCAAGTAACATTTCATTATATTTATGTACCACCTCTTTTTTATCCAATTGTTTAATGATGGACACTTAGGTTGTTTCTGCATCTAGGCTATTATAAATAATGCTTCAATGAACATGGAAATATATATATATATATATATATATATATATATATATATATATATATATATATATTTATTGCTTTGGATTACTTTGGATAAATGCTCAAAATGGAAATTGCTGAGTTATAAGATAGTTCTATTTTTAATTTTTTGAGAAAGCTCCATACTGTTGTCCATAGTGGTTGCGCCAATTTATAATCCCACCAACAGTGTACAAGGGTTTGCTTTTCTCCATATCCTTGCCAACACTTGTTTGCTGATTTATTGATGATAGCCATTCTGACAGGTGTGAGATGATACCTCACTGTGGTTTTCATTTCTCTAAGGATTAGTGACATTGAGTATTTTTTCATACACTTATTGGCTATTTGTATGTTCTCTTTGCAGAAATGTCTATTCACGTCCTCTGTCCATTAAAAATTATTTTTCAATTATAATTGTTATTAAATATTATTTTATATTAGTTTCAAGTGTACATCATAATGGCCAGAAATCCATACAATCAGTCTATGATATGATCTCGCAAACAGTCCAGTATCTACCTGGCATCACACACGAAGACCACATTATTACTGAACATATTCCCTATGCTGTACTTTACATCCTCATGACTATTTCTTAACTACTAATTTGTACTTGTTAATCTCTTTAACTTGTTCACACAGCCCCCCAACCTTCCTCCCCTCTGGCAATCATCAGTTAGTATCTATAAGTCTGTTTTTGTTTTGTTTGTTTATTTTGTTTTTAATGTCCCACATATAAGTGAAATCATATTGTATTTGTATTTCTCTGACTTATTTTACTTAGAATAGTATCCTCTAGGTCCATTCATGCTGTTGAAAATAATAAGATTTCATTTTTTTATTGCTGAATAATAGTCTATTTTTTATACATTCTACTTCTTTATCCAATTTTCTATTGATGAACACTTAGGTTGCTCCCATATCTTGGCTTTGTAAATAGCACTGCAGTAAACATAGTGGTGGATATATATTTTTAAATTAATGTTTTGGTTTTATTTGGATAAATACCCAGAAATGCAATAGCTGGGTCTTAAAATATTCTATTTTTAATTTTTTAAGGAACCTTCAAAGTGTTTTTCATAGTGGCTGTACCAATTTGCAATCCCACTTATAGCGCATGAGGTTTCCCTTTTCTCCACAATCCAACTAAAAAAACACTTTTTAAATATTTATTGATAATAGCCATTTCAACATGTGTGTGGTAATATCTCATTGTGGTTTTAATTTGCATTTTCTTGATGATTAGTGATGTTGAGCATCTTTTCATATGTCTATTGGTCATTTGTATGTCCTCTTTGGAGAGATGCCTATTCAGGTTTACTGCCTATTTTTTAATTGGATTGTTTTTCTTTGTTGTTGTTATTAAGTTGTATGTGTTCTTTATAAATTTTGGGTATTAACCCCATATCAGACGTATTATAGGCAACTATTTCTCCCATTCAATAGGTTGTCTTTTTGTTCTGTTAATGGTTTCCTTTGCTGTGCAAAAATGCTTTAGTTTGATGTAGTCTCATTTGTTTACTTTTTCTTTTGTTTCCCTTGCTGGAGAAGATACATCAGGAAAATTATTACTAAGAACCAAGCCAGGGAGTTTAGTACCTATATTTTCTTCTAGAAGTTTTATGGTTTCAAGTCTTACACTTAAGTCTTTAATTTATTCTGAGTTTATTCTTGTGTATGTTTAAAAAAGATGGTTATTTCATTTTTCTTTTGCATATATCTGTTCAGTTTTCCCAACACCATTTATTGAACAGACTGTTTTTACCCCATTGTATATTCCTGACTCCTTTGTCATAGATTAAATGACCATATAAGTGTGTGTTTATTTCTGGGTTCTCTGTCATGTTCCATTGGTCTATGCATCGGTTTTATACCAGTATCATGTTGTCTTGATGACTATAGCTTTGTAGTATAGTTTGATACCAGTTGTTGTGATACCTCCACTTTTGTTCTTTCTCAAGACTGCTGTGGCTATTCGGGATTTTTTATGGTTTCATATAAATTTTTGGATTATTTGTTGTAGTTCTGTGAAAAACACCATTGGTATTGTGATAGGGTGTTCATTGAATCTATAGATTGCTCTAGGTAGAATGAACATGTTAATGATATATTAATTCTTCCTATCCATGAACACAATATATGCTTTCTTTTATTTGTGTTTTCTCCAGTTTTATCCTTTAATGTCTTATAACTTTCTGAGTGTAGATTTTTTACCTCCTTGGTTAAATTTATTTCTACGTATTTTCTGATGCAATTGTAAATGAAATTATTTTCTTAATTTTTCTTTTTGAAAGTTCATTATTTTTGTATAACTATACAACCTATTTCTGATTATTAAGTTTGTATCCTGTTACTTTACTGAATTTATTTATAAGTTCTAATAGGTTTTCAGTGGAATCTTTAGCGTTCTCTCTATATAGTATCATGTCATCTGCAAATAATGACAGTTTTTCCTCTTTCTAATTTGGATGCCTTTTATTTTTGTTGTTTTTGTTGTCTGATTGCTGTGGCTAAGACTTCCAAAACTACGTTAAGTAAAAGTGATGAAAGTGGACACCCCTTTCTTGTTTCTGATTTTAAAGAAAATACTTTATTTTTTCTCCATTGAATATTATGTTAGCTGTGGGTTTGTTATATATGGCCTTTATTATGTTGAGATATGACTCCTCTATTCCCACTTCGGTGAGAGCTTTTATCATAAATGTATGCTGGATTTTGTCTAATGCATTTTCTTCACCTATTGATATGATATGATTTTTATCTTCCTTTTGCTTATAAGTTGCATCACGTTAATTGATTTGCAATTATTAAATTAAACTTATATCCCAGGAATAAATACCACTTTATCATGGTATATGATCTTATTGTATTGCTGCTTTTAGTTTGCTAATATTTTGTTGAGGATTTTTGCATCTATCTTCATCAGCAATATTGGCCTATAATTTTCTTCTTCTTTTTTCTTTTTTTGTAATTTCCTTATTTGGTTTTGAAATCAGAGTATTGTTGGCTTTGTCGAAAAAGCTTGGGAGCCTGCTCACCTCTTGAATCTTTTGGAATAGTTTGAGAAAGAGATGTGTTCATTCTTCTTTGAACGTTTGGTAAAATTCACCTGTGGCTCCATCTTATCCAGGACTTTTGTTTGTTGGAAGGTTTTTAATTACCGATTCAATTTTATTTGTAGTAATTGGTTGGTTCAAATTTTCTATTTCTTCTTTTTTTTTTAATTTTAAATTTTTATTATTTTTAACATTTTATTTATTTTTCCTCCTCCCTGCTCCCCTGTGGTAACCACTACTAGTTCATTGTCCATGTCCATGAGTCTCTGTTTGTTTTTCCTGTTAATTTGTTGCTTTTAAGTTTATATCCCACATATAAGTGATATCATGCAATTTTCAACCTTTACTGTCTGGCTTATTTTCCATTTCTTAATTCAGTCTTGGAAGATTGTATATTTCCAGAAATTTATCTTTTTTTTTTCTAGATTGTACATCTCTTTGCATATAATTGCTGTATTTTTTATAATCCTTTGTGTTTCTGTGGTGCCAGTAGTCACGTCTCTTTCAATTCTGATTTTCTTTATTTGAATCTTTTCTCTTTTTTTTCCTTGATAAGTTTAGTTAAAAGGTTTATCAATTTTGTCTATCTTTTCAAAAAACAAGCTCATTGATCTTATGTATTATTTTTTTAAGACTCTATTTCACTTATTTCTGCTCTGATCTTTATTATTACTTCCTTCTTCTCTCTTTGGGCTTTGTTTGTTATTCTTTTTCTACTTCCTTTATGTGTAAGGTTAGATTGTTTATTGAGATTTTTCTTGTTTCTTGAAATAAGCCTATATTGCTATGAATTCTCTCTTAGGACTGCTTTTGCTGTGTCCCATAGCTTTGGGGTCATTATGTTTTCATTTTTATTTGTCTCACGGTATGTTTCCATTTCTCCCTGATCTCATTGTTAACCTATTCATTGTTTAGTATTATGTTATTTAGTCTTCATATGTTTGTGTGTTTTTCTTTTTCTTGCAATTGATTTTTAATTTTATACCATTGTGGTCAGAGAAGACTTTGATATGGTTTTGATCTTCTTAAGTTTATTGAGACTTGTTTTGAGGCCTACCATTTAGTCCCTTTTGGAAAATGTTCTATGTGCACTTGAAAAGAATGTATATTCTTCTGCCTTGGTGTGAAATGCTCTAAAAATATCAATTAAATTAATCTGGTCAAATGTGTCATTTAAGGCTGTTGTTTCCTCAATAATTTTCTGTCTTGAAGGTCTGACCATTGGTGTCAATGGGTGTTAAATTATTTTACTATGACTGTATTACTATAAGTCTCTCCCTTTACATCAGTCAATATTTGCTTTATATATGTAGGTGCTCCTATGTTGAGTGAATATATGTTTACAAGGATTATATTTCCATGTTAAATTGACCCCTTTATTATTTTAAAATGAACTTGTCTCTTGATATAGTCTTCAATTTAAAGTCTATTTTGTCTGGTACAAATATTGCTATCCCAGTCTTTTGTTTGTTTGTTTCCATTTGTATAAAATATCTTTTTCCATCCCTGTACTTTCAGTCTCTGTGTGTCTTTTAATTTGAAGTGAATCTCCTGTAATACTGGCTTAGCAGTGATGAATTCCTTTAGCTTTTTCTTGTATGGGAAGCTTTCTATCTGTTTTCTGCTTCTAAATGATACCTTCGTGGGTTAAAGTAATATTGATTGTAGGTCCTTGCTTTTTATCACTTTGAATAATTTGTGCCAATTTTTTCTGGCTGCAAAATTTCATTTGAGAGATCAGCTTACAGTCTTATGGGATCTTCCTTTTAGGTTACTAACCGCTTTTCTCTTGTTGATTTTAAAATCTTTCTTTGTCTTTAATCTTTGCCATTTAATGATGATATGTCTTGGTGTGGGCCTGTTTGGGTTCATCTTGTTTGGGATTTTGGCTTCCTGAACTTGTAAGTCTATTTCTTTCACCAGGTAAGGAAAGTTTTCCATTATCATTTTTTCAAATTGATTCTAAGTCTTTTGTTCACTCTCTGCTCCTTCTGGTATCCCTATGATATGAATGTTGTTATGCTTGATGTTGTCCCAGTGGTTCCTTAAATTATCCTAATTTTTAAATGATTTTCGTTTGCTATTTTGACTGGATGTTTTCTGCTACTTTCTCTTCCAGAGGGCTGAATTGATTCTCTATTACATCTAATATGTCATTGATTTCTTCTTGTATATTCTTGTTTTCAGTTATTGTATTCTTCATTTCTTACCTTTTTATGATTGTTATGTCCTTTTTTATGCTTACAAACTCTTTGTTGAAATTCTCATTACTTTCCTTGTGCATCCTTCTAAACAGTGTTATAAATTCTGTATCTGGTAGGTTTCTTGCCTCCATTTTATTTAGTTCTTGTTCTGGAACTTTGTTCTGTTCTTTCATTTAGAAAATGTTTGTCTCCTCATTTTGGCTACCTCTTTACATTTGTTTCTATGTATTAGGTAGCTCTACTACGTCTCCCAGTCTTGGCACAGTGGCCTTAAGTACTAGGTACCCTGCTAGGACTAGTGGTTCAGTCTTCTTGTTTACCTGTGCTGGGTGCTCTGAGAGAGTTCCTTATGTAGATCATATACAGTTCAATTGTAATTAAGCCTTGACTATTGTTAATACTTCAGTGAGAAAGATTGACTCTCAGGCTAACTAGCTGTGAAGATTGGTCATACTCACAGTGTAGGTGCTCTTGTGTGGGGACTAATCCCACAGAGGGGGGATTTTCCCCAATGAGCCTTGGTGCTTGTTGTGACCAACTTTTGGGTGTGCCACTTTGAGGATTGATCAGGTAGTGTCTGTTATGATTTGAGTCCGGCTTCTGGATATGTTGGTTCTGGGACATCTTTGGAGGGTTTCTGTGCAGGCCAAGGACAACCATTACATGTGACTGGCCTGGGGTTACTTGGTAGGAGATAGAGTGATCCACAGTTGGACCTTCCCTGTGATGGACCTGGAGGCAAGTGGGAGATGCCACACTGTGTACTGGCCTGGGTATCTCAGCAATAGGCATAAGGCATTCTGAGGCATGCCAATATTTTCTGGCTGCCAGTGAGGCTCAACTACTAAAAGAGCCTCTTGCAGTAAGGGACTTGGAAGAGGTGAGGTCTCAGGGAAGTCCCAGGGCTGAGTGAGGTATTTACCAACTTAATACAGATTAAGATTTGATGCCAGTGCTGAGCCTACAGCCACTCAGCAAAAGACTCGGAGCACACAGAGGCTAGCCAAAACCTGAGAGTTGTCAAAGAAAGACTGTAGCATGAGCCAGGGCTGGCTGCCATAGTCAAAAGTGCCTCTGTTGGTTTGTTAGTTGGGTGGGGTAGAGTCCCAGAGAGGAATCAGGGTAGAGTGAGCAGATTTTACCTGATCAATTCAGATTCAGGTTTGGCTGTGTGTGTGGTGAGGGTTCAACACAAGAAAGATTGCATCTGCCCATAGGCTGCTTGGGAGGAGAGTTCAACACAGGGACAGTGGTGGTTTTCTCTACATCTCTTTCCCAGAAGCCACACAACTCAGCCTCAACCTGAGTCTCAGGTATCTTCTGAGTCACTGTGCCTCTGCCAGAGCCCAGGGTTTGAGTGCCTTGGAGTGAGTGCCCAACTCTCTCTGTCCTTCCTACCAGTCTGGATGTGGCTTTATCTTTATATCCTTAGTTATAGGATATCTATTCATCTAGTCTTACAATAGTTCTCCTGGTTGATTGTTCTATAATTTAGTTATAATTTTAATGTGATCATGGGAGGAGGCAAGCACAGTATTTACCTCTTCTACCTTTACCAGAACCTCTTTTGACTCTCTTTTTAAAAACAGTCTTATTTATAGCTGAGGTTAAAGTTCAGGGCCCAATATTCCGAATATTGGCCCTATTTTGATATTTTTCTTTCTCTGTAGTTGAATATTTTATTTTGGGCTATTGTCAACATTTCAGACTTGAGAATTTAAGACATCATTAGTGCTATAAAGTATGTGTAGCTTTAGTCACACTTACACTGATATCTCCTTATGTAGTTTTTAAAAACAAGATGATTTTTATAAAGTTTCTACTGCACTAACTCAAATAAACTTTACAGATACCTTACACTTCCAACCACTCATAAAATACATAAAACTAAAATTATACCAAAATACGTCAAAGAGAGAGAGAAAAAAGAATATGAAAATAAACACATCTCCAATCTCTAAAAAGTTTAGTTTGTTTTCGTCATGAGATTTGGGTGGAAAGTCAGTTCTTTGATCTGAATCAGTTCACTCACCCTGTTTTGCAATAAACAGTATATGGGGACATATCAAATCTGAATTAATATAGCATAAGGAACAAGAAGATAAGAAAGAATTATTTTGTTTACATGAATCTATTCTGGTTTCATGAAAAAAAATAAATGCAGTGTGCACTATGGCTAATATCTATTTATTTGTGATCCTAATCAGCTTCTTGACCTAAGTTTCTAAGGATATAGGTCTTAGGCTATTATATCATTACTGTGATACTCATTAAGATACATACTTTTATTAGTATTTTAAATCAATCTTTTGCTAATTTAAGTAAAAGACTTAGTAGCCAAATGTACTTAAATAGTAATCTATGCATTATGGGAAATGTATAATGACTTAAATAAAGACTTCAAACATGGTACTAATGACCCAAGCAGATCCAGTAAGTATTGTTCCTCAGCAGGCCTTATTTGTGACATGATCATTTATCGTTGAGCCATAGTCCTAAAAAAAAAAATAGTTTAAAAAGAAGTTGAGTGGTTCAGCAGTGTATCAGTCTCCTACAGCTTTTTATTACAACACTGTTTTTTTCCACAATGCCTTGTCTAATAATAGTAATAAAACATATCCCATGTTGCACTATGGAAAGCAATATTTTTAGTAAAGCAATGAGGCTCTAATAGAAAAAAATGACAATAACATCTTTATCTAATGACTCTAAATATTTTCTGGAACTCATGTATCTAAAATATTTGTAATAACTACAGCAACAATATTTAATATTGAGTGTTACTTTTTTTCTAGATAACGCTACAAGTTTTACATAAATTATCTCCACTAAACATCACAGTACTTCTATGTGGTAAGTAACAATATTATTCCTACTTTAGAGGTGAGGAAAGTAAGGTTCAGGGAGCTCAAGGCCACAGAGCTACTCAGTTTCAGAGCCAGAATTAAAATTTATATATTTTTTCTCTTTCTATATCCCTTAATTTTAACCACTACTTTACTAAACTGCTTAATTGTGAATATTGGAAGTGGCAGAGGGTTATTTGTAACTTGAATTTTACTCTAATCCATATTCTTGTGTACAACATTGAATCCAATAAAGGTATTCTTAATTCTATTTGGCAATGAGACAGACCAGATACTTGGATATGTGGAATGATCTGGTCAATCAATTCAGTCACAGTGACCAATCTGGTAATTTGTGGGAAAAAGCAGCCTGATGACTTCACAGAAGTTGTACTGTAATTCTTCATTTGTTTTTGAGTGGTAAATACACTGTCCTAATTGGTCTTTTAAGAGGCAAAATTGCTGTTTTTTTTTTTATTGCATGAAGTACTTAGACCACCATTTTAGGAAGCATTTGAGGGTGGAAAGGTTGGCAAATTCTATTTCAGGTGGCACTGCAAATAGGTTCTGGCCCAGAAATTTACTTGAAGACAACAATCTTAAATTCAACTTTGAGAACCAGGTACAATATAGGTTGTTTTACTTTTACATACTTATCTGAAAAAATGTTTTACCCTATAATTGTTTAGTGACCTTTGTTTCTGCTATCTAATCACTTTGTAGTTCTACCAAAAGACTCATCCTCACCCTATATTTAATTGTCTATGAATTTCTTTATTCTCTCCCATTATAATGCAAACTCCACGAAGGCAGGGGAGGGTCACTCTAGTTTACCGTGGTATTCTCTGTAGTTGCCATGGTACCTTGAACAGAGTCATCCCTCAGTATTTTTTGAATGAATGAATGAGATAGCAAAGACACATTTGCTGCTTCTGAGCAAAGAGTGTTTTTTTTTCTTTTAAAGAGGAAGTTGCCATCCAAAAGGTAGAACATGGAGTATCATGAACAAGAACATGCAGTGATTCTCAACCCTGGATGCACCTTAAAATCACCTAAGAAGCTTTTGAAAATATTTTGAAAAAAAAAATGCCTGGGCCCACACCAAACTGAGACTGAATATCAGGGGGTAATTCAGATTTGGTGAGGTTTGACAACCTATGTTGTTGAGCATACAAATCACCTAGGGAGTTTGTTAAAATGTAGATTCTAATTCAGTGGGTTTGGGGTAGAGCCCAAGATTCTGCATTTATTAAAAACACTACAGTGATGCCTATGCTACTGATTCATGAGCTATAGATTATATAGTAAAGAGCTACAGGAGAAGTAAACACAAGGTTTAGACTTCCTTATGTGCCTTGAGGGTCAAGTGATGTTTAGGGTCAGAAAGGTGAGCTGAGTAAATAATTACTTGGTGTATATTAGGAATTGAGCTAAGAGATTATAAACATTATCTTATGTCTAAGAAGAGCAGGAGTAGGATGGTATTTATAGCAAGATGGATTGTTAGAGGGGTAGAAAGCATAACATTGGCCTAGACTCCCTGAGGTATTTTTGAGTAACCCAAATATCACATTTTTTGTTGCTCAAAAAAGCATGTATTCTGGATCTATACTAAGTATTCAGCTAAAGATAGGAAAATAATTAAATATTTGGATATTTTCAAATATTAAGATTGAGCATGGATAGACACAGAGCACAGTGTTTATTTTTATAATTTAGGGTCTCATTAAACATTTGCTGTGAAATTGTAATTTATTTGCTCAAATCCTGACATCTAAAAGAAACAATTCCCTATTCAATATAACATTGGAAGTCCTAGTGAGTGCAATCAGGCCAGAGAAAGATATGAAGACATCCAAATAAAAAAACTAAGATTTTTCAAACTGTCACTATTTGTAGATGACAGGATTCTCTGTAAAGAAAACCCTAAATTCTCCTCAAGGATACTAATGGAAACAATAAGCAAATACAGTAAAGTTTCTGGATACAAAATCAATGTTCAAAAATCAAATAGCCTTCCTATACTCTATAAATAAGTCTCAGAAAAAGAAGTGGACAAAATAATTCCTTTTGCAATTACAATGAAAAGAATAAAATATCTAGGAATAAATTTAATGAAACATATGAAAGACCTATATGATAAAAACTATAAGACCCTATTAAAAGAAATCAAAGAAGATACAAAGAAATAGAAAGATATTACATATTCTTGGGTTGGAAGAATCAACATAGTTAAGATGACCATATTACCTAATGCTTTGTACAGATTTAATGCAATCCTCATCAAAATCCCATTGGCACTTTTTAAAGAAATAGAACAAAAAAATCAGATTTGTATGGAAGCACAAAAGAACTCAAATTACCAAAGCCATCCTGAGAAAAAAGAACGAGGCTGGAGGCATCACTGTGCCTGACTTCAAATTACACTACAAAGCAACAGTAATCAAAACAGCATTGTATTGGCAGAAAAACAGACACACGGACCAGTGGAACAGAATTGAGACTCCAGAAGTAAACTCATATTTATATGGGCAAATAATTTTCAACAAAAATGCCAAAAACATACAGTGGACAATGGAAAATCTATTTAATAAATGGTGCTGGGAAAACTGGAAAGCCATCTGCAAAAGAATGAAACTGGACTGTTATTTATCACCACACACCAAAATTAACTCAAAATGCATTAAGGATCTGAATATAAGACCTGAAACAATAAAATGCATAGAAGAAAACATAAGAACTCAAGGACCTTGGACTTAAAGAAAATTCTATGAATTTGACCTCAAAAGTAAGGGAAGTAAAAGCTAAAATAAATGAATGGGACTACATCAAACTAAAAAATTTCTGCACAGCAAAAGAATCCATCAACAAGGTAAAGATTCTACCATCCCAACTGGGGAAGATATTTGCAAGCAACACCTCTGGTAGAGGCCTATTATCTAAAATATACAAAGAACTCATATAACTCAATAACAACAACAACAACAATAACAACAACAACAAACAACAAACAAGCAATCCAATAAAAAATGGGCAGAGAACCTGTACAGACATGTCTCCCAAGAAGACATACAAATGGCCAACAAATATATAAAAAGATGCTCAACATTGCTAACTATTAGGGAAATGCAAATCAAAACCACATTGAGATACCATCTCACACCTGTTAGAATAGCAATAATCAACAGGACAATTATAACAAATGTTGGAGAGGATGTGGAGAAAAAGGAACCTTTGTACACTGCTGGTAAAAGTGCAAACTGGTATAGCCACTATGGAAAACAATATGAAGTTTCCTCAAAAAACTAAGGATTGATCTACCATATGATCCAGCAATCCCTCTCCTGGGTATTTACCCCCAAAGTCTTGAAAACCCATATCCCAAAAGGTATTTGCACACCGATGTTCATAGCAGCATATTCACAGTGGTTAGGACATGGAAGCAACCGAAGTGTCCTACGATAGATGATTGGATAAAGAAGTGGTGGTACATATGTAAAGTGGAATATTACTCAGCCATAAGAAAAGAGGAAATGCTGCCATTTGCAACAACATGGATGGGCCTTGAGATAATCATGCCAAGTGCAAGAAGCTAGACAGAAAATGTTGAAAATCACATGATATTACTTATATGTGATAGACCTATAAGCAACAGACAAACAGGACAAACAGAGACTTATGGACATAGGCAATAAACTAGTGGTTACCAGAGGAGGCAGGAGACTGGTGCTGGAGAGGTAGATGGGGTAAAAGGGGTCAAATATGTGGTGACAGAAAGAAATCTAACTACAAGAGGTGAACATACAATGTAAATGTATATATGCCTTACTGTTAAAATGTATAGCTAAAACTTACTGTATTGCATCAACCAACTGCACCATTAAAATTAATTTAAATCAATCAATCAATAAATCAATAAATGAAAGAATTCCTTCTATAGGAAACCAAACAAATGATAAATGCCATTCATTCTTCACTCTAAATTTTATGAGTTACTAGTTTCATGGAATAATAATGAATTCAGGACAACAGAATTATAAATAATATCTTGGATTCACATTTTTCTCTATATATAAAACTCTACAGCAAGAATTTCACAACAAAGGGAATAAACCCCCAATTGCACGCATATCATATCACTTTCAAATATCAAGTTTTTAAAACACTTTCTCTCATTGGCTTATCGTCTGTGTCTTTGTCATTTTTTCTTTCTTTTTATTTACAAGGTCACATATTGGATCACATTCTTTTCTGTATTTTCTATGCATACTTTTGTAACTTTGGGTCCTTGTATGAGTCTATATGGAGGATAAATTTCACTTTGGTGGGAAATTGTTAGGCCATTGAGTATATGCAACTTTTAAGGGGATTTTCCTTCTTGGCACTTTTTCTTAGATAAGCAGACATATTCTGTTCTATTTATAATTATGTAAACTCTCATATTCTTATGGACAGCATTGCATGGGGTTTGTATAAGACCTTTACTCTCTTTTATAATTTTTAAAAGTTATTATGCATTTAAACATTTTAGTTACTTTCATTATACATAAGGTTATATGCACTTTTAGTGAAATGTAGAAAAGTGATCATATACATGCTGCAGCTATGCAGTCTTCTTGTCTGTTCTCCTTTAGTCAACTGACTCTCTTCTGAGGCTTTCATTCTTCTCATCAATGCCTCCCCTGGCAGTATTCTCCTTAATTCATCCTAATCTGTCCTTAGATCTGTCTTTACATTTACATTTTAATTACTTTATAATTTACATCATACTGTGTACTTTTTTCATTTATTTCATTCTCTTATTTTTCCTCCCTACCCACTTGCTACCACATCTTCCTCCTCCTATGGTGGAACAAAACTTCTTCTAAGGGTGTGATGCCTCTTGCTACTTCAGTCTGTCCTAGGCCCTTCTGCCAGCTAAGCATACTTTTTTTTATCTACCAGTCCTTATGTATTGTGCATTTGTTACATGTGTTGCACTATTATGGAACATATGGTAATTTGTTTTAGCAATTGTCATAGAGTGGAGTACACATGTAAAACATTTTGTTATATGAGAAGAATTTAGAATAAGCTAGAACTTTTCTTAGCCCAGTTCCACATCAATTTTACTTCTCTGTGTTATTGACTCAATTGTTAAATCTATTTTCTCACTGTTCTCTTGCTGAAATAATTCTCACCTCAGGATGTTTGCTTACATGGGTTTCATACAAATCAATTCAGATTAAGTTAGGATCAGACAAAAGATAGTTTCAGGAATAAAAAGAAAATCTTCATTAAAACATGCTACCCATACTTGAGAAAATTAATGGACAGGAAGACAGAATACTTTAAGAATGCAATTTAAAAAGTTAGAGAAAAATATTTACCTTCAGAAATGGTAACGAAAGCCCTAAATGCCCATTGTGATCTGGGACTGCTTTTATAAGCATCATGACATTAAACTTTCTCAAAGTTGGTAGGAAACATAATTTTCAACATTAATTTTCTGTATAACATATGGGCGTGTGTGTATGTAGAGGAACAGAACAAAAAAAAGAGAAATTTGCTTAGAGATAATCTAGATTATACTGTAGGATTTTGTTAATGAAATAAATTTTAGCTAGAGAAATCATTATTTTATATTTCAAAATTAATTATAATGCTTTACAGTCCTAATATGCTGGTTTTTGGTTTGTGAGATCTTTTAGTTTCTTTCAACCTGAGCTTGTTAATTTTAGGGAGTTTGATTTTGTTTTATTGTTATTATTTTTATCAAAATAGTGTAAATGCATCTTCCTGACCAAATTATTAGTTCTATAAATGGCTCCTCAAAGCAAAATTTTTTCAAGCTGCATTTAAATATTGTGAGGACTGGGGAATAGAGCTTAATTGGACTCAATTAAATAGAAATATGAATGAAGTTACATGAAGCACACTGCTTTTTGAAGATATATAAGACAAAATAAATTACATTTTAGGAAAGTGCAAAATGATTTTTTATTTTTCTAGTTAATTAATTTTTTTACTTAAAAAGTAATTAATTTATTTTATATAATGACATTGGTTAACAAAATCCAATAAATTTCAGCTATACACTTTAACAGTAAGGCATATATATATTTACACTGTGTGTTCACCTGCCATAGTTAGATTTCTTTCTGTTACCACACATTTGACTCCCTTTACCCCGTCTACCTCATCCCTCTTCCCCCACCCGCTATCCTCTGCTAACCACCAGTCTATAGTCCATGTCCATGATTCTCTGTTTGTCTTGATCATTTGTTGCTTTTAAGTTTATAGCTCCCATATAAGTGATATCATGTGATTTTCAACTTCTTCTGTCTGGCTTATTGCACTTGACATGATTATCTCAAGATTTATCCATGTTGTCACAAATGGCAATATTTCATCTCTTCTTATGGCTGAGAATATTCCATTGTATATATGTACCACCACTTCGGTTGCTTCCATGTCCTGGACACTGTGAATAATGGTGTTATAAACTTTGATGTGGAAATATATTTTTGGATATGGGTTTTCAAGGAGATTTTTTAAAATAAATGAATTTTTCAAGTCCTATTAGGATGTGCTTCCTAAAAATTTGACAATTTCTTCCAGTAAAAAAACAACTTTTGATTGATGATGTGCTGTCTGCATGGTCTCAACTCCCCATTCTTTTTTCATAGCAGTTACTGAGTGAGGGCAGCATGTTATGAGAAATTGCAATAGTGAGGAGGCTAGGATATTAGGAATCTAGGGACAGTGGCATCAATAAAGCCACAAGTTGCCTGACAGAAAAGAAGTATAGCTTTATCCTTTCTTGACCCCTGATTCCCTTTCCAAAGAAATAAAATGTTATTGACACCAAAATAACATCACTTTTCTTTTTTTTTCACCCTTATTTACATCCAGACAGGAGGAAAGAAATTGGCTCAGCTAGCTTCCCTGCATTACATATGTTCTGTTCTTACTGTGTATTTTTTTGCTTTAGCTTTACTACTATTTCCTCTTCATATAATGTGTAAATATTATCCATAGAAATCTGGGCAGTAGTAAATCAAAACACTCTTTTACCCAAAGATATTCACAAAAATTTAAAAATAAGAAAGATAATTCCTAATTCTAGTGCAGCAGCTCAATGCAAATACAGGTGAGGCCAGACTTCGAAATACTTATTTAGAAAAGATACATATAAAAAAGAGGCCTCTGAGCCTTGACTTTCTACTCCTAGGCTGTTTTTTACTACATGTTATTTATTAATCGGAAGACATTGTAAAGAATCTTAGAACTTTTGGGAGTTATTCAGGTTCAGCTGTGAATAGCAGGATAATTTAGGAGAGCAGACTCCAAGACAAAAATTTCAGGAAAGCCCAGCCTCTCTGTGGTTGGTCTCTTGTTCTAGGTTTTGTTTCCTTTCTCCTATTGTGTTACTACTTTCACTTTAATTTGTCAGTACTACCTGATTAGGGACAGAGGACATAGATTTTGAAAATGAATGTATAACTACTAGTTTTACACCATGGCATGGGGAAAGTGACAGATTAAAGTAGTTCAGGATATTATCCCTCCATTTCTTAGAATGTGACTTAGATACACAGTCATTTGACCTTCTGTTGCCTGTTTCACATCTGTAATACATAACAATGAATATTTATTGAAGGTTTACTAGGTATCAGATACTTCATATATATTCTTTAATCCTTACAATAAATTTGCACGGAGGTTTTAGTTTTCCTCTTATTACAAACAAGAAAACTAGAAATCAAAAGTTAAGTGGTTTATTTAAGATTACACAGCAGATGGTAGAGCCTACAATTTAAGCCAGATCTTTCTGAATTGACATCTCACAATGTTTTCAAAATACCAAATAGTGTCACAATAATACTGACTTCTCATTGTTATAATTAGAAATGAACAAAACTAGGCTTGCAAACAACTTATTACAATGCTATGTTTATTTCTCTTTTCCTCATCATCGTGCCCTACATCCACAACACAGTTTTAGGAAACTTTTTAAAGGTACAGCCTGGTGAACAAAAGCTGTTGCTGTTCAATTCTGTTTCATTCTTTTGCCTCAATAGAGTTTTCAGCAATAGAATTTCATCTGAAAATTACAGGTAGAAAAATAGTTGCCTCTAGAATTAATATTTTCTTGCCATATTTCATTGATTTTGAAATGTATATTTTTCACATTTTAGCAGCTCTGACATCAAGATGGACCTTACAGTTGGTAGCGTCTTACATTTATAATTGGCAGTGTTTTCTTCTTTCTTAGTGGTATATAGAATGATAGCATATCTGAGAATCAATGATTTCTTAGATTCAATGAATTATGATATGTACAAGTCAATACATGTGGTATGTTTTCTGGAATATAACCTCTTTATAGAAGTTGTCAAGAAATTATAGAAATAAAATTATATGTGAAATTACTTTGTTGATAAGGAAACTGAAGCCTAAAAAGGGTGATTTTTCTAAGTTCATTGAACTCTAAGGTGGCAGAGGCAAGACTAGAATATAACTTTCCTAACTAGTGTTACACCACAATTTTCCTGCTTGTTTGATCCCTGGAGAAATTGCATGTTAATACAGTTGTACTCTCTTTCTCTGACCACTGAGAAATATGTTAATTTTTATTGGTTTTATAGGCACACATACCATATCGACTGAATTACAAACATAGGGTGGCTCTCAACATTCTGAGTGGAAGTGTTCTGTTTCTGGTTCTCACAGAACTCTCTCTCTCTTACTCTGAGCATTGGTGAATTTAATCCTTTCCCGTCCCTACCTATTGACACTTTTGCATTTGATTTCTTCTATCTCCTGTCTTTGTGTCTGAGTTCAATTCATTACTCAACTTTCATATTATTTTCTACCAAAAAATAATCCATTTCTAGTCTATCTCAAAAGGACACTTACAAAGTTTATAAAGTACAAAGTGGTATACATATTTAGTATAACAACAGACAGGAAGCCATTAATCATATATATATTTTAATGTTTTTACTGTTTTCAACCTTCTCCGCACCTATTTAAAACTTTGAACCCAGTACTTGCTCAGTAAACTCTTGCCAACAAAAAGCTAAGATTAACAGTGGACCTAAGCTACGTCTCTCTCTCTCTCTCTCTGCTAAATCAACAGCAAAAAGCAGTATCTAGCATATTGCTTGATATATTCTAGGCACTCAGTAAATAATAATTTATTTCTCATTTTCTAAGCAACTATATCCACATAATAGTTTATTTATAGCTGTGGACTGAGGCCTTGAGATTGACCCCTACCTTATTGAGGCCTCCATAAGTTCTTTGTCAGATACTTTACGCATACATCAGATTTATGGTTTATCAACTTATAGAATATTAGAATAAAAAGAAAATATGAGTAATTATTAAATCCAATGTCCTTATTGTATAGGTGAAGGCCAATGTTGTGAGTGTTTATGTCTTGATAAAATTAGCTTATTCCACTTGATTTTCATTACTCAGCAATTAGAAGATCCTCCTCTCCCCATCAAACCATGAAATTCTCAATATTTCTAAATTTCCTAATTTCTAAGATATGGCCTGTTTTCCAATTTTAGACTACATGTCTGGTGCCAGTGTGATATAGAAGAAAGAAAATAGTCTCTGCCTTTAAGAACTGTATAGCTCTGAAAAGTTAGGATAATAACACATTTCTCTTGTGGTTGTTATGAGCTCACGTTCATAATAAAAATTATAGTGCTAGCAATAAATATTGATTTGCTCCCCATTCCTTTCTTCTATAAACTCCAGGCTTTTTTTTATCTCTAGCTAACTGTTTATCTCTTTTTCTATCCTTGAGTGTTGATCAAAAGCCTTGACTAATGTTGGTTTGGAGCCTTGCTTGAGAATCTATGCTACTCTGCTTTCTACCAGGTCATCTCAGAGGGCCAATTGTACTGTGGGTAGAAACTCTTGAAGTATTGTTAATAATTGAGGTGTGCCAATATGAATGTTGTAATTATGAAGGGTGGGTATGAGACATAAGGATGAAGGTAGGAAAGAAAAGAATCCTTATAAGAAACTTTATTGTAGTCAAGAATAATCACACTCAAAGCCAGTTGTTTACCTATTTTTTTCCTTTGCCACTTCACAGATTTGAAACAGCAGTTCTCACTGTGGTTTGAGGAGGCCAAGGGGTCCCTGAGTCCCTTTCAGGGGATCTGTGATGTCTTTTTCTTTCCACTTACATATCTGTATAAGGGTGGATTTTCTTCATATACTTTAGCTAGACAACTAACTGAATGCAAAAACAAATACAAAAATCCTCCTGTTATCTATTAAGTCATATATATGAGAGTTGTAAAAATGTGAAAAAATGTCATTCTCCTCACTATTTTTTTCTTTTAAAAATATAGTCACTTTTCATAAAAATGTTATTTATGTTAATACATAATAGTTTTATTATTGTTTTTAAATTGAAAAATATATTTTTAAATTTCACAACTAAAAATTTTAATATTGTAAATATTGATAACTATAATTCACATAAACAAAAAAGCTATTTGGAGTCCTCAATAATTTTTAAGAGTATAAAGAGTTTCTAAGACCAAAATACTGAGAACTACTGGTTTAGATGATAGAAATTACATTACAGCATTATAGTTATTTTGAAAATTTCTCTGTTTTAGAAATCAGAGAATTACTACTCATAGGTCAAATACAGACTTCCTTTTATTCTTGTAAATGAAGTTTTATTAGAACACAGCATGCTCACTTTTTATGTATTGTCGATGGCTGTTTCAGTGCTATAGTGGCAGAGTTGATTTGTTGAGACAAAGACGATACAACTCAAAAAGCTTAAAATATTTACTATCTGCCCCTTATTTTAAAGAGTACTGATTCTGCTCTATGCTATAGAATATCTCTGTATAATTTTTTAAAGCAAAATGTATTTATCTTCTTTGATTCGTTTCAGTATTCTCCTTACCTATACATATCAAATCAATTCTGATGATGAGTAAAGAGATAGGTGATAAAGCTACATTGCACAAAATCACTCAATAAATATTTACTGAAAATCTACCATGTTCAAGAAACTTGTGTCAAATAGTGGGGCTGTAGTGTTGAACAAAATAGACATTGATATTATCCTCATGAAGGTGATATTTTGTATACTCGAGCTCATTTTTGCTTTAATTATTAAGATTAGATCACTCCTAACTTGAATATACTGTGGCTATATGAACCTTTGTCTAGAGTAGAGAATATGATAACTGTTAGAAATATGCAGATTTTCTGGTTGATTGTAGACTTTTGCATGGAGGTCTATCAAATTTCTATTTAGAGAACATATGACATTTGGATACAGTGGGGATGAGATAGACATGAGTTCTAGGAAGATTTAGCAATAACTATTAGTTCAACAAAAATTTATTAAGAAACCTTTGCATATTAGATACTGTGCTGGTATATGACTCCCATCCTCTTATGTTTATCGAGTAATTAGAATGTGTCATACTACAGTTAGAAAAAGGGAGACAGAATTGTTGTTGTTATTATTATTATTATATTGAGATACTATTACATGAATTCTAGTTCAGTGAGCTGTGTAGATGGCCATGGAAAAAGGATTGCTATTTTTCTTTTTTTGCTTAATGCCCAGAATAACATGACAATGACTTTATTTCATATCTCTTTTCTTGAATTTCAAAGCTGAACTTCAATTACAGGAAAAATCTTATTTATAGAGAAATCTCAATTTAGAAGGGATTCAGCTTTTTCAAATCTAAAATTGAGGAGCTGAGAGGTTAAATGGTTTGCCTAAGATAATACACCTAGCTTGTGGAAGACTGGGAACTAGAATTTCAGACATGAATTCTTTCCATTGAACCATACTATTTTCTCTCCTTTCCAAGGTGTTTACTGTGAAAGAGACACAAATATTACATATAATCTACTGCTTTGTCAGTAGGAAAACATAAAATTAAAATCCACCAAAGTTGAGATCACATCTCAGTGGTTAAGAATAATTCTTTGATATTTTAATTTGTAGGAAAAGTAGATTCCCAAAGCAGTGACAAAGAGAAGCAAAAAATAAGCATTACTTTATGGATTGGGATAATTGAGAGGAAGAAGGACAGGCAGGAGTCAAAAAAATATATGAGTACATGACTGGAAAACCAACCAGGAGAAACACTTTTTGTGTTTGTAACTAAAGAACCAATTTAAATTGTGACTCTGGGAAGTACCTTAATGTCTTTAAGCTTCAGGTTTCCTTTATGTAAAAATAAAGCTAATAAATATGCCTACCTCATAGGACTGTTATAAGGATTAGAAATGATAATTGCAAAACACTTAGTTCCTGATATAAAGTAAGCATTCAATTAAAAGTGAATATTATCACTAGTGTGAATTAATTTTGTTGTGATCACATTTAATGATCCAAATATAATTGGGTTTATACATTAAGATAGTGGCCTGGCAACTCTGATACTCCGAGATAGTCTGCATCTTCTTTTTCAAATGGCAAGGAGTTTCACACCTCCATGAAAGTGTTGCAAGGAACCCTGGGGAAAAGGTACACTGACAAATTGATTCAGTGATATGATCTCATTGACAAATGGTTATAAACTCATAAATTGTCCTTTTGGCTTTTATATAAAAAAGGAATAATAAATTATAAAGGAATTTATAAGTACGTAGTATGTCATCTCCATGCTTCCTCTTGGAAGAATACATCATTACAATCTTATTCTTTCTGCCTTATAGAGTAAGCATTTTTATTTGTGCTACTGGTCACAGACAAATAAAATCTGGTTATAGGTTGTGGAGGGAAATGTTGGAGCAATCTTTTCTATATAAAATTATTTTTTTATTAAAGTATAGTTGACATACCTTATTATATTAGTTTCAAGTGTACAACATACTAATTCAGCATTTATATACCTTACAATGTGATCTCCACAGTAAGTCTGGTAATGATGTGTCACCTTATAAAGTCATGATACTAGTGACTATATTTTCTGTGCTACACATTTCAACCCCATGACTATTTATTTTATAACTGGAAGTTTTATTAGAGACTAGGATTTCTTGCTGAACTTATACTTCAAGATCTGTATATAAGACCTGCTCTGCTAAGCAATCACTTACCCCAACAAAATCAATAAAGAGGTTTCCAGAAACATATTTATGGTGACCCCTAATAATATGATGACTAGGAAAATAATCCAATTGATATTCTAACAAACATTTATTGAGTACCTACTAAATGTTTGGCACTGTGCTGAGCAGTGGAGAATCAGACTCAGCTGTTGTCCTTAAAGCAGTCCATTAATTTATTTATTCAAAAAATATTGTAGGTGTGTTAATTGCCTTCTGTGTGCTACATGCAGGACATATAATAGTGAACAAAATGAATCTTGTTCAGCCTTTATAAAGAAATTGCAATCTAATGGGAGAGACTCATTTAGTCAAACAAATGTGTAGTGGTGCACGCTACAAAGAAAGAGTTCTTTGGTGTCCTGAGAGCACATAGGAGGGAAATCCAACCTAATTTATGAAGGCTTCCCTGAGAAACTTACTTTTGCCTTAAGATTTGATGGATGGGTAAGTGTTAACTAGATATAAGAAAGAAAGGGTCTCATGTAATAGGTAGGAACAGTGTGTGCAAAGACAGTGTAGCAAAATGAATTATAGTTGATTTGAAGAGCTAAAGGGTCAATATGGGTGAAAATCATATATCAGTGGAGAACATGCTATAAAATTAGGCCAGAGAGGTGAGCACAAATGGGGTCATACGGATTCTTGTAGGCCACTGAAAAGAGTTTGGATTTTGTTTTATAAGTACAGAATGAAGACTTTTAAGAGTTTTAAGTCACAAAGCTGCATGATGTGATTTTTGATTTTAAAATTGATTGGCCAGAATCAAATAAAAAGCACAGAGTAACAAAGCGAAGTACTGGACAGGCTTTATTGGGGGTCTGCGGGCGAGGTTCACTGGTCCCGGGATTAGGGGCCAGAGAAGTTGCATGTGCAGGGGGTGAGGGAGTTGTTTTTAAAGGCCCCTTTGGTCCCAGATATGCTGGGCGTGGTGTTCCATTGTTCTGTTCCCGCGGTTAGGGTCTTTCCACACCCAGAAGGTCCCTGGTGCAATGTGAGGTATCGATTGCATCAGCCATCGGCCATCTTAGGTATTAAGCCACCTCATTGTTAGCAACTTAATGGTGTCTGCAGGCGACTGAACAAAAATAATAATTTTAGATCACAAATATAGGATGATCTCTTTGTGGGCTAATGTGCAAAGAGGAATATCAGGTAGGGGCCTACACAGTTCAGACAATAAATGATAGTTATCTTAATGAGGATGGTAGCAATGGAGGTGGAAAGTGAGGAATCAGGGCTGTTCTTTCCAAATCTTACCAAGTTTTCTCATTAAGGAATTCTCTATTAAGCCCACCTGGCTTAGTAATTTCCCCAGCCTGAGGAGGTGTTTCTGCTTCCTGACATTATTGTGTCTGTGATACCTCAGCAATACTTTCTGCCTTTTCAGTACTCTGATGCACCTTTTTATATTAAATTGTCTTCTGACAGATTCATTGATTAAATACAATAAAATTTGCTTTGAATTTGAACAAAGTACTCAAAAATGTAATCAAGTATGTTAGGACCAGTAGCTTTAAAGTCATTATAGATGCTCTGATTCCGCTAACTGTAATTTAAGCAAAAGAAGATTTAAAATTCAAAATGGCAAAATCAGGTCTGATGTTCAGATTTTAGAGTTGGTAGAGAAAAAAGAAATTTCATCTAATTTTTACTACTCTCCATGTATTTTTTAAGGTGAGAAAAAATCCCCAGAAATCCAGAGATATTAATTGATTTGTCCAAGATCACAGAGGTACATAGTTAGCAGAGGCAGTTCAATCACAAATTTTCTTCCTTGAAACTGAGAATGAGCATGATAGCATACTTAAACTTTATTTTATAACATTATGATTTTCAATACAATATACTGATTGTATACATTAACACATTCTAAAAATGTAGTTTATGTTGAAATATAAAATATTGAGAAATAGAAAAATTCTAGTAAGGGAGAGATTAAAAGGGAAAAACAAGAATGAGACATAAAATGGAGCCAGGGATGAGTTTAATAAAAATAATGCACACTACAGCAACCATACAAGTTGCTTGTGAGTGAACTGCAGCTTTGACCCTAAGCTTTCTAAGTATTTTCTCAAAGAAGGAAAATCTCAACTGGATCAGCTACATCAGTGGTTCTCAACTCTGGCTGTGCATTAGAATCACTTGGGGAGACCTAAAATGTTGATTATCAGGCCAAATTAGACAGAGTGTATCAGAATCTTTGGGGGTTGTATCCAAATTTCAAGATTAAAAAAAAATCTCAAGTAGTTTTAATGTGTAGCCAGGGTTGCAAGCCATTGAGATATTTGGTCCACATTGATCCACCATCACCTACTTGTAAAACAAAAATAAACAAGCAAAATTTAACTTACATTCCTTGAAGAAAAACCCCTATTCCTAATATCTTCTTAAAAAGAAACTAAGTAATGAAAAGAAAAAAAAGCGATAAACAAAAGCAAACAAATTTTAAAAAATCAATGCCTTTACAAAAACACACATAAACCCTCATATATATATATATATATATATATATATATATATATATATATATATATATATATATATGTTTATCTCTACTTAGCTTTCAACAGAGGTTGGGTGGTAGGTTTTTTAAATTACCAATTAAATAGATCTTTAAACGACAGTTTAGTGTTGGTATTCTGTTGTGACAATTGGCAGCCAAAGAACATGTGCTGAATAAGAAGGCCATCATCAGGACCTGGCCTTAATTATGTTTATCCTTTTGGTTGGTGATGGATTTTCTCTGGGCCACCCACATTTAGATCCTGCTATGGCTAATGATACGTATTTGTTAAGACAGAGAACCCTGGGCTATGCTTGTAGCCTGCGAATCCAAAGAAAACTATATATAACAGTTGAAAGCATGGCCTTTGAAATCAGACAAACCAGAGCTCAAATTCTGATTTCTTATTTACTATCCATTAACCTTGGACAAGTTATTTAACTTTTCAGATCCTTAGTTTTCTTTTATTTAAAATGTTGATAATAATAGAACCTATCCCATAGGTTGTTGTAAGGACTAAATGAGATAATGTGTATTATTTTCCTGTCATTTAACATATGCTCAATTATTATCAACAATTTACTAAATTATTTTTTGTTTAGGCAAAAATCAAATCTAGTTAGCCCATTCTAATTAGTTGAGCTAGCCACATGGTTATGTGGGCATTCTGGCCAAAGTCTTATTGTTTTAGAGACAAAACTCCTCCAAAGATAGCTACCCCAATCTTATATCTTAAAGTCAGCAAAACTCATCAAGTGTCCCATTTTGAGTAGTGTTTTTTCACCATAAGGGCCAATTTTTTTCTCAATTCATTCATGATCTTCTATTTTGTTCCAGTCTTTTCCTGACTCCTAAGCCATTTTTTTGAGTTCTCAGTCTTTTGGACATACTAATCTTGAATGCTTCGAATTCAGTCTCAGAGCTCTTGAAAAACTCTGGCTCATATTCACTCTGATTCTTTCTACTCTTGGATATATTAAGTAAGATACTCTGATCTGACTCCAGCCTTTCTAACTGAAACCCCAGCACAATCTCTCTAAGCTAGTGCTCTAGTTACAGATGGCCCACATGTTTTTTTTCAAGGGAGGGTTAAAACTGAAGCAAGGTGAGTAGCTGGAATATATGAGAATATTAATCTTGAACATGTTATAAGAATAAAAATAGTCCCATCTTATCGTTTCAGTGGATATGTTTTCTAATAATATATTACATAGGCATTTCAGATGTTAATTTATTTGGATTGAACTTTAAATAAATCAGTGCTGCTAAGTCATCTGTTGATCTAAAATAAAGCTTGAAAGAGCCTTGTATTTGCCTAAGGAGTGAAACACATTTTTCCCCCAAATGATCACTGAGATTACATTTTAATGGCCAGCATTATCTCAGTAAGTCTGTTTAATTTGAAACCACGATATAATATTTGATCACCTATAAATAAGTAAGGTAAAGCTGTTTCTTTCCTGCTCTAGTGTTTGCCACACTGCCACTTCAAAATGGTTTAGGGTTGCCATTTATTGAGCTTCTACTATGTATTGGCTACTGTTTGCATATTTCTTTTGAAATCATCACAACAACTTTATTAGATATATTTATTGCCCCCCCACTTTTATGCAGAGAAAACAGCGTGGCTCAGAGAAGTCATGCATATTTTCCAAGGCCACATATACAGGAAATTGCTCAAGTCTCCATAAGCATATTACTAGGCTCTTAGTCACTATACTGCACCATCTCTCAATGCTTGAGTATTTCTCATACTGAATGAGGGACATCGTGCTATACAAAGTAGTCATAACTTCTATCTCTAGTGAGGGCATACGTATTTCTAGTTGAAATGAGTTTTTGACAAGATCCAATTTAAATAATATTTTGTCCTCATTTTAGAGTTACCACTGCTATGAAAAATAAAATGGGCTTCCAAGACACAAAGGGCCTAATTAGACTTTTTGTATTAATTCTCAAATTAGCCTTAGAGAGGCCAACTTACAATATAACAGGCAGGGATGAATAGCTCCTTGAAACTTGTTTAGCAAATGTAGAAGTGCTTATTTACTGCCTGAATGTTCCTCCATTTGTTCACATCTGTGTTCAGATTCAGTCTTGGTTTAGGGGTTATTTTAGGCATATATGAAAACAGTAACCCAGTCCATAAACCTGAGGATATAGAAATCTCAAAAATTACCACATATGTGCAGTGTTACCAGGATGAGGGAACTGGAAAAGTGTTGAAATAGTGTGTCCTAAGTATGACATCTCTCCAGAATTCTTAGGCAGTATTATGAGCATTTTTCTAGAAGCACATGAGCTGTCCTGTGGTACTTATGTCATATCGGATTAGGAAAATAAAGAATGATTTGCTAGCATTATACACTAAAACTTTATTAAAGAAAATTCCTGATGAACAGAGAAAATATTTTGAAATCTTGCCTGGAATAGGTTTTTGTTTTTAATCTAGAAAAAACTGAAAGAAATGCTTCTAAGAAACTAAATCCTCAAAAATCAAGATATGTCTTAAAAAGTTTTTAAAAATACATATAAAACTTGATATAAAATGTCATGAGTCTAAAAAGGGCAAATAAAAAAATAGTTCTCATCTAATGTTTCTAGTAAAGATGGTTTTTTTATTATAATGTCAGAAATTCAATTTCACTGGGAATTTCATCTCTGGAATGAAACTTGCAGACCAAATAAAATCAGCCAGTGCCAACTACTACCTGTTATTCCAAACTAATATGTAGTAAAATAGTTTTAATACAAAAAAATAAACATGCCCAATGTCTACTATCATATTTTCTGTTACTTTTTTCTCTGTTTTGATAAATATTTTGCATACTTCTTATCTGGCCAAGATAATGGGGTATTTTAGAATACAGGAAAACACACTGGTGCTAGAAACTATTGTGAGACATTGACTCTAATCATTTCCTACTGAATATAGTTAAATCTCTGAAGTTAGAAATTATTTTTTCTTTTCTTTTTTTTTCACTCTCCTTGAAATTTATTTTTAGCAAAGATCACCATAAAAAAGTTAAAAAAAATCTGCCTCCATCCCATATAAAGCACTGGGTACAGAAAACTCTGGATTATGGAAAGTTTTTCTATGGTTTGTGCTTGAGAACCCCCACTATTTCCACCTTTCTTTGTTTTACCTTTTCTCTCCCTTTTACAGGAAAGTGGCTTCAGAATTCATCTCCTTAGAATTCCCTGTGGATGTTGTTCTTGATTCATCAAAGCCTTATGTTACTATTCTTGGTAAGCAACTAGATATTCTGGGCTCAAAAAGGAAAAATGAGGCTGGAGGCCACCAAGGTATGAAGCAGAGCAGCAAGTCATGTGGACCTATCATTTAAAAAAAATTGAGACATAATTAATACATTATGTTAGTTTCAGGTATACAACATAATGATCCAATATTTGTACACATTACAAAGGAATCAACTCAGTAATTCTAGTTAACATCAATCTCCATACATAGTTAATTTTTTTTCTTGTTATGAAGACTTTTAAGATCTACTCTTAGCAACTTTCAAATATGTAAGAAAGTATTATTAACTAGTTGCTGTGTTTATGTAATTAGTACCTGGCAGTTTGTATCTTTGGTCTTCTTTCACCCATTTCATCCACTGCCACTCCTGACCTCCTCTGGCAACTACCAATCTGTATCTCTGAGGTTATTTTTCCCTTGTTTGTTTGTTTTGTTTTTTAGATTCCACATATAAGTGAGACCACATGGGGGATGGCCTTCCTTCCTTCCTTCCTTCCTTCCTTCCTTCCTTCCTTCCTCCCTCCCTCCCTCCCTCCCTCCCTCCTTTCTTTCTTTCTTTCTTTCTTTCTTTCTTTCTTTCTTTCTTTCTTTCTTTCTTTCTTTCTTTCTTTCTTTCTTTCTTTCTTTCTTTCTTTCTTTCTTTCTTTCTCTCTCTCTCTCTTTCGGTTTGAAACAACACAAATTTATTATCTTACAATTTGGAGGTCAAAAGTCCTAACATAGTGTGTCAGCAGGTCTGTGTTTCTTCTGACATTCTGGGAGAAAACCCATTCCCTTGCCTTTTATAGCTTCTATAGACCACCTGCATTCTCGGCTTGTGGTCCCTTTTGGAGAAGGCTCCATCCATCTTCAAAACCAGCAACAGAGCATCTTCTAAGCTCTCTCTGCTTCTGTCATCACATTGTCTTTTCTTCATTCTGACCCTCATGATTCCCTTTTATAAGGACACTTTTGATTGCATTTGATCCAACTGAATAATCCAGAATAATCTCCCATCTCAAAATTCTTAACTTAATCACATTTGCAAAGTCTCTTTTTCTATCTGAGGTTACAGTAAACATTTACAAATTCCTGAGATTAGGATGTGGGAATCTGTGGCAGGACCTTGTTCAGTTTACCACAAAGTGTTTAGTTTTTTTTTGTGTGTGTGCATGTGCCAGTTTTGAAAGTTCTTTGTATACTTTAGATTCAGTACAGAAATGGGATCTGTAAATATTTTCTCCCTGTCTGTGCCTTGATATTCATTTTCTTAATGGTGTCTTTTGAGAAACAGGGGTTTTAATTTTGAAGAATTCCACTTCATTAATTCGGGGGGTGATTTTCTTAAGAACCAATTCATAGCAGGTTCAACACCATTCCTTTAATAACATCACTTCTCTCACTTTTGTTTTGTTGCTCTTTTTGTGCTAAAAATACATAACAAAATTTATCATCTTAACCATTTTTAAGTGTAAACTAGTGTTAACTATTTATACATTATTGGGCAAACAGATTTCTTAGAACTTGTTTATCTTGCAAAACAGAAACTATATCCATTGAACAGCAACTTCCCATTTCTACCCCTTTCCTCCAGCCTCTGGAAACCACCATTCTGCCTTTTGTTTCTAAGGGGTTGGCTACTTTAGATATATCAGTGGAATCATGCAGTATTTACTCTTTTGTGACTGGCTATTTCACTTAGCTTAATGTCCTCGAGGATCTTCCATGTTGTAGCATATGACAGGATTTCTTTCTTTTTAAAAGTTGAATAATGTTTCATTGTGTGTATACATATATATCATATTTTTTATCCATTTATCTGTCCATGAAGATTTGGGTTGCTTTCACCTTTGGTTATTGTGGATAATGCTGCAATGAACATAAGGATGAAAATATATCTTTGAGACTCTGTTTTCAATTATTTTCTGATATATACCCCAAAATGGTACTGCTGGATGATATAGTAGTTTCCTGCCCATCTCATGACATTTTTTTTCCTGAATCTATTTCTGTCTGTAATGTGCTGTAGTGACTATCCATTCCTTGATCTGTGTTTCTCATCTACTTCCAGATCTTCTTAATATCAAGGTCTCCTTATAGCCCTTTCTTTCAGCTCTGGATCTTCCTGATGATGCCATGGATTTTGTGGAAAAATATATTAGTTGCCAACTTGTGCCATCTTTAGAAACCAGCTACTTGTTATATACCTTTCACACATGAATTTCTATTTATTTTCTTTTTCTTTGTGTATCACCTGCAATAACAGGTTTCAATATACATGTTTCCTGCTGAATAAAGTACTTCTTCCTATTGGTTATAAAACCAGCCTGTTCAGGTTATAAGGAGTGTTCCCTATATCTAGTGTTGATATGTGTCTAATGATGTTGGAGTTACAGTTTTTATATGTCTACATTATCTGTTTACATTAACTTCACACTGCCAACACTCAAATCCTATTCTGTTATCATAGACACTATTGGTACCTTAGGCCACAAAGGGTCACAATGGGAAATTCTTTTCACTGCCCCCAAATTATCCATCCAAATTAGCCCCTCAAATCTGAAGCCAAGTTTTCAAAGCTCAGCACAATAGAATCTCCACTTATTCTCTGAGCTCATATTTTATTACTCCCTTACATGTGTACCTTTATTTCCAGCCAAATAAAATTATTTCCTTTTCCTCAGTCATGCCGCATTTGTTTTTGAACTATAAGCCTTTGCCATTTGTTCTTCCTGGATCACCTATCATCTACTAAACTTTGATTTTTGTAAAGCTCCTGATCTTCAGACTTTGCTCAAACTTTACTGAGGATGTTGACTTGACTCTCTTATAAAATCTTCCTTTACTCCTTATCAGATAGCCTCCACTGTATCCCAGGTGATTTATTGGTCTTCCCATAACCATCCAATGATATATCAACTGCTGTGACTTTGTAAATGATGTTTCCTGTGTTGGAACCTTGTGGGGGAACTGAAGAGTGCCCATAAACAGTTATAATTTTTTTAAAGAGGTTTTTTGGCATTCAGAAAAAACTTGTAGTTTAGGATTAAGATTAGGATTAAGCAAGCACTTCAGATAACCTTGAACTATGGGGAAGATTTTAATAGGCAGGTATGGGTAGAATCCTTTGTAAGAAGGAACTACACTGAGCCTAGCTGAAAGCTTTTCTGCTAAGATCAAAAATAAGACAAGACTGATCTCTCTCATCACTCCTATTTAACATAATACTACCAAGTACTAGCCAGAGAAATTAGGAAAAAGAAAGAAATAAAAGGCATCCAAATTAGAAAATAAAAAGTAAAATTATGTCTGCATACAATATGATATATATATGTGTATATATATGTGCATGATATATATATATATCTCATAATACACACACACATACACACACACACACATAATTGTAAAGACTCTACCAAAAACTGTTAGAACAAATAAATGTATTCAGAATATAAAATCAACATACAAAAATCAGTTGCATTTTTATATTCTATCTATAAACTATCTGAAAAAAAGAAGTAAAGAAAACAATCACATTTACAATTACAACAAATAGAATAAAATTCTTAAGAATAAATTTAATAAGGAGATGAAAAATATGTACACTGAAATCTATAAAACTTTGATAAAGAAATTGAAGAAGACACAAATAAATGTAAAGATATCTTATGCTAACAAATCAGAATAATTGATATTGTTAAAATGTCCATTCTACCCAAAGCCATCTATAGATTTAGTGCAATTCCTATTAACATTCCAATGACATTTTTCACAGAAATAAAAAAAATCCCATAATTCATATGAAATCACAAAACATCTCAAACATCTCAACAAATCCTGAGAAAGAAGAACAAAGCTGGAGGCATTATATTTCTTTATGATAAACTTTATTACAAATCTATAGTAATTCAAAAAATAGTATACTGGCTAAAAAATGGATGCATAAACAAATGGAACAGAATTGAGAGCCCAGAAATAAAACACACATATACAGTCAACTAATATTTAGTAGTTAGACTACTCAATGGGGAAAAAAAGGTAGTTTTTAACAAATGGTGTTAGAAAAACTGGATAGTCACATGAAAAAGAGTAAGCTCATTTTATATAGCATGATAATCTCAAGATCCATCCATGTTGTCACAAATGGCAGAATTTCATCTCTTCATATGGCTGTATATATGTACCATTGGATATATGTACTATAGCTTTTTTATCCAATCATCTATCAAAGGACACTTCAGTTGCTTCCATGTTCTGGCCACCATGAATAATGCTGCTATGAACCCTGGAGTGGTTATATCTTTGTAGATAAATGTTTTCAGGTTTTGGGGTAAATACCTATAGAGTGAGGTGATATTTTATTGTAGTTTTATTTGCATTTCCCTGATGATTAGTGATGTTGAACATCTTTTGATGTATCTGTTGGCCTTTTGTATTCAAGTCTTTTGCACATTTTTAATCAGACTTATGTGGGTTTTTTTTGCTATTAAGTTGTAGGTCTTTGTATATTTTGGATTTTAATAATATAACAGAGAGTAGGTTGAAAATATTTTTTGCCATTCCATAAGTCACCTTTTCATTTTGCTGATTGCTTCCTTTGCTGTACATAATCTTTTTAGTGTGATGTAGTGCTATTTATTTATTTCTACTTTTGTTGCTTGCACTCTTGGTGTCATATCTTAAAAAAGCATTGTCAAAGCCAATGTCAAAGAGCCTTTTCTAGTAGTTTTACAATTTCAAGTCATGCATTTAAGATGCTCAACATCACTAATCATCGATGTGATGAAAACCTAGAATATACACCCCAAAAATACTTAACCTAGAAAAGCTATCATTTAGAGTTGAAAGACAGATAAAGAGCTTCCCAGACAAAAAAAAAAAAAAGAAGCTAAAGGAATTTATTACCACCAAGCCAGTATTACAGAAAATGTTGGAGGAACTTCTCTAAGAAGAAAAAAACATGTATTAAAAACATGAATAAAGAATGATAATGACTACATTCCTATTATCAAGTACCTTAAGTGGAAAAGAATTGAGTGCTTCAACCAAAGGCAGAGTGGCTGAATGGATAAGAAAACAAGATCCCTCCACATGCTGCCTACAAGAGACTCACTTCAGATTAAAAGACACACACAGACTAAAGGAATAGGATGGAAAAAGATATCGCCTTGATGCACCTAGAGGGTATTGGGCTGAATAAAATAGGTTGGATAAAGAAAGACAAATATCACATGATTTAATGTACATGTGGAATCTAAAGAACAAAATTACAACAACAACAAAGGAAATAAACTCACAGATACAGAGAATATTTTGAGGGATACTAGATGGCATGGTGGGGGGTACAAAAAAGGCAAAGGGATTAAGAGGTACAAGTAGATATTTGCAGAATAGACGTGGAGATGTAGAGAGTAGCATGAGGACGATGTTTAAAAATGTTGTAAAAATATGTAAAGGGGGAGAGGAGTACTAGATTTAGTGGGGTGATCACTTTGCAAGTTATGTGGATATCTGTTTACATGCTATACAACTGAAACTGGTAAATTATTGTATGCCTAATATAATTGAAAAAAAAACCCTCTGAATTGTACAATGTTAATAATACAACCAACTAATTGTCTATTATATTTCAATAAGAATGAGAAAAAAAAATTAAGTATATAATATAAAATAAAGCAGATAATATATATAAGTATTACTTTTTTATTACTATGGCAAAATTTCATGATAACCACAAATGTAACTCAATTAGTCATTGGCTCCCATGTCCCACCCTGCTCAGTTCTGAAGTTCTGAAGTAAGGGTGGGTTATCTTTTTGAGGTGAGCATAGGAGCACTGAGGTATGAATAAATCTAATGCAATGGAATGTACAACCTTCACTAAGAGATATCAAGCTGTATCTTGGAGCCAGCCACATTTTATTAGTGCAACTGGACTCTTAAAAATGGAGTACTACTAGCTGTCCCCAATCACCTGGTCATTTTATTTAGCCTTGTAGTAATGCAACCCTACAATTTATGAGATGGAATTTTGGAGCCTACTTGTAGGTTTAAGGCAGAAATTTTCACTATACTACTAACACTCTTATTCTAACTACTACTACTACTACTACTACTACTACTACTACTACTACTGCTGCTGCTGCTGCTGCTGCTGCTGCTGCTGCTGCTGCTGCAGCTAGTATCACTATTATTGCATTAGCATGACTTACCATATTCTGAGTTCTTTAGTGTGTGTCAGGAACTGTGCTTAACAGAAACATATCAATCTTTATAGCAACCTTAAGAGACAGGTACTATTATTATCTCCATCTTACTGGTACAGAGGCTCAGAGAGTTTAGATAACTTTCCCAGAGTCTCCTGGTTAAAGACCTGGATTCAGGTCCAGAGCTTTTGATATCAAAGGCCCAATGTTTATCACTACTATACTCCACTGTATACTTACTTTCCTTGTACAGTTTCTTCTTCTATGCTTCATAAGAAATCTAATTAAAAACACAATGTAGCCAGGGTAGACCCACCTTTTCTTCCTGTTTCTTCTCTCTCCTCTCCTAAACAAAACAAGTTCAAATGCTAGCCAAGAACACTGAATTGATGGGAAGCTGAGAAAGGAAGATGACTGTCTCCACTAAGGATCTGTTTACTTTTTTAATTAACAAAGTATGATAAAACTCTTTCTGAAGCTTTTCAGGACCCAGAATAGAAATTTATACCATTACCTGCTTGTAATGAAAATGTGTTCTCTGTTTAATAACTTCAAAATGAAACACATCATTGATGCAATATGGACCAGAAGTGTGTCTAAGCACTCAACTGGAAGAAAAAAAAAAAAGATGATCCAAATGACCAAATTAGATTAAAATCAGTTAAAGCACAAATTGGCAAAATCAAGGAAAGCTTCTAACTTTTTCCAAATTAAATACATATACATAACTATTTAAAGATTTAACTTTCTAAATTTTAACAAAAATATTGTCATTGGTATGTTGGTGGTAGACACTGGAGTCATGCGCAAGTGGAATGTAATTTGCTTATATATAACCTAGGCAATTAATGGGTCCAGAATTATATAAATACATTTCAATTTTGTCCCTCAAACTTATCATCTGTTTAATACAAAAGAGACAATACAATGTTACTCATTAGATCTCTTTCCCAGAGTAAGAGTCAGAAAAATGTTTTGTTTGGTTTGTTTTGTTAGACTTTAAAAACTGAGAGTTGACTTCATCACATGCCTCAGTTACAGAATACCATCACCACTAATCCCTATAAGGCCCCGTATTTATCAAAGCATTTTGTATGTATGTATGGTTTTCAACTTCTTCCTCTCTCCTCCTTCTGGTACTCCTATGATGTGAATGTTATTACGTTTTATGTATGTATGTATGCATGTATGTATGTACGTACATATGTTTGTATGTATGTATTCATTTATTTATTACATTTTTACCTTCATTCCTCACTTCTGTTCCCTCTTTTTACCATAGGCAGCCATTCTAATACATTTGATATGTATAATTTTATTTATGTTTTTGTAAACGTCTATTCTTATTTTATGTGCATGTATTTTTTAATTTATGTAAATGGCAGTGCTCTGTAGACCTCACTTAGTTTCTTATTTCTCACTCAACACAAGATATAAATACACACACAAATATATGTATCTATACATATATATGTATATATATAAATTATAAAATCACAAAAGAAAAATTTTTGCATTATTTTTTCTAATTGATTTTACCCACTCTTTTGGAAAATGGACACATCAACTATGAATTGTGGAAAGTGAAGTATAGCAAGACCAATACACTGATTTTATATTTTTAATTGCGTTCCTATCTTTAATGGAAGTACATATATCTTGAAGTGGATCCTTTTTATTTATTTCAAATTAAGATCTGTGTTCACCAAACTGCCTTACATATTTCAGTGTCTTCTTGATAGTTCTTCAGTCTAAACTGACCTTGGGATAAAGTATAGCTGCTTGTAATTGTGGGTTTTGTGTTGTGATGTCCTTGTATGCATAGTTGTCTGATTGCCCAAACCTGTCTCGGACTATATACATGGACAGCGCTAAAACAATTATTAATAGGTAGTGAAAATGGAGGATTATTTGTGAGGATGACCTGGACATAATCAATATATACTTTTGATGTGTTAGGAAACTTGAATTCCAGTCCTAGCTTAACTACAAATTCATCTTGTGACTCTGGATACATCTTTTCTAGGCCTTCATTTATAAAATGAGGAGAGTTGAACTAGGTAAACTCTAAGGTCCTTTGGAGTACTGTTATTCCAGGTTAGTATGATTTGCAGTTGTGGCTCAATGAATACTCTATTTCTTGTCCTCCCTACCAATCACTCAGTTATACCAGAAAAAGAAAACTGATTTAAAAATAGATTAGACTGCCTTTTATTTCTTCCAAGATGAGATGCCTAGGAGCAGGAACAGGTAACAATAGATATCTTTGAGAAGCAGTACCAGAAAACTAGAGGCAGCCATAGACAGAGGG
Organism: Macroglossus sobrinus; assembly: GCA_004027375.1. NCBI lineage: Eukaryota > Metazoa > Chordata > Mammalia > Chiroptera > Pteropodidae > Macroglossus > Macroglossus sobrinus. Next base: position 230,271 of record PVKZ01001666.1, on the reverse strand, counting down.
AAGACTTGCTTTAGAGAAAGTTGTGGATTGTTTACAGAACTAAGAAACAAAATTGTGTACTATTCAACAGATAATAAAAATGGTCCCTGGAACCAAAACTTGAATCCACTAGGCCGAACTAATGACTTTTCAAACATTATGTTAGAACAGTCTCTTCTGTGGAAAAAACTTGAAAATACAATGTCTGTGGCTGCACTTATGGTAAATTGTATTCAATTTTATTGAATATCCATGATATCTGTTGTATATATATCCAGAAAATACTCAAATGGCCTGTAAGATGCAGTGATACATTTCAAGACTGTTATTTAATGTGTAGCTAAGTTTTCTCCAGGGACATTGCAATATCCTCAGCCTAATTTTCAGATGCCTATTGGTACTGGAGGGGGTTGGAATATCATTGATTTAAGTCTGAGACTAGCTCTGAGGCAGGAAATGAGTTTCAAATGTGTCATTATCTTGGTCAGAGAAGACCTGCTGCACAGCACAGCAGAATTTAGCATTGCTCCAGTACAATGCTGGCAGGATCCTTTCCAAGACTATGAACTTTGTCTTTTCCAGTTTCATCTTCATATCCCTGTATCTTTCCAGTGTTTCACCAGCTTCCAACCCATCTCCCACTATTTTGGATTCCAAAGAACCTCTTACATAGTAGAGTCTCTCCTGCATTGTGTCTTGTGGATATCTGGTGCCAAACCCTGTGTTATTGGGAAGGTAGACATTAGACCAGGGTTAAATTCTGGCTGTGGTGATGGCTGCACATATATCCTTGGGGAAGGTATGATCCAAGATCCTAATTTGATGAAAGAGATCACTGTCCAAAGAGGTTAAATGATGCACTCATGCTTATACAGATGATCAGGAACAGAGTCAGGATTAGAAAGGAAGTTTCTCCTCTGACTCCTAACTAAGTGTTCCTTGGACCCGTGTGTGTGTGTGTGTGTGTGTGTGTGTGTGTGTGTGTGTAATTTTTTTTCATGACAGTGTTCAATTCTAGGTCTCTATGAAACAGTTAACAAAAGGTACTGTGGTATAATGTGATCTTGAGTAGTCTGAAATAAAATTGATCAGGACTTGAAACTTGGATAGAATACTGTAAGGTATGTGACCTTGAGCAAATAAATAAAGTTCCCCATCCTGTAATATTTGTCTAATATTAATATAGCCACTTTGGTTACCTTTGGGACAATATTAATATAGACTATCATTTTTAATTCTTTATTCCTATATGTTTTTATATTTAAGGTGTGATTCTTGTTAAAAGTGTGTAGTTGGATCTTGCCTTTTTTTACAGCTGTATTGACATACTTTTAGTTTGTATGTGTCTTTTAATGAAGTGAGTCTCTTGTAGGCAGTAAATGTAGGGGTCTTGTTTTCTTATCAGTTCAGTTCAGCCATCCTATTGATTGAAGCACTTAATTCTTAATTTGAAATACTTGTTAAAAGATAAGTAGTTATTGCAATTTTTATATTTTGCTACATATTTTTTTCTTCTTAAAAAAGTTCCTTTAACATTTTCTGTAATGCTGGCTTGGTGGTGATGAACCTCTTTAGCTTTTTTTGTTTGTTTGTTTGGGAAGCTTTTTATCTGTCCTTCAACTCTAAATGATAGCTTTGCTGGATAAAGTAATCTTGGTTGTAGCTCCTGGGGTTTCATCACTTTGAATATTTTGTGCCAATCTCTTCTGGCCTGCAAAGTTTCTTTTGAGAAATCAGCTGCAAGTCTTATGAGAACTCCCTTGTAAGTAACTAACTAACTGCTTTTTTCTTGCTGCTTTTAAGATTCTCTCTTTGTCTTTAACCTTTGGCATTTTAATTATGATGTGTCTTGGTGTGGGATTCTGAGCTTCCTGAGCTTATATGTCTATTTCCTTCACAGTTTAGGGAAGTTTTCATCATTATTTCTTCAAATAGGTTTTCAACTTCTTCCTCTCTTCTCCTTCTGGTACTCCTATGATGTGAATGTTATTACGTTTTATGTTGTCTCATAGGCTCCTTAAATTGTCTTCATGTTTTTGGATTCTCTTTTCTTGTTGCTGTTCTGATTGGGTTGTCCTCCACTACCACATCCTCTATACTGGTGATTCAAACCTCTGCTTCATCCACTCTGTTGAATCCCTCTAATATACTCTTCAACTCAGATATTGTATTTTTTCATCTCTGACTGATCCCCTTTTATAATTTTCATTTCCATTTTCACTTTTTTTTAAATCTCTTTTTTAAAGTTCTCACTGAATTCATCTACTCTTCCCCTAAATTCATTGAGCATCCTTATAACCAGTGTTTTGGTCTCTGCATCTGGTAGATTACTTGATTCCATTTTTCCTGGAGCTCTGTTCTATTCTTTCATGTAGAACATGCTTCTTTGTCTCCCCATTTGAACCACTTTTCAGTATCTGTTTCTATGTACTAAGCAAAGCTCTCAAGTCTCCTGGTCTTATTAGCATGGCTTCCTGTAGTAGGTGTCCAGTGGCACAGTCCTGAGAGGGGTCCAGCTGCAGGTCAAGTTTAGTCTTAGCCTGTACCTCTCTGGGGCCACCTGTTAAAATTCAGCAAGCAATTCCCAGTTGGCTGATACCTGTGCTGTGCTTATAGTCACCTCAAGAGGTCACAACAGAAACTGAGGCTGGGTGCCACCAATGCAGAGCTTAGAGCTGCTAAGCAAGGGGCACAGGTCATACCGAGGACACCAGTGAATGTGGCATGGGAAGGGCTGCAAGTTGGGAGGGGCAAAGTTTCAAGGAATCCTCTGGGTGGAACAACCTTTGTTATCCAGTTTGATGATGTCTTAACTATGGCAGCACCTGCCTCCACACATTGGGAGGGGACAGGGCTCAACAGAGCAACGATGGATGCCACCAACGCTTCTGCCCAGGAGAAAGCCTTGTCTCCTGCCCTCTCTCTGAAACCCAACAACTCAGGTTCCCCCCATATGTCCCTGACTCTCTCCATCTTCTGAGCAGTCAGCCCAGAACTGGAGCTCAGAGTGAGCAAGTGTGTCTCTGAGAATGTTCATTCATGGTTGTGGCCCCTTTAAGAAGAACGTCTGCACCTGTAGGCTGCAGCTGCTGCAGGTTTTGTCTCACCCAGCCATGTGGGACTGAGCAGCTTGCACCTTTGCCTCCTCCTACTATTGCAGGGGGATTTCTTATTCCTTTCTCTAGTTGTAGTGCCCCTATTCATTCAGACCCCAGGCAGCTCTGCTTGCTGTTTGCTGCGTGGTTTTTTCACATCTCTGGTGTGGTCACAAAAGGAGTTGTACAAAGCTTTTATGCTCTATGTCATCTGGCCCACCCTCTCCTGGATCTTGCTTTTAAATCTAATCTGGCAATCCTTGCCTTTAAATTGGAGTGTCACATTATTTACATTTAATGTGATTATTAATATTGTGATTTGAGTCTATCGTCTTATTTGTTTTTTATTTTCCCCATATATTCTTTGTTTTCTTTTTTCTCCTTTTCTGCCTTTCTGTTTCAATTGATTGAGTACTTTTATTTGTGGTTCATTTTTACCTCCTTTTTGGCTTATTAACTCTTTGTTTTCTTATTTTAAGAGTTCTTTTCTCTCTTATTTATTATTTTATATTAGTTTTAGGTATACAGTAGAAAAATTTATGAAGTAATTCTCCCAATTACTGGAGTGCCCATCTGGCACTACACACCTATTACAATAATATTGACATATATCCTATGCTATAAATCCCCATGACTGTTTTGTAACTATCAATTTATACTTCTTCATCCTTCAACCTTTTTCACCCAGCCCCTCACTCCCCTCCCCTCTGGCAATCACTAGTTTGTTCTCTGTCTCTGTGTTTGTTTTTGTTTATTTTTTTGTTTCTTTTGTTATTTAGATTCTACATATAAGTGAAATAATATGGTATTTATTTTTTTCTGTCTAACTTATTTCACTTAGCATAATAACTTCTATGTCCATCCGTGTCATTGGAAATGGTAGGATTTCATTTTTTTATGTCTGAGTAATTTTTCATTGTACATATGTACCATAACTTCTTTATCCAATCCTGTAGTGATGGACACTTAGTTTGCTCCATATCTTGGCTATTGTGAATAGTGCTGCTGTGAACATAGGGGTACGTAGATCTTTAAAAACTAGTGTTTTGATTTTCTTTGGATAACTACCCAGAAGTGCAATTGCTGGGTCAAAAGATAGTTCTATTTTAAATTTTTTGAGGAATCTCCAAACTGTTTTCCATAGTGGCTGTTTTAATTTGCAATCTCACCAACAGTGTATGAGTGTTCCCCTTTCTTCACATCCTTGCCAACATTTGTTATTTTTTGATTTACTGATGATAGTTGATCTGATAGGTGTAAGGTAGTATTGCATTATGGTTTTAATTTGCATTTCTCTGGTAATCAGTGACCTTGAGCACCTTTTCTTATGTCTATTGGTCATCTGTATATCCTCTTTGGAGAAATAACTATTCAGGTCTCTGTCCACTTTTGTAATTGGATTTTTTTTTAGTGTTGAGTTGTATGAGTTCCTTATACATTTTGTCAGATAGAGGCAAATATCTTTTCTTAGGGGTTCTTTTCGAATTATTGTTTATATCTTTAACTTATCACAATCTTCTCTCAAGAGATATTATATTATTGTATATATATTAATAAAAATCTTACAACAATATATTTCCATTTTTCCTCTCCTGGCCTTTATATTATTGTTGCTATGCATTTTACTTTTGTGTATGTTTTGAACTCCACAGTACATTATTATTACATTTGTTTAAATAGTCTATTAACTTTAGCAGATTTCTCTTCCTATCTCTGTCTCTATCCCTACCTCTAGCTGTATCTCTATCATCTCTATCATCTCTCTTCCCATGTAGTTACCATTTTCAGTGCTCTTCATTCTTTTGTGTAGCTTCAGATTGTCATCTGGTATGGTTTTTCTCCTGCCTAATGGACGTCCTTTAACTTTTCTTGTAATGAGGGGCTCCTGGCAATAAATCATTTTAGTTTTTTGTAAGTCTGAAATTTATTTGTCTTCCTTTTTCAAAGATATTTTTGCCTGGTGTAGAATTCTAGGTAAATATATATATATATATATATATATATATATATATATATATATATATACACACACACACACACACACATATATATATATACACACACATATATATATATATATATATATATATATATATATATATATATATATATATATATATATATATATATATTTCTCTTTCAATGGTCCAAAATACTGCTGCACAATTTATTTTTTGCTTTGTTTCCCATAAGAAATCTGTCATTCTTATCTTTGTTACTCTGTATTTCACAAGTTTTTTTTTCTCTGGCTGCTTTTTAGATTTTCTCTTTATCACTTGTCTTAAACAATTTGGTTATAATGTGCCTCAGTGTAGTCTTTTTCATGTTTCTTGTGCTTGGAGTTCATTGAATTTCTTATATCTGTGAATCTGTAGTTTTCATCAAATTTGAAACTTTTTCAGTCATATTTCTTCAAATATTTTTTTTTCTGACACTCACCTCTTTTCCCTCTATGACTGTAAACATGTATGTTAGGCCAATTAAGCTATTTCATAATTCCATTACATTTTCTTTTGTTTTTCATTTTAATTCTTCATTTCCTTTTGGGTAGTTTCTATTACTGTGCCTTTAATTTCAATAATCTTTCTTTTGCAATGTACAACCTTCCTAATCCCATTAGTGTATTTTTCATTTTATACATTGGAGTTTTTAATCTCTAGAAGTTTGATTGGGTCTTTTTAAAAAATAATCTATTTCTCTACTACACTTTTTGAGCATATCAGATTTAGTTATATAAATGTTTTAATGTCCTTCTCTGCTAATTCTAGCATATATGTTATTTTTGGGTCAGTTTCAATTACTTTTACTCCTCATTTTGAATCATGTTTCCTGCCTCTTTGTATGCCTGTAATCTTTGATTTTTACCAGACATTGTGATTTCACCTTGATGACTGCTGGACATTATTGTATTTCTATAAATATTCCTTCCTGAGCCTTGTTTTATGATGCCAATAATTTACTTGAAAATATTTTTATCATTTTGGGTCTTGCTTTTATGATTTGTTGGCTGGTTCTCGAGCAGTACTTAATCCAGGGCTACTTGTTTCCCACTACCAAGGAATAATCCTTCTGTGTACTTGGCCCAGTGCTCATGAATTATGAGATTTTCCAATCTGGATGGTGGGGACAGGTACTATTTCCAGTCCTGTGTGAACTGCAGGAAGTTTCTTTTAATTTTTTTCAGATGGCTCTTTACCAGTCTTAGTTTCCTCATACATATGCCAATAACTACTCTGCCAAATACTTAACGGAGGCCCTCTGAAGATATCCAGAGTTCTCTGGCAGCTCACTCTTATAGCCTGTTTAATAAATTCTAGCCTCATTAGTCTCCCTAAATTTGCAGCTTCATCTGTTTAACCCAAGATGTTTATTATCTTTGTCTCATTTCCCCCTGTCTATGCCATAGCTTAGAAAATACCTTAAGATAGTAAGTTGGGATATCCACGGGGCTTATCATATTTGATTCCCATCTCTCAGTTATCATTGTCCTTCATTGACTGATATTTAATACATTAAAAACTCTTTCTTCATGTATTTTATCTGTTTTTGTTTTTGTGGTTGTTTTAAGTGGGAAGGTAAATTCTTCCCTTATTATTCCATCTTGATTTGAAATTGAAGTCCCACATGAACTTCTCTGAATATTAGTTTCTCATCTGCAAAAATGGAAATAACATTGATAACTATAGCATTGAGTATTTATAAAGATTAAGGGAAAAAACACATGTTAAACTTTCTTATAATAGCTAGCTGCTCATTAAATATATATTATCTTCTCCTTTCTCACATGCTAGCATAACTCTCCACACCATTCTTATCAGTAGACTGCTCATTTTAATGGCCCTCAAGGCCTATGGTGGCTGTCTGAGATGTATCTGTAACTAGCATAAATTGCTAGTCCTTTTCAATTTGATCCAAAAACTTGTTTGCAAGCAGGAAAAGAAGAGAATTACATCTTATCTATCTTAAGAAAACAGACTGAAATAAGTAGTTTTATATTTCCTTCAGTGCTGGAAGTAAAGACAATCTAACTCCATCACTACTTCCAAGGGACAGTAAGTTTTTTGTTAGATATGTCTCTCCCAGAAGAAGAGAGGAAATGAGGGAGATAAAGAAGTGGAGGGAGAGGAAAGAGAGAGAGAGAGAGAGAGAGAGAGAGAGAGAGAGAGAGAGAGAGAGAGAGAATGAGAAGATTTATCATCATAACACATACAAGCCTTGAAAGGGCTGTGTTATTTCCAATTTGGTATTCACTGTGCTTAAGAACAACTAGTATTTACTTTTATAGCTTAATTAAATGTATGGATCATTATGCCATTCCCAGGAAGCAAAATACTTCTGGGTGAGGAAGTCCCACACCCTCTTAGAAAACTGGATAAAAAGATTGAAAGAGGCTCAGATAGAAAAGGAAGAAAACATCTAAAGATGGTGCAGGCCAAGGAGTCACAGCTAGCATATAGTGTCCAAATATACTACAGAGTATAACTTGACTTTTAAAGTAGGAAAAATCTTTCCAAAGATTAAGTCAATTTATACTCTGCACCTTCTCCATGCACATTTTAGAGTTCTGCCATGATTGTCCCTGACAAACAGTAGTTCATTCATTGAATTGTTTATTCAATTATCAAATATTTATTCAGCATCACTGTGCACAGAACAGTGATAGGGGCAGTAGTGAATACACAATACTATCTCTCTTGTGGAAATTTTATAGTCATATTGCTGCCAAAGGTAAGGCATGACCCTAACTGGCGTCCTTAACTTTAACAGAATCTTATACTGCTAATCTCCTGTGAGCGTTGGGAGGGAAATGAATCTTTTTAAATTATGGTTTATTTCAGTCTTGACTATCTAGCTTCAATTCAGTCATACCCATTCACACTTCACATGACCTCAAATCAATAAGCCCTATTATCAGCCTTCTCATTGGGACTACCACGAATCTCTCTGGATTCTCCTGCCATTCCATTCCTATGTCACTATTACTGATTCTTGACTTAGCTTCACAATTTTGATGTTCTTCCTGCTCTTTGGATTTTTCAACATAAACTCATGTATCAAAGTTGATTCTCTAAGGACTTTAGTTCAGCTTACCCCTCTGAATCTTTTTCACTCCTGGGTACCTCAGGTAGGGTGACCTGGTCTAGCAGTGGTACCCACTACTCACATGTTGGCTAGACTTTTCCTGATTCCTGGGAAATGAAAATAGGGCATTTCAGAATTCAGACCTCAGGCAATAAGGACTTTGCTCAGAAATTACTTTGGATATTTATTTGTTCTCTCTCTCTCTCTCTCTCTCTCTCTCTCTCTCTCTCTCTCATAGAGAAAGATCAGCTACTGGTGGTGGGAGATGACTACTTTAAATAAGGTATTTAAGAATGGCCACTCTGAAGAACTGTCACTTAGGCAGATCTGTGGGATAGGTAAAACCCGGTCATACAATGACTCATCTGGGAGAAGAGCTTTCTAGTCAGAGGGAACAGAAAATAAAAAAAAATTATATGTTATGTAAGAAAGATAGAATGGAGGTTACAGAGACTGAAGAATGGTGAACAAGAGAAGGGTGACATGAAATAAAGTTGGAGACATGGGTAGGGACCAGATCTTTGGTTTGATTTCATGACCAGAGTATACTGGAAGCTTCTCAGTTTTATTGTTGTTGGGATCCAGTTCCCTAGCAGGAGCCTCAGGTCCAAAATTAAGAAATCTGTGTTCTAGTACTATTCAAACATGAATTTATGTGTCTCTTTTAATGAGTCACTTCTATTGTCTCTCTTAAATTTTCTCATTAGAAAATGAGAAAATTAGATTAGACTTTTTTTAAGGTACTTTAAATATCTAATATTCTATGATTTATAAAGATAACTTTCAAAATTCTTACCAAAAGTTCTCATTTTTGGTTTAGTTTCAGCTGAGGTGCTTCAAATCTTGATACTTACTTTTGGGGATAGAAATCTTAAGAAATCTAGTCCTATATAAATTTTTACATTTTAATGAGTTTTCTCAAAGTTAATTTCAACATATTTTAATTATCTCTGAAATAAGTAATAAGACAATATTTTTACCCTCAATTACCTTTCAAATATGGTTTAGAAAAAAAACTATAAGAATTTTTAAATTGTGGCACTGTGTATACAGATGAATTATTAAAGATGTTCAAATAACAATTTAAAAATAAATAATAGCATTATTAATATATAATTCATATATCATATAATTCACCCATATCAAGTGTAGCATTCAATAAACTTTAGTAATTCAAGAGTTGTGCAGTCAGCATCACAATAAAATTTATAGCATTTTCATCACTCTCTCAAAAAACCCTGAGATCCATTTGCATAAATCACAAATTTTTCAAGTCCACAGATACTTTAAGTTTTCAGAACTGACATTCAAGAGGGTGATCTTTTGTCTTTGATCCCTGTGACAACTAACTTTAAAGGAGTTGGTTTGTCTCATTCCACTGTGGGCTATGGTATATAAGTTTAGAATTATAATGACAATAGTACACAATAAAAAATGAATTAATCTTGAAAATAGTAAAATCTTTAGCTGTCTACACATGCTGACTGCTTAGGTGTATGTTTGTCTTGCCCTTATAGGTGGCAAACAACCTATCAATCACATGAATTGATTTCACTTGCTGAAGGCTGTTTAATTTGTATGGAGACATTTAGGAAAATTGATAAACTTAATTATCAAACATTAATAGAACAGGGACCAAATAATTAGCCTTTTCTTGCTTCCTACAGTGATCTTTGCATTATAACCAGGGCTTATTTGCTATTGACTTTTGATCTACAGTGTGACAGCATGGCCACTTTGGGTGAGGAGAAACGTCATGTCTACATTTTGGAAGGTTAGGTCTCAAATTGCTCCTGCTGTCAGCATTTTGTCCATATAGCATATTATATATTTTCCTTGATATCCAGTGTACTTAAATATTTTTGAAACTCTTCCAGGAATATTTATGATAAAGGAAATTAAAACAGCATGGCTAGAATATGGTAAAAATAGTAACAATGTTAAGGATTTGAGCTCTAGCAGTGGTCCCTCAGCTAATTACACTGTGGTCTGCCTAAACACTCAAATCAAATTTTTTCTCCTCTGGGCTCTGTTATTTCTATTGATAAAACTATGAAGAAATAAACAGAATAGACAGAGAATTGCAGAGTATTTGGAGTGTTTTTGAGGTGCCCCAAGTTACACCTATCTGCCTTTTTATTCAATCATAAAAAAAAATGGTCACTGGGAGGTTGCCTTGGTGTTTTCTCTCAAGTACATCCCCAAAGCAAACTTACTCCATAGCTAAAGAAGTGGTACTTCTTAGAGAGGCACCAACTTGAAGGTGCTGTTTTTGTTCTACAGTGTTAGCTAACATAAAAGACCTTCTTGAATGTTGCATAGTGCTCCTATGGGAGATGCCAGTCCCTACACCAGACCTACAGGGGAATCAGTAACTGAATTTTTATAAGTAGCCAGGTAGTTCTTATACACATTAAAGTTTGAGAAGCACTACAGCAAATTATCTCTAAAGATATTCACTAGGATTCTGGAATTTTAATAGAGTAGGTCTGGGGTGGAGCCTGTAATCCTGCATTTATAACATGATCCATGATGATGCCAAGATTGCTCATCTACAGACTATGTTTGCATAGTAATGAGCTAGTCTTTGATTTTCTGTGATTCTGTAACAAGAAAAGATTTCAAAAAGCTGAGTACACACATGTTTACATAAGTTCTTTCCTTGTTTGACTTATGATATGTCTAACATGAATATGTGCTAGCTAGCATATCTTGAGTGTTACCTAGAAGAATCTGTATGTCCATTACAGAAACAAGTTACTTTATAAAGTATTTTATACTTTCTAAAATAAATTTCAATACATTATCTCATTTGATCCTAAAATACTTGCCCTTATTCTCTCTGTAGGCCTCTGGGGCTGGTCTTGGCCCTGGAGTTGTGACAGTGGTTTGAGATCCATACCCAAAATACTAAAGCTAAAACATTAAGCTGGTGACCATGAGACTGCTCGATTTCCCTAGTACTAGGGATTTCCCAGGGTACTCCAGGAGGAAAGAATGCTCAAAATAAGGATGAGCCTCTTAAGAAGTAAATAAGGTTACTAGAAAAATCCATGTGTTGTAGGGTTCAGACTTAGGATAGCCAGGTTTAAGATTTCTGCCTTTTCCCCCTATCTCAGAGGAGACAGAGGAGAGGGAGGAATTTTGATTTGGTAACAATGGAAATACACTGGTAACTGTCAGGTAACTACCTGGAACACACTAGAAATGCTCTCCCAGTTGGTTTGGGATGATGTGATCAGTCATTACATATACCTCTTCACTGCTTTTTTACTTCTTAACTATAGTTCCCTAATCAAAATGCAAATAGTAATTAAGTGTAAAGCCTCTGAAGTGTTTTGTTGATTAAGTAGAAGACAGATGGTGAAGTAGCAAACTAGGCTGAGCAGAGGGAAAACATGAGCTGAATTATTGACTTCAAATGCCTTGGAAATGTGTTTACTTTGTTGCTGGGCTATGTGCTGGGCCCATGGAGAGTTGAGTATAAACTATATCTTTTATATACTCTTTAATACTCCCAATTGATAGTGGTAACAGAGCACATTTGGGTGTCATCAGCTCAAAAATACCACTGATATATGGCAAATAGCCCAACTAAAGGTTTATTTCCTAAATATTTAGATGACTGTGAAATCAGTAGACACTTATAAGAGCAAAGGCTTTTAATGCAGAGATATTACTGAGCTCATCATGATTAGAAGCAAACATTTATTAATACCTCATTGACCCTTTAAGAAGCTAGTTAAAAGGAGAATGGTGATGGGTCCCATTAGTTACAAAGGTTATATTCCTCTAGAGCGGTTCACCTGAGCCTCTGGTGCCCCGGTCACTTAAGGACAGATCAGTTCGATCCATTCAGAGACTGAGCTTGGTTGCCTAATATTTATTTTGACTCTCAGTCTATCTCTATTTTGCCCTAGGCCTATAGTGTAGCTCCCTGAGCATCTCAACTGAAAACAACTGTGTTTACTAGGACCTCTCCTGCTTCATGGGAATGTGGAACTAAGACATTGCTTGAAAACAGCTTCGCCTTTCAGCAGCTTTCTACAGTCATGCATCACTTAACAAAAGAGATATGTTCTGAGATTTGCGTTGTTAGGTGATTTTATCGTGTATGAATATCATAGAGTGAACTTACACAAACCTAGATAGTGCAGCCTACCACTCACCTAGGCTATATTATATAGTCTATTGCTTCTTGGCTACAAAATCTGTACAGCATGTTATTATACTAAATAATGAAGGCAATTATAACACAATGATAAGTATTTGTGTATCTAAACATCTAAACATAGAAAAGGTACAGTAATGATACAGTATAAAAGATAAAAAATGATACACCTGTATAGGGCTTTTACCATGAATGGAGCTTGCAGGACTGGAAGTTGCTCTGGGTGAGTCAGCAAGTGAGTGGTGAGTATGTGTGAAGGCCTAGGCCATTAGTGTACAGTACTGGAGACTTTATAAACACTACACACTTAGGCTACACTAAATTTATATAAAAATATTTTTCTTCAATAATAACTTAGCTTGGTGCAACTTTTTATTTTATAAAATTTAAAATTTGTTTTAAACAGTTCAATTCTTTTTATAGCACTTAGCTTAAAATATAATCACATTGTACAACTGTACAAAATATTTTATTTTTTATATCCTTATTCTGTGAGTTTTTTATTAAAAATTTTTTACTTTGTAAACTTTTTGTTAAAATTTAAGACACAAACACATATTAGCCTAGGCCTGCACAGGGTCAGGAACATCAATATTGCTGTCTTCCACCTCCACATCTTGTTCCAGTGGAAGGTCTTTGGGGGCAATAACATACATGGAGCTGTCATCTCCTATAATAACAATGCCTTCTTATGGAATACATCCTAAAGAACCTGCGTCAGGTTCTTGAGAAGGCATCACTCTTTTCAGAAATATGTCCTTAATGGTTTGCTTGTAATTTTTTTCATCACAGATTTGCTTGTAAACAGATAATGCACCATGAATATTTCTATCCATTAATGAAAACCTTTTGGTGTTGGGGTCCATGTTTTCAAAATTTTAAGGAGGTTGTTGAGGTCTGTAAAAGCTTCTGCTAATTCCCTTCACTGTGAACTTTCTTGGGGTTTCTACTCCTTCTTTTCTTGCAGTTCCCTTTATCTTGCCTCTTCTTTAGCTATGCATTTCTGTTTCAGTTTCAATGAGTTTTCATTAGTCAATTTTTTAGGAACTGCCTCTAAGTACTCCTCAATGTCATCCTCATCCACCCATGTTAAAGATGTTTGCTATCTCAAACAAAGCCTTGTTGATTTTTGCAACCTTTGTACTATGACATTATAATGGTTATGAAGTCACCAAGCAATAGGAATATTTCAGCTCCATTCTAATCTTAGGGGACCACCATGGTATATATGGTCTGTCATTGACTGAAGTCATTATGTATTATATGACTGTATTTAGCTTCTTACCTAGCCTGATGCCCTACAGAGGTATAAATTCAACAAATTCTCAAGATTAAAAAGAGAAGTTTTTTTCTTTGCCTTTATTCTGTCTCTGATTTTAGTCCTAAAAGTGTTAATTCCCATGACAGCCCCAAACTCTACCTTTAAATTCCAGTCTTTCAAGTTTGCCAAAAGCTCTTGATTTCTCTGCCTTTCGACTAGAGCCCTCTGCCATGTCAGTCTCTTACTCTAAAATTAGAAGAGGCAAACTCCCTGAAGGGAAGAGCCACTGTAGAGTGTTTCCTCACTTCTTCATGCTTCCTTTTTTTGATGTCTTTGTTCCTCAAGTTATAATTGCCTTGTCACGTGCCCTCAGATAATTTTTTATTTTATTTAAAAATTAAAAAAATATTTAGTTAGCATACAATATTACATTAGTGTCAAATGTACAACACGTTTATATAACTATGAAGTGATGACCCAAATAAATCTAGTACTCATCTGACACCATAAATAGTTATTATATTATTGAAGGCTCCCTAACTCCTTTTATGAGGCCACCATTACCTTGATTCAAAAATCAAAGACATTACAAAAAAAGAAAACTATAGGCTGATATCTCTTATGAACATTGATGCAAAAATCCTCAACAAAATATTAGCAAACCAAATTCAGCAATACATTAAAAAATTATACACCGTGATCAAGTTGGATTTATTCTTGGAATGCAAGTTTGGTTTAATATCTGCAAACCAATTAATGTGATACACCACATTAACAAATTGAAAGATCGAAACCATATTAACATATCAATAGATGCAGAAAAAGCATTTGACAAAATCCAGCATCCATTTATGATAAAACCTCTCATCAAGTGGGAATAGAGGGAACATACCTCAACCTAATAAACAAATGGGACTACAACAAACATATATGAAAAACCTAGAACTAACATCATACTCAATGGGGAAAGGCTAAAAGCATTTTCCTTAAGATTAGGAAAAAGACAAGGATGCCCACTTTCACCACTCCTCTTCAACATTGTACTGGGAGTCTTAGTCACAGCAATAAGACAAGAAAGGAAATAAAGGGCATCAAATTGGAAAGGAAGAAGTAAAACTCTCATTATTTGCTGATGACTTGATACTATATATAGATAACCCTAAAGATTCCACCAAAAAACTGTTATAACTGATTAATGAATTCAGTAAGGTAGCAGGTTGCAAAATAAATACTCAGAAATCAGTGGAACTTTTATACACCAATGATGAACTTTCAGAAACAGAAATTAAGAAAACAATCCCACTTACAATTGCATTGAAAACTATAAAATACCTGAGAATCAAATTAATCAAGGTAGAAGACTTGTTTTCAGAAAATTATGTCATTGAAAAAAATTGAAGATAGAAATAAATGGAAGCATATAACCTGCTCGTGCGTAGGAAGAATCAACATTGTTAATATGGCCATACTATCCAAAGCAGTCTATAAATTCGATGCAATTCTTATCAAAATAGCAATGGCAGTTTTCAGAGAGCTAGAATAAATAATCTTAAAATTTAAATGGAGTTATAAAAAACCCTAAATAGGCATGGCAATCCTGAGAAAGAAGAACAAAATTGGACTTAACACGCTACCTAATATCAAACTATACTACAAGGCTACAGTAATCAAAATAGCATGATACTGACATAAAAACAGATTCATTGATCAATGGAACAGAATAGAGAGCCCAGAAATAAATCCACACCTATATGCTCACTTAATATATGACAAAGGAGGTAAGAATATACATTAGAGTAAAGATAGTCTCTTCAATAAATGATGTCGGGAAAATTGGACAGATACATGCAAAAAAAAAAAAAGCTTGACCATCTTCTTATGCCATTTACAAGAACAGACTCAGAATGGATTAAAGATTTAAATGTAAGACCCCAAATCATAAAACTTTTAGAAGAAAACATGGGCAGCAAACTTTCTGATCACTAACAGAAAGTTCTTTTCAGATATATATCCTCTGACAAGGGAAACAAAATAAAAAATAAACAAATGGGAGTAATCATACTAAAAAGTTTTTGCACAGCAAAGGAAACTATCAACAAAACAAAAAGACAGCTGACTGTTTGGGAGAAGATATTCGCTAATGATACATTTGATAAAAGGTTAATATCCAAAATTTATAAAGAACAACTCAACAACAAAAAAATCTAATTAAAAAATAGGCAGAAGACCTGAACAGATACTTCTCCAAAGAGGAAAAACAGATGACTAACAGACAATAAAAAGATGCTCAATGTCACTAATCATCAGATAAATGATAATTAAAATCACAATGAGATATCACCTCACACCTGTCAGAATGACTATCATCAATAAATCAGAAAACATTAAGTACTGGCGAGGATGCAGAACAGGAACCCTCAAACATTGTTTTGGGATTGGAAATTGGTACAGCCACTGTGGAAAACAGTATGGAGGTTCCTCAAAAAATTAAAAATAAATATACCTTTTGACCCAGCAATTGCACTTCTGGGTATTTATCCAAAGAAAACCAAAACAATAATTCATAAAGATCTATGAACTACAATATTCATGGCAGCACAATTTACAATAGCCAAGATATGGAAGCAACCTAAATGCCCATCAACAGACAATTGGATAATGAAATTATAGTTCATATATACAATAGAATATTACTCAGCCATTAAAAAAAATGAAATCCTACCATTTGCAACGGCATGGATGGACTTAGAGGTTATTATGCTGAGTGAAATAAGTCAGACAGAAAGATAAATACCATATGATTTCTCTTATATATGGTATGTAAGGAATAAAAAGAATAAACTCATCGAAAACAGACACACAAAATATAGTGGACAATTTGATGACAGACAGAGGGGAGAGGGATTGGGAGGCTGGGAAAATGGAGTGAAGGGTTAAAGAAATATAAATTAGTACATTATAGTTGGGCATGGGAAGCATGGCAGAGGGAATGCAGTTAGCATTAATATGATGGTTAAGTTGAAGACCATGGGAAGGAGGGAGCAATTGGGAGGATTGTTTTATGAACATTATAGATGTCTAACCAATGTACTGTATATTTAAAACATTTAAATTAATAAATTCATTTTTAAAAAGTGGTGAAAGTGGACATATTACCTTTTAGCTTTTCCCCATTGACGTTAGTTGTGGGTTTGCCATATATGGCTTTTATTATGTTGAAGTACAGTTCCTCTATTTCCACTTTACTAAAAGTTTTGATCACAAATAGATGCTGAAATTTGTTAAATGTTTTTTCTGTATCTATTAATAAAATCATATAATTTTTATCTTTCATTTTGTTTACATGTTGTATCACATTATTTGATTTGTGGATATTGAACCAACCTTGTATCCCAGGAATAAATCTCACTTGATTATACTGTCTTATCTTTTTAATGTATTTCTAAACTCTATTTGCTAATATTTTCTTTAAAATTTTTGTATCTCTGTTCATGAAGGATATTGATGTGTGTGTATCTTTATCTGCATTTGATAGCAGGATAATGGTGGCCTCACAAAATGAGCTTAGCAGTCTATTCTCTCCTCTTAAATTTTTTGAAATAGTTTAAGAAAGATAAGTATAAATTCTTCTTTTAATGTTTGGTAAAATTCACCTCGGAAGCCATGAGGTTCAGGACTTTTGTTTGTTGGAAGTTTTCTGATTAATGATTCAATATTATTGGTAGTAATTGGTATGTTCTGAATTTCTGATTCTTCTTAAGTCAGTCATGAGATTTCATGTTTCTAGAATTTATCAATTACCTCCAGATTTTCCAATTTGTTGGCATAATTATTTGTAGTATATTCTTATAATAATTTGTATTTTTGTGGTGTTAGTTGTCACTTCTTTCATTCCTGATCTTCATTATTTGAGTTTTCTCTCTTTTTTCTTGATGAGTGTGGTTAAATGTTTATCAACTTTGTTCCTCTTTTCAAAGAACCAGCTTTTGATCTCATCGATCAGCTTTTGATTTTATATATATATATATATATATATATGATTATTTATTTATATATGATTATATATATAATATATATATGATTAAATATATATATATATATATATATATATATATATATATATATATATATATATATATATATATTTACACTCTGGTTTTTATAATTTACATTCTACTCACTTTGGGCTTTGTTTACTGCATTTCTTTAGTTTCTTTAAGTGTAAGGTTAGATTGTTTATTGGAGATTTTTCTTGTATCTTGTAGTAAGCCTGTATTGCTATGAATTTCCCTCTTAAGACTGCTTTTGGTGTGTTCCATAAATTTTGAGTCATTGTGTTTTCATTTTCATTTGTCTTAAGGCATCTTTTGATTTCTTCCATGATCTTATTGTTAACTCATTTATTATTTAGTATCATGTTATTTAGTCTTCATGTGTTTGTTTATTTTCTGTTTTTTTCCATGTAATTGATTTTTAGTTTATACCATTGTGTTTAGAGAAGATGCTTAATATGATTTTAACCTTCTTAAGTTGATTCTTGTTTTGAGGCCTAATGTGGTCTCTTTGAAAAATGTTCCATGTGCCCTTGAAAAGTATGTACATTTTGTTGCTTTGGTGTAAAATGCTCTAAAAATATTAATTAAATCTATCTGGTCTAGTGTGTCATTTAAGGCCACTGTTTCTTTATTGATTTTCTGTTTGAAAAGTCTGTCCTTTGGTATCAATTAGGTATTAAAATTCCCTATTATGACTGTAATACTGTCGATCTTTCCCTTCATGTTGGTCATTATTTACTTTATATACTTAGGTGCATCTAAGTTGGGTGTATATGTGTTTACCAGGTTTATATCCCCTTGTTGGATTGATCCCTTTATCATTATGTAATGTTCTTTTTTGTCTCTTATAGTCTTTGTTTAGAAGTCTATTTTATTTGACATTGCTACTTCAGCTTTTTTCCCATTTCCCTTTGCAGGAGATATCTTTTCCATCTCTTTACTTTTAGTCCATGTGTATTTTTTGATCTGAAGTGGGTTTCTTGTAGACAGTGTATGTATGGGTTTTGTTTTCTTATTCATTATATACTCAATGTTTTTTGATTGGTGCCTTTAATTCAGTTACATTTAAAGTGATTATCAATAGGTACATAGTTATTGGCATTTTATTATTCACATATATATTTGTTTTTCTCCTCCTCCTCCTCCTCCTCCTTCTTCTAATACCTTTAACATTTCTTGTAATACTGGCTTTGTGGTGATTAATTTCTTTAGCTTTTTCTTGCCTCTTTGTCTCTCCTTCAATTTTAAATACTAGCCTTGCTAGGTAAAGTAGTCTTGGCTGCAGGTCCTTGCTTTTCATCGCTTTGAATAATTTCTGCCAATCTGTTCCATAAAGGGTCTGTTGAGAAATCTGCAGACATTCTTATGGGAGTTCCCTTGTAGTAACTAACTGTCTTTCTCTTGCTGATTTTAAGAATATCTGTTTGTCTTTAACTTTTTGGCATTTTAATTATGATGTGTCTTAGTGTGGGCCTCTTTGGGTTCATCATCCTAGGAATTCCCTGCCCTTCCTGGACTTGTACTCTATTTTTTTCAATAGATTAGAAAATTTTTCTGTCATTATTTTTTCAAATAGTTTTTCAATTTCTTGTTCTCTCTCTTTTGCCTCTGGTACCCCTATGATAAAAGTATTGTTATGTTTCATGTTTTCCCAGAGTTCCCTTAATCTACCCTCATTTAAAAAAATTAAAAATTTTCTTTTCCTATTGGGTATTTTCTGCTAGCTCATATTCTGAATCTTTGAGTCAATCCACTGCTTAACCTAGTCTACTATTGATTCCTTCTAGCATGTTCTTTATTTCAGTTATTGTATTCTTTATTTCTGAATAGTTCTTTTTTATGCTTTCTGTCTTTTTAAATGCTTGCTATATCTTTTTTAAAGTTCTCATTATGTTTCTTAAACATTCTTATAACCATTGTTTTGAACTCTGTATCTGATATATTGCTTGCCTCCATTTCATTTAGTTCTTTTTCTGGAGTATCCTTCTGTTCTTTTATTTGAGATATGTTTCTTTGTTTACTCATTTTGCCTGACTCTCTTTGTTTCTGTCTCTCAGTCTTGGCTGGATGGCCTTATGTAGTAAGTGTCCTGTGGGTCCCAGTGGCAGTCTTTCTGGTCTCCTGAGTGAATGCTCTAGGAGTGTCTATTGCTTGTGCTGTGTGTGCTCTTCTGTTGTAGTTGTTACTTGACAGCTATTGACATATTGGTGGGTAGGATTGACCCTAAGAGTTATTAATTGTGGGCATTGGTTATGACCACAGCATATGAGATGATGTGTGAGTATTGACCCCACAGAGTGGGATTTGCCCCAGCAGTCTCTGGTGCCCAACAATACCACTTTTTGGGTGTGCTGCTTTGGGGGGATAATTAAGCGTGTTCTGTTATGTTTTGAGCCAGCCACTGGATGTGCTGGTTCTGGGGCCTCTTGGAAGGGGATCCTTCACAGGCCAAGTTCAGCCGCTGCCTGTGATTGATCCAGGGCTATCTGGTAGGGGGTACAAAGTAATCCCCCTACAAAGTGGTTGGCTGCTGCCTGTGCTGGACTTGGAGGTGCGTCAGAGCAGCCTAATTTTGAACCGAGGTTGACCATCACCAGTACTGGCCTTTAGGAAGCTCATCAATAGGCTCAGGGCACCCCAAAGCCTGCCACCACCTGCCGGCTGCCCATAAGGCTCAGTTGCTATAAGATCCTTCTGTGGTAAGAGAGTTGGATGGGCTTGAGGTCTCAGGGGGTCCCAGGGTTGGGCAAGGTGTTTATGCAGATTAAAGTTTGATGCCAGTGCTGAGCCTAGGGCCACTCAGCAAAAGACCCAGAGCACACAGAGGCTAGCCAAAGCCTGAGAGTTGTCAAAGAAAGACTGTAGCATGAGCCAGGGCTGGCTGCCATAGTCAAAAGTGCCTCTGTTGGTTTGTTAGTTGGGTGGGGCAAAGTCCTAGGGAGGCATTAGAGTAGAGCAAGCAGATTTTACCTGACTAATTCAGATTCAGGTTTGGCTGTGTGTGGTGAGGGTTCAACACAGGAAAGATTACACCTGCCCATAGGCTGCTTGGAGGGAGGGCTCAACACAGGGACAATTGTGACTGTCTCTCCATCTCTTGCCCAGAAGCCACACAACTCAGTCTTTCCCTATATGTCTCTGGTACCTCCTGAGTCACTGTGCCTATCCTGGAGCCCAGGGTGTGAGTGCCTTGAAGTGAGAGAGAGTTGTGCAAGGGCCCAATTCTCTCTGTTTGGAGCTTCTGCCCCTTCTATCAGTCTGGATGTGGCCTTGCCTTTATATCTTTGCTTATAGAATATATGTTTACCTAGTTTTTAGATGTTCCTCCTGGGTGATTGTCCCATAATTTAGTTACAATTTAATATGGTCATGGGAGGAGGCAAACTCTGCATTTGTTTACTCCACTATCTTGACCAGACTCCCCTAGTTTTATTTATTTTATTTTTAAGCACTTTTCTAATATATATATATATATATATATATATATATATATATATATATATACACACAAAAATATGTACATATTTAATGTATAACACCTGATGCGCACTGGTGAAACTATCACCACAATCTATGCCATTAACATATCCATCACTTCCCAAATATAGCATTCACTTTAATTTAAAAAAAGTGAGGCAGTGTTGCTTGGTTAAAAGAACAGTGGACCGTGGTTTGAGATGAGAGGGTTTCTCAGTTTGGTACAAGCACTGTTACACAGGTTGTTCTCTGGCCCGTGCATCTGGACTCCTGCCTGAGACTTAGCCCGAGAGGCTGTAATGACTTTGAGTAAAAGCTCAAAGGGCTGTTATTATTCCAATCTAGGTAAATGAGAATGATCTCTGTCAACAGCTGTGATGCCAGTGATGCAGAGACAGAAGACAAGGCCAGTGGTTTCAGCAGCACAGGAATTAGTGCCTTTGTTGTAGATATCAACACCCTTCAAAGTGGATGGTGGCAAACTTGATGTAGATATGGGTAGGTACTGGACAGGAAGCAGTGCCTCTGTCAGGCATTAGTGGTAACAGGATACCTGGTCAAGGAGAGTTAGAGCAGGTTGGGGGGAGGGGAGGAGGGGAATTGTAAATGCCATAGGATAGCTACAGAGCACGTGAGAAATAATCCCTATGTGTTCACAGAAATAGTTGGAAGATGTCTGGATGGGATTGGGGTTATCATTTCTATAGAATGAGCAGAGGTAGAGCAATGTTTTGTGACTATTACTGTGATCCTATCATCACCCCTAGACTATAGTTGCTTAAGGAATACAGAGGACAGGAACAATGGTATCAGTGATGATAATATAGGAGGGACTTTAGGTTTCCACATACATCAGAAAAATATAGAGAACTACCATATATTTGAATGTTCACCATTCATTTATTTCCTAGGTCTCAAATGAAGCAGGTGAGTATATAGTAGAAGTAACATTAAGGAAATAAGATTTTTTAAAAAGAGTGCACCAAGAACTTAGACAGTTTGGGGAGATAATTTAATTATGTATATAACTCCTTTGCTAATTGTCTTCAGAAGCAGGTTGTAAGCCATATAAGAATATCAGTTTTAGGATCATGGTTCATTTTGATCTTAAAATAGTGACACCTTGCTTGTTTAGCCACCTTTTTAATTATTTTGGTTTCTGTAAGGCACAATAAACAAATGACAACTTTTTTTTTGTTTCCAAGACTCATTTCTATCCTCAAAAAATGAATGTTAGAAAACATATGAAGTTTGAAGGAATTTCTCAAAAAGTAGTTCTAGGGTGGTAATTTGAATGGTACAATTCTCTAATATATATATATACATATATATATACACACACACACACACACACACACACATTCATATATACATACTCTATTATATATATAAATTATAATAGATTGATTTGTTATAGTTTATATTTTTAAAAGACTGCATTTATTCAGTAATTTACTTAATAAATATTTATTGAATATTTACTTTGTACCAAATTTTAATCAAATAATTAGACAAATAGATTTAAAATTGCAAGTGTAATAAGTCCTGGCAAAAGAGCCACATAGCTCTGTGAAAACATATGCTTGACTGAGAGGTCAGGAAAGGCTTCCCAGAAAAGTTATATTTAAACCATGAATTCAAAGATGAGTAAGAGTTAACTAGGTGAGGGAGGGTGACACTGAGGCAGAGGGAGTAGCACATGCAAAGATCTTGTTGTGAGAGGGGGTGACAGTCACATTATTTTTTTTTCACTGTAAGTAATTCTTTCTCATAAGTTTTAAACAGAATAATGAGAAATTTTAGAATCCATATTTTATAGAAACCACAGGAAGAAAAGCTTTCTATTTAAGAACCAGAACTCACTATAATCTTTTCCCCATACCCATTCCTTTCCATCCACTGGATTTTATTAGTTTCCTATAGTGATGTCATGTTTCCTTGATTATTCGTAATTCTTGTGGCCTTGCATTGGTGTCTGTGCACTTGAAGACATGGACACCTCTTTCAGTTTTTACAGATTGGCTTCGGTAGGCAAAGCCCTTCACCAGTCAGCTTGTCGAGTGTTTTGGAGTGGGCAGTCTGGTGGTGTCCATGAACAAGCTTCCTGCTAGAGTCATTGGGCAGCCAGGTATTGACATGGGTCAAAATCCTGAGGCAGTGTTACTCAGCTTGGTGCTGGGCACCACTGGAACCCTGGGTTCAAAGGTTACCCACTAGAAACTGGGTTAATGGGCATTAATTGGAAGCCTGAAGACACAGGATTCACCTAGCACTGTGGGGTCTGTCTGGTGCTGGGATATACCAAGAGCCTGGGTTTTATGGACCTTGTCAGGAACCACCAGTCATGATAGGAACTGGCTGGTGTCGAGGTTCATGAGAGTCCACTGGAACCTGGTGCTACATATGTCAGCCCACACTAGAGTTGGCCAGAAACTTGGCGCCAGAAACAGGGATCTGACAGGCACTGGAGTGAATCAGGAGCCTGGGTTCACAGGAGCCCTCTAGAAACCTGGAGCCAAGGAAACTGCCTGTAGATACATTGGCCATTGACTCACCTGGGACTGCAGGAGCTGGCAGACACCCTGATGTGCTCAGAACCTGAGTTTGTAAGGGCTCCCCAAGAGCCAGGAATGGTGGGAGCTGCTTGGAGCCACTGGAGCTGGCAGGCACCAGGGAGAGCCAGGGTCTAGGTTTATGAAGTATGCCAGGAGGCTCATGTCATGGAAATAGTTTTGGGTTCTTAGAGCCACCTGGGCTGCTGGAATCTGCAAGAAGCCAACTAGGGCTGTGAGAATCAGTCTGGTACTGAGGCAGGATGGTTCTGGGGTCTACAAGTAAAGTCAGTCACTCACTTTACTTTCTGTGTGACCCATGGGGAAGGTGGCTCTCTCCACGTTAAGCTCCTGAGGCTTAAGGGAGTGATATTGGGGGACTGAGTTCTCGGAGCCCTCTGGGAGCTTGGTGTCATAGGAGCAATCTTGGGCCACTGGAGTCAGTAGGTGCCAGGGTGAGAAGGAAGCCTGTGTTCCCAGGAACCTGCAAGGAACTCTGCTGTAGAAAGTGCCTGGAACCTGGGAGGTTCCTGGGGCCGTCAAGTAGGAAGGTACCAGGGTGAGCATGGGAGCCTGCTCGAGGCCTTGTGTTATGGGAGCCACAAGGGGCTGCTGTAGCCAGTAGGTGCCTGTGTAAAATATCATATGCTGCCATTGTGCTGATGTCACTCCTCCACAACATTATTTATAATAGTAGAATATCTAACATCATGTAGCTAATAAGTGGCAGTCAGCATTTGAACCCAGATATTTTGCCACTGATGGAATAAACTCTTTTTATTAAATGTTTGCTCCTTTCAGATTTGAAGACTTGTCTTGGAAGGTTTCATGACCAAATAAAAGAGGATATAGGGCATTCTAGAAACAGAGAGGCTAAGGTATCTGTGAGGAATGGTTTTGAATGTTGCATGGCCCTCAGCTCCTTCTAATCTTAATTCTATCCCCATCTCTTCTAGTGAAGCAGCTTTCTCAATGACTTCCTAATTTCAGATTCAATAGGCTAATCTAGTTATCAATGTCACTGAAGTATTTTACATCATTAATCCTCTCCTTGGCCTTCATATTACCATGCTCTCACAGTTTTTCCTCTTTAATTGATGTTTTCTATTGGAACCTTTGAGGTGGGCATTCCCAAAGGCTTAGTTAGTATCATTTCCTTCCTCTTTATACTTTGACAATTATTAACCAATGTCACTGATTCGAGTGATTCTAACATCCTTTCTCTTAAGCTCCAGCTTCATGTCTTTCATTATCTACTAGATATTTCCATCTAGGTATGCCACAGACACCACAAACACAAACACGTCAAAACAAGACAAAACCTCTTGTCTTCCCTTGTCTTTATCTCTTTATTTGAAAGGAGCTTTTTTTTTCTATTGATTTCCTTTTTGATCCATAATCATCCTTAAATTTTCTCTAAATCCCTCCTCCATGTAGCATAATGCCACTGGCATTTAAAATATTAATGCCTTCCATTACAATGTAAGTCTGAGAAAGGCAGGGCCTATGTTTTTCTCTACTTTATTCCTAGTCTTGAGACTGACAGATTAATGCTCAATAAATACATGATTGCCTGAATAAAGAAATATATTAATCCATCTAATCTATTTATTTATCTCTTTAGATAGATGAAGAAATTACTGGCTGAATAGTTGAAGAGATGTGTCTGCCCTCTCTTCCATTCCTGAATCCACCACATTAATTCTGCTTCACATCCTCTTGCCTGAATTATCAGGCAAGCCTTCTAATTCACCTCTCTACTCCTAAGTCTACTCTCCAAAGGACACAGGTGTGAGGTAAATATGCCTAATGCACACTTTCAATTATTTTCTCCCTCCTGCTTAAAAATCTTCAGTGTATCTGTATCCCCATTGAAGTAAGCTAAAACTCCTTAACCTGTGTTACAGGACATTCACAATTTGTCTGTTTTATGTCATCTATGCTCTCAGCTCCTGGTTCTCAAGTCTGACTTCACTTAAGAACTGTCTGGGGAGCTTATAAAAATCTTGATACTTGGGGCTCACCACAAATTGATTAAACTAGAATCTCTGAGTTGGCACTGGCAGCCATCTGTATATGGAATAGCTCCCCAAGTGATCCAAATGTGCAGCTGGGATTGAGAACTTCTCTAAGCCAACTGCATTATTTTTTTTTGTTTCCTAAAGTTGATCCACATAATTTGCTTCTCAGCCCTTGTTCATTTTTTTTCTTTGAAAGATACCCTCTGTGTCCATACTAAATGTTTTTTAAGGTATAATTAACACACAACAAAATGAAGAAATTTTAAATATTTTATTTTATGCATTTTGAAAATTCTAGACATTCATATAACTACCACAGCAGATAAGAACATTTTTATCACCCTAGAAAATTATTTTGTGCTCCCAGAATCCACTTTGGATTTCTAACAATATCGATTAGTTTTGCCTGTTCTTGGACTTCATATAATTACAACTATATAGTATGCACTATGTTTTGTCAGGTTTCTTTCTCTTAAAAAATTGTCTATTAGATTTATGTACGTTATTGTATGTACAGTAATTGTTTTTTTATTTTATTGCTGAGTAGTATTCTGTTGTATGAATACACCACAATTTTTAAATTCATTCTTTGATTGAGAGACATTAACTTTTTTTGATATATTTATTCATCATTTGAAGCTCTACCAATTTTTAAGGCCCAGTTCAAAGTCTAACTTTGTCATGGAGACTTTGCTCATTCCTGGTTATAAGTGATCTCTATCTTCACTGAATTCTTATAGTATTTTGTGCTATCTAAATTGCAGACTATGAGTCAGACAGAGCTGGGTCAAAATATGTCTTTATCACAAACTGCATGATCTTAGGTAACTCAATATATTTGTTTTCTATTGCTTCAGTAACAAATTTCCACTAATTTGGTGGCTTAAAACAATACAAATTTGTTGCTTTACAGTTCTGGAAGAGAAAAGTATAACACAAGTGTCACTGGGCTAATATCAAGGTGTTGATAGAGTTTGTTCTTTTCTGTAGGCTCTGGGAAAGAATGTGTTCTCTTTCCTTTCCAGCTTCTAGGGGTTGCTCATATTCCTTGGCTAGTGGTCTTCTTTCTCCATCTGTAAAAGCAGCACTGTGGAGTCTTTCTCACATCATATCACTCTGATTTTTTATTCTGCTTTTCTCTTCCACTTTTAAGGACCCTCTTGATTACATTGGACCCATCCAGATAATCCAGCATAATCTTTCTGATCTTTTAAGTTAAACTGATTAACAACCTC
This sequence comes from Macroglossus sobrinus, assembly GCA_004027375.1. Lineage (NCBI taxonomy): Eukaryota > Metazoa > Chordata > Mammalia > Chiroptera > Pteropodidae > Macroglossus > Macroglossus sobrinus. Next base: position 203,343 of record PVKZ01001666.1, on the reverse strand, counting down.
AGTTCCATCTACAACTTTTAATAGTTCTTTGCTGTGCAATATAACATATTCACAGGTATTGGAGATTGGGCACTCAGTTAACATCTTTGCTTCAGTATCTTCATTTGGAAAACAAAAAGAATGCTACCTACTTAATAATTCATAGAATTAAATTAAATGAGTTCATACATTTATACAACTAAATTGCCTAGCACAGTTCCTAGAAATATTGGACAATATCATTCATTCAGCCAATACTGAGCTTCTACTTGGTTTTAGGCACTATTGTTGGTGCTGATGATACAGAAATAAACAAAACAGACCAAGTATCTACTTCATGTTGTTTACATTCTAATTAGAGGAGAATGGTAATAAACAATTAAACAAACAAATAAATAGAATTATATAAGGTGAGAAGTATTGTGGGGAAAACCCTGTAGAGTTTGTAAAAGTGAAAATTCTCCCATTACTGGAAGTAAAATCTCCAAGGGCAGGCCCCCAGGGGTAACAGTAAGTCAGTCACAGGGAGGTGATATCACCAGGCTCTAGCCTCAAAGAGACACAACATTCCAAAGTGCAGATAATGAAGCTGTTTGCTAGCCCTGTTTGCTCTGAGAGTCCCCCAAATAATCATTGTGCAAGACTTTAACTGCTAATTTCTGCTTTCTGTAAGCTGCTTGCTTGCTTATTCAAGGATGTAGTTGGAGGCTTTATAAGCTGCCTCCTTTGGGGCTAGGGGCTGATCTCCTCTAACCCTGCGTGGTAGAGAGTCAGTCACTGGCCAGCTAATAAAGGCTCACAATTCTCTTTGATTCGGCTCTGCGGGTCCCTGTTCTCACCTGAGCCATAACAAGTTACAGATTTTTTTCTATCAGGTGATCATAGATAATCTCTCTTATAAGAGAGTATTTGAGCAAAACTCTGAAGGAAACGAGGGAGTGAGCTACAGAGATACCCGAGAGAAGAGCATACAGGAGAAGAAACACCAAGTACAAAGGCCCAGAAATGGAGCAGACCATTCCATGGACTGGATTGAACTGAGAAAGAGGGAAGAAATGTAGGAGATGAGGTCAAAGAGGTAGTGGAAACTATTGAGACTGTTTTATTTCCTGCTGTTTTACAACTAATTGTGAAGAACTCGAGAGTATGGAGTTTGTCTTATTCAGTGTTGTATGCCTCTCAGTTTAGCACAGCATCCAACACATAGTAATTGCTCAAGACAATTTTGTTATACCCACTGATCTTTGTTATACTTACTATTTAAATATGTCACCTGGTACTTATATCTCTTATTAACCTAAATTATTTTTAGTGGTCCATCATAGAATAAAATGTTCTCCCATATTACTCTACAACCTCTGCCCTCCATTGTGGTGAATGCCTTTGCACAGGGGAAACTACCTTGTCTGTGCGTTTCTAAATCACAGTAGATTGTCTGAGGCTGATGGAGTGAGTACCCTTAAACTTCTTGCCAAAGAGTAGCCTTGGGCAATGTTAGTTACTTTACTTTTTTACTCAAAGAGGCCCTAGCAAGAAGAGAATATTAAGCAATTTTGTTTGTCCTTGGAGTTACATGCTTCAGACTGTCGATGTAAGAATGTCCAAACCTGTAAAATTTTATAATAAAAATGTATTTGAGCCAAACTGAAGACAATTACTGGGAAAGAAGATCTCAAATTCTCTGAGAATAACAGTTTGCAGATTCTTTTGTGCATTTGAGAGTAAGGAGGGAACATAAAGATAATATGAAGGTGGGAGAAAGCAAGGAGGAGATCAAATTACAGAGTTAAGATTCTGTACTCTCTTGAGGGTGGCCATACTTTAGAAGGAGGAATCTGAAAGAAGGGATTTCAAAGTTATGTTAACCTAGATACACAGAAACAACTGATAGGGCTTGCTTAAGGCAAGGATAAACCTTTTACAAAAGAAATTATATGCCTGGAGCATGGCTAGCCACCATGATCTACCCAGTTAGAAATTTATGATCAGATCACTGTGTGAGGTTATTTCCCATAACCCCCCCTTTTTTTTAACCACAAGGCCTTTGCATTATCTCACTTATCTCACTTATCTTGTTCTCAGAGGTGGCCCAGGAAAGGAACGTTTCAGAAATCAAGGCAGATTTGGAAGTGTGGAAAATTTTTAATTCACATCAACTCTGTTAGGATTTATTTATAGTTAATCTCCCCCAACCTAGACAATAAGCTCCATGAGGGAAAGAATTGTTATTTTTTTAACTATGCTGGATCTTCAATGCCTAGAGAGAATAGTGCCTTACAAACAAAGCACTGAATAAATATTTGTTGAATGAATGAAGGAATTAATTCTATGGGCTTTGAATACAATAAGAATGTATTGGTAGCATTAGTTCAGTCCAAAGCCATCAAGGACCCACTATTCAGTGGCTCAAAACAACCTAGGCATTTGTAGGGAACAGAGATGACTTATAACTGGGGTAAGATTTCTTCTTGAGGATGCTTCCCTGTAACTTATCACATTGACCTAAGAATGGGAGGATGTGTCTTTAAATGGCAGCCAAATAGGTAAAAGCCACAGAAAAGCAGATGTTATCTCTTTAATTTATAAACATTTACTGCACAATTATCATGTACTGTGTTATCGAACAGAAGTTTGTTCACCGAGTGCTAGCAGAGCCAAACACCAAGCACTGAGAATTGTAGTAGAAAATAACGCCACCCAGGAGAATGGGAAGCTAGTGCTCAAAAACTCCTGATAGAAATGTAGGTTACAGATCATATAGGGCAAAATCACAAGACACAGTGGGTCAGAGGTTTAGTGTCATGCTGGGAGCTGATTGGTTGGATTTAGGTTAAGAGTAATAAGTCATTTCTTCAGTTCTTGAGGTCAGTTCCACAGTCCCTCTGTCCAGTTCCATGGAAAAGTAGCCGGGGGGTTGTTCTACCTTAAGGCTCAGGAGCTGAAACATAACTTAGGTCAAGATGTTATCTTTAGCTTAACAGAAACTCATACCTTATGACCCTTAGCTAAGGCATGGCCACTGTTTCTGGCTGCCTCAGGGGGTTAATGACTAGTAAGGGGAAGGGCCAAGGCTTAAAGGGCTTGTTATGAAGAAATATTTAGCTGGGGCTAAATATTAAATCAAAATCATACATTAAATCAGGACCCTCTGTTTCACATGCACTGTGTTAGAAACTTGAGATCTAATACAAATCTAGATTCTTGTTCCTGAGGAATTTCTAGTTTAGTAGGGGAGACAAATAAGTATTTACATTAGGCTATAATAAACACTAAAAAAAAACTTGTAGAAAAGTATGGAAGCATATTAAACAGTCACCTAACTTAAACTTGGGATATTAGGGAAGGCTTCTGGAAGAGGTAACATCTAAGCTTGCATCTGAAGATAACATTAGGTCCATGGAGGGAGAAAGAGAAAGAAAGCATAGTGTGAGGAAGAACTCAGAGATGTGAGAACAATGTGTGTGGCTGGACCCCAGAATTGAAATGGGAAGAATGTGAAAGCAGAGTCTGAAGAAGTTAGAAGGGGCTATATTATAAAGGATCTTGCATGGGATTTGAACTTTGTTTTGAATGGAAAGTAATTGAAGTATTGTGTGTGTGTGTGTATGTGTGTGTGTGTGTGTGTGTGTGTGTGTTTTAAACACAGAAAAGTGACTTTATGTGTTAAGAGCCTGTTACAATGATTTGGAAGACAGTTCATGAGGAAGACTTGGAGCAATTACAAGGTGTTGAAGGTGTCACTTTTTAAAAAAATTATGCATTAACTAGAGAGCTCATCTCCGATATCTAATACCCAGTTCAGACATTCTCTGATTGTGTAATAAGGGCTTTTCAGAGAGACATGTCACTAATAAAAGCTTCAAGGTAGAGAGGGAGAGTACAGAGAGTCCCTAAGGGAACTCAGAAGTGTATGTCTTTGTGTATGTAGTTGTTGTCTTAGCTCAAGATACATGTGATATATAATGATATATTTTGTGGCAAAATAGCTATATTAAATTCCTAATGTCCAGAAGTAGCAAATTATTCTCTCCTGGCCTTCATGAACTTTGGATTTATACTCAGGCCTTTTCCTATCTCTACATGATGCTAAATCATGGTAGAGATACTCCAAAGTTCCTAGAGTAGGGGAACTGCCTTTAGGGAACACTATGGACATTTTTCATAAAAACTACTTTGACAGCTACTCTCTAAAAATGATTCTTGAGAGAAGTAGCTACACACATGTGTTCTGCTTTAATGAGTTTTGCACATGACACTGAAACTATTGCATTGTATTCAAGTCATATTAAGAAGGAAGCCTGTTGTTATAATGTGCAGACATGGTTCTCTCAGTTGTTTACAGATTTCCTGTCTATTTTTATAAATCAAATATTTAACATTTACTTTCTGCCAGGAGCAATATATGGAAGGTTAAAATATACAAATACAAATATCTAGTGATTTACATATCTAGTGAGGCCAACTGTCTCTGTGGGGCACAGTGTGCTTGTTTCTTTTTTCTTAAGGGAGGTGACATAACACTTCAATACAATTAGAGGTATTATTTGGGAAAGATGAAGAAAGGCCTTTGTATAAGCAAGGATACCAGAAACAAATGGGGCATACACTCAACTTGGATTCTAAATAAAATTTAATAAAGGGACTATTTACAGATGTTGGCTAGGTGGAGGGCCAGGGGAGAAAGGGAACAATTGGGGGAATTGTTTTATGAATTATATAGATATCTAACCAATGTACTGTATACTTGAAACTAATGAAAATAAATAAATAATTAAAAAAGAAAACCAAGAAGAATAGTGAGGTACACAGACACTAGCAACAGTGGGAAGCTCTCACCATTAAGCCTTGGAGAACTGTGATCTGTAGAAGGGGATGGGGAGCACCAAGAAGGAGCTAGAGTCACAGAGAAACAGTTATTGCTGGTGCAACTCCATTGGGTAGAGAAGGACGTTAAATGGATTTGGGAAGATAGTGCAGAAGGAGAATAATCAATACGTCTATAAATAAGTTCTTTGAGAAAGCATTTCTTCATACCATAGGCAGCCTTGCGATGGGAAATATGTGTGAGTTAACATTGTAGTCAGGCTTAACTGGAAATTTGGAAATTCACAAACTTTTCTTTTCTCTACAATCCTTAACTTACATTATCTTGAAATGCAAGCTACTTTGCTGCTGAATTTGGTAGGTATATATGTTGTTCCTGAAACCCAAACCAAGTCAGGCCATTGTATTCTTTGACTGAGATAAAAATCCTCATATTCATATGGATCTCACAACAGCTCTTCTTTCTCTTTCAACAGAATGTAGCTAACAATTGTGGAAACAACAGTAAACTGTAATTGGAAAGTAGGTTCCAATTCTGACTGGTTAAGCGACCTAAAAAGAAATCATTTTCTTTCTCTGTGGTGAACTTTCCTCATCTGTAAAATAAGAAGTTTGAACTAGTGATTTTAAAAGCCTCTTAAAGCTGTAACATTTTTAGCTTCGAGGAGTAATTTCCAGCATCAATGACACTTTATAGGTTTTCTTACAGCCCAGGTTGTTCTTTATTCCTAGCAAAAATAAATATAAATGAGAGAAGGAGATTTATAACTTCTCTTTTCTTTACCCTGAATAATTAGTTCAACATTTTGATAAGTCAGCATTCATTATGAAACTAAAAAAAAAACTGTACAGATATTTAAATGTTTTTGCTATATGAAAAGACATTAGTAAAGGACCAATTTTATCATTTTTTTTCTTAACTGACTACTTATTTTAAACGAGTATTGATTTAGGTTGGTTAACAAACATGAGAATAGCCTCATTCTATAGGACAAGACATGAATTATTTCTTAAAAATAATTCTGCACTTTTATAATTTTATTATTTTTTTCTAAGTTTATTATTCTACTTGTGCTTTTATAAATGTATTATTCTTTTGTAAACTGGAGTTATAGTATAAGTCTTACTGAAAAGTACACTGAGAAATGAACACTGACTTTAAACAGTTGAAAGACTATTAGGTAAATAAGGTTTATACTAACTTTTGTAGCTCTGGAGGATAAAACTAGGACCAGGAGTGGAAGAACAAAAAGGTGAGCCAACTGGATATTACCCTACACACTATGGTTGTTATTTAGGTATCTCTGCCATAAGTACCAATAAGCTTAAATAATTAACCAATGCATCATATCCAAGTGCTTTCTGTTAATTTTATGTCATCACCCTCAGCACAAAAAGTGTAGACTGGCTAACATCAAAAGGCAAGAGATAACAAATGCTATTGTGGGTGTGGGGAAAAGAGAACTCTTGTTGCTGGGAATGTAAATTGGTGCAGCCACTGTGAAAAAACAGAATGAATAATACTAAAAAATTTGGAAATAGAGCTATTATATCATCTAGCAATACCACTTCTGGGAATATACTCAAAGGAAACAAAAACACTAATTCAAAAGATATCTGCACCCTCATGTTCTTAGCAATAACCAAAACATGGAAACAACCTGTCTATCAATGGATGAATGGACAAACAAGTTGTAGTATATATTTACAATGAAATATTATTCAGCCATAAGAAACAGGAAAACTCTAACATCTGTGACAACATGGATGGACCTTGAAGGCATTATGTTGAGTAAAATAAATCAGACAGAAAGACAAATACTGTGTGATTTCACTTATATGTGGAATCTTAAAAAAAAAACCCTCATAGAAAAAAAGATCAGACTTGTGGTTAAAAAAAGGTGTAGACTGAGAGTGTGACTCAATTATTACATAACTAAGAAGTAACTAATCTAATTCTAATTAGTCATCTCTAAACTAAGACTTCACCCTGGATTTTTAACTTTGCGTGACAAGTTAAAAAGTTACACAAGGAAGATACTTCCATGGACATTCTGATGCCAAACATATGATGTCATTAATAATATAGATCCTTTTTTCTCTGGGCAGTTTTCAACTATAAGAAGTATTCCATTTGTTTACATCTATTAAAGTTCAAAGGAAGATCTTGATGTGGGAAAATACTTTTTTTTTCTGAGCTTATTCAAAGAAAACTTCAAATTTTTTCTAGATTCTTTCTTTTCTTTAAAAAAGAGCCTCTTAAGTAAAAAAAAAAAACTAACATAATTCTCATTTATTGAATGCCAAATCTATAAAAGACATGGCAATAGGCACTGCTCATTTTATCCTCTTAACAGTCTGTTAATAGTAATATATTTCTATTTTATTGGTGAAGAATCTCAGGGATACAGCAAGAACTAACTTGCCTAAGATTACACATCTGGTAACTGATATGTGAACCCAGTGTTTCTGATTTCATTTGCCTTGCTCTTGTCATTACCGATTGAGTTTTTCTGCGATTATATTCAAGTATTTTCCCAGATTATTTTTTATTTTAGCAGTAAGGTACTTAGATAATTTTCACTTCCCAGGTCCTATGTCCTTTTAACAAATATATATATTCAGCCAGGGCCAATAGTAGTAAGCTCAGTATCATACATTAGGGAGCTTCTGCTACCCAGGAAACCTATAGAAAGCAATCTGGTTCTGATTCTTGACAATTGATAATTATAAAGTTATTGCTGAGCTCAGGTGAAATCAAGAAGGCAATGCTACTTATTACTCTGGAAAACAAGTACAAGTTCAATATGTATGCACAAGGGTGTCTAGCACAATGCTGTTTTATGATGACAAAAATTTAAAAAAAACGTATTATGGTACATGAATATAGGAACACATTTAATTATTACAGTTGATGAAATGGACTAGTATTTATTGACATGACTAGATATTCACAACATGTTAAATTTTGTATAATGGAAAATCCTATCATATTACAAAATAAAATGCAGTGCTGTATTAAAAAAGGCAATATTTCCCAAATAAATTTAGTTTGTTTCAGAAATTTAAGGATGGTTTAACATTGTCAAATCAATGGATATAATTCACATTAACAGAATTAAAGAGACATTAATATTTTATGTGATGAGACACAGAAAAACAATTGATAACATCAATTAAAAATTTAAAAAGTAAAATTTGGAAAAAAAAGTAAAACTTGGAACAAGTTAGGAAGAGAGAGAATTTGTTTAGTATGATAAGGAATATATACCAAAAGACTACAGAAAACATGTTTAACTGAAATGTTGGAAGCCCTTCCCTTCAGGATACATCAAGATTGGGGATAAAACGAGGATGCCCATTTATCATTATACCAGAGGCCCTAGCCAATACAACAAGATTGGGAAAAAATGTTGTAAAAATTGAAAAGGAAGAAATAAAACTGTCATTCTTCACAGATGAGACTGTGTATGTAGAAAACCCAAAAGAATCTATAAGCGAGTCACTACAATTAATAAGTGATTAAGCTCATTGACTATAAGACCAAATATACAATTGTATTTATGTGCCAGAAAAAAATCATAGAAAATGAAATTTAAAAAAGGCATTTAAAATACCTAAGAAAAATCAGATAAGATATATGCTAGGTAAATGAACACTGAACTACAAAAAATCACCAAAAGATATTTAAAAGAATTTAAATAAATGGAGGTATATACCATGCACATAGTTTGAAAGACTAAATTTTCCAAATTGATCTATAAATTCCATAGCACTATCAATTAAAAATGTAGCAGGTGTGTGTGTGTGTGTGTGGGGGGGTGAAAAATTAACATGCTTGTGCTCAAGTTTTTATGAAAAGTGCCAAGAATAATCAAGAGAAAAAAAATAAAGGCAGGGGACATGCACTGCTTTATAACAAGACTTATTATAAATAATTGAAATAGCATGACATTGGCACAAAAGGAGATAAATAGAGCAATGTGGCAGAATAGAGGGTTCAGAAATTGAGTGGCATGTATATGGTTACTTGATTTATGACAAAAAGGGGCACTGCAGTGCTGTAGGGAAAGGGGACTTTAAAAAAAATGGTGCTGGATTCATAGCCTACTGAGTTCCAAACAGAAAATAAGGAACTCTCACTTCCATATTACACCCTATACAAAGGAATTCCAGATCGGCTGTGTATCTAAATGTGAAAGATAAAACAAAATTACTAGAAAAATAAAACAGGAGGATATCTTACTGACTTTGGGCAAAGATTTTTTTTAAACAGAACATAAAACAACAAAATATGATGATAGAAAATTAGACATAAAATTAAAAACTTAATCAAAGACATCTTTAAGAGAATGAGAAAACAAACCGCAGATTGGGAGACATTTACAACACATATAATCAACCAAGTTAGTGTAACCAGAATACTATCTAAAATTCCTATACATCAATAAAGACAGACAACCCAAAAAACAAATGGGTAAAATACTTTACCAGATATTTCACAAAAGAAGATGCCTACTAAACTTATGAAAAGCTACTCAGCATTGTCAGTCATCAGGGATTTGCAAATTAAAAACAGGCTGAGACATCAATATGCATCCATTTGAGTGAGTAAAATAAAAAACATAACAAGTTTTGGAGAGGGTGTAAAGCAACTGGGATGCCCATGAACTTCTGGTGGGTGTGTAAACTTACACAACCACTTTGGAATATGGTTTGATTTTATATACTAAAGCTAACATAGTCCATTAGCCACCAATTCCACTTATGATTATATACAAGTGAAATGTGAACATAAATGCACCAAAAATATGTACAAGAATATTTTTACCAGCACTATTCATAATAGCCAGAATTTGAAAACATCCCAAATGTTCATCAAGTATAGAATGAATAAATAACTTGAATTCTCATACAATGGATGCCTCTACATTAATAAGGAAGAATGATTACTGCCACATGCAACCACTTGGATGAATGTTATAAATATAATGAGATATCAAGGAAGCTAGGTACAAAAACAAGTGCATATGCTACATTTCTTTTTATAAAAAGTTCAGGAACATAAAAGTAGTGGACAGTGAAAGAAGTCAGGATGGTGTTTTACTTTTAGACATGGGTAGTATGGCTGGGGGAAACAGAAAACACTGGAGATTTAGTAATATTTTATTTCTTGACCTGGGTGATGATTACATGGGACATGCTCATTTTGTAAAACATCATCTAACTGTATATTTACAATTTGTGCATTGCTCTTTAAATATGTTGTACTTAAATACATACAAACACACACACATATAATAGGTAAGAGAAAACACATTAAAAGAATACATCAAAAGAGCCTTTGTTTCTCTGAAATACATATCTCTATAGAAAAGTTTGAAATTATTTATGTACTAAAATGTTACATTTTGGCTGGTGAGAATAGTAATAATTTTGATTTTTTGTTTTCTACTTTTATTTCTTGGAGGTGGAATTAATGTAGAAAAACATGAACATTGTGAAGGTTAGTCCAAACCCTTAGTTAACCAGAGACATCTATATTATGCCTTGAAGTTGAACAGTTTTCATCGGGCTGGCAAGAGAGGCAAATGCTAGAAAAATATCTCAGGTTCTCCCTAGTTGCAATCATTACGTCATTCAGAAGGAGTTTCTGGGTTTCAAGGTCTGTGTAGGAGCCCATTGTCAAAGGCTCAGTATAGCTCTCCTTCTTTGCTGGTAGGACAGTTCTTTTTCTTGAAATGCTGAGGTACTTGGTTGAGTTAATATTGATGCTGAAACTTAAGGGTGATTTAGGGAGGCTGAGATAGGAACAGAACATTTTTCACATTATTCTGATGACTCTTAAGGGATCTTAGACTCGGTGTTTTAATAAAAGAAAATGAAGATAGAGGGACTGAAAGATATAGGAGATATTTGTAACAGAACTTTTTTTTAAAAAGTTAGTTTCAAGTATACAGTACATTGGTTAGATATTTATATAGTTTATAAAATGATCTCCCTAATTGCTCTTTCTCTTCTCTGGTTTTCCACCTAGCCAATATATTAATGTTAACTGCATTACCTTTGCCATACTCCCCATCCTCATGACCGTCTATCAACTACTAATTTGTACTTCTTTAACTCTTTCTCCCATTCTCCTAGACACCCAATCTCCATACCCTCTTTCCATCATCAAATTGTTCTCTATATTTATGTCTGTTTTTGATTAGTTTGTTCTTTTAGTTCTTTAGATTCTGCATATCAGTGAAATTATATGGAATTTATCTTTCTCTGTCTGACTTATTTCACAAAGCCTAATAACCTCTAGGTCCATTCATGCTGTTGCAAATGGTAGGATTTTATTTTTTTTATGGCTGAGTAATATTCTATTGTATATATGAACCATAATTTATTCAATCATCTGTTGATGGGTATTTAGGTTGCTTCCATATCTTGGCTATTGTAAATTGTGCTTCCATGAACATTGGGGTGCATATTGTTTTGGTTTTCTTTGTATAAATACCCAGAAGTACAATTGCTGGGTCAAAAGGTATATCCATTTTTAACTTTTTGAGAAACTTCCAGACTATTTTCCATAGCAGCTGTACCAATTTGCAATCCCATTAACAGTGTATGAGGGTTCCCTTTACCCCACATCCTCACCAACATTTGCTGTCCTTTGATTTATTTTGATTTATTGATGATAGTCATTCTGACAGGTTTCAGGTGATATCACTTTGCAATGATTAGTGACCTTGAGCATCTTTTCATATGTCTATTGGTAATCTGTATTTCCTCTTTGGAGAAGTATCTGTTCAGGTCTTCTGCCCATTTTTAAATAGGATTGTTTGTTTTTTGTTGTTGTTGAGTTGTATGAGTTCTTTATATATTTTGGATATTAACCTCTTATCAGATGTATTATTAGCAAATATCTTCTCCCAATCAGTTGGTTGTCTTTTTGTTTTGTTGATGGTTTCCTTTGCTGTGCAAAAACTTTTTAGTTTGATGTATTCCCATTTGTTCATTTTTGTTTTTGTTTACCTTCCCCAGGGCAATATGTCCAAAAGAGAAATTATTGTTGGTAATATTAGAGTTTACTATCTACATTTTCTTTTAGAAGTTTTAGGTTTTTGGGTCTTACATTTAAGTCTTTCATCTATTTTGAGTCTCTTCTTATGTAAGAAGGTGGTACAGTTTCCTTTCTTTTTTTGCATGTATTTGTCCAATTTTCTCAACACCATTTATTGTAAAGACTGTCTTTATCTCATTGTATATTCTTATCTCTTTCGTTATATTAAGTGAGCACATAAGTGTGAATTTATTTCTAGGCTTGCTATTCTGTTCCATTGATCAATGTATCTCTTTTTATGCCATTACCATGCTGTTTTGATTACTGTAGCTTTATAGTATAATTTGATATCAGATAGTGTGATACCTCCAATTTTGTTCTTTCTCAAGATTGCCATGGCTATTTGGGGTCTTTTATTGTTTTGTATAAATTTTAGAATTATTTGTTCTAGCTCTCTGAAAACTGCCACTGGTATTTTGATAGAGATTGCATTGAATCTATACTTTACTTTGGATAGTATAGCCATTTTAATGCTGTTGATTCTTTCTACCCATGAACACGGTATATGCTTCCAATTATCTGTAGCTTCTTCAATTCCTTTTTTCAATTACATAATTTTCTTAGAACAGATTTTTTACCTCTTTGGTTTATTTGATTCTCAGGTATTTTATAGTTTTTGATGGACTAGTAAAAGAGATTGTTTTCTTATTTTCTCTTTTCGAAAGTTCACCACTGGTATATAAAAATGCCCCTGATTTCTGAATATTTACTTTGTAACCTGTTATTTACTAAATTAATTAATCAATTCCAACAGTTTTTGGTTGGACTTTTTAGGGTTCTCTGTATATAGTATCATGTCATAAGCAAATAGCGAGAGTTTTACTTTTTCCTTTTCAATTCAGATACCTTTTATTTCTCTTTATTGTTTGATAGCCATGGCTAAGACTTCCAATGCAATGTTGAAGAGGAGGGGTGAAATTGGGCATCCTTGTCTTGTTTCTGATCATAAGAAAAATGTTTTAACCTTTCCCCATTGAGTATGTTGTTAGCTGTAGGTTTGTCATATATGGCATTTATTATATTGAGGTATATTCCCTCTATTCCCACTTTGTTGAGAGTTTTTATCATAAATGGATGCTGGCTTTTGTCAAAAGTTTTTCTGCATCTTTTGATATGATCATATGGTTTTTATCTTTGGATTTGTTAATGTGATGCATCACATTAATTGGTTTGAGGATATTGTACCAAGCTTGCATCCCAGAAATAAATCCGACTTGATCATGGTGTATGATACTTTAATGTATTGCTGAATTCGGTCTGCTAATATTTTTTTTTAAGATCTTTGCATCAATGTTTATAAGTGATATCGGCCTATAGTTTTCTTTTTTTGTAATGTCTTTGTCTGGTTTTGGAATCAAGGTAAATGTGGCCTCATAAAAGGAGTTAGGGAATCTTCCCTCTTCTTGAATTTTTAGAATAATTTGAAAAAAATAGGTGCTTATTCTTTTTTGAACGTTTGGTAAAATTCGCCTATGAAGACATTTGGTACAGGACTTGTTTTTTGGGAGGTTTTTGATTACTGATTCTATCTATTTCATTGGTGGTTATCGGTCATTTCAGATTTTCTGTTTCTTCTTGACTCAGTCTTGGGAGATTGTATTTTTCTAGGAATGTGTCCATTTCTTCCAGAATGTCCAATTTGTTGGCCTATAATTGCTTGTAGTATTTTCTTATGATCCTTTTTTATTTCTGTGGAGTGTGTAGTTATTTCTCCTCTTTCATTTCTGATTTTATTTATTTGAGTCCTCTCTCTTTTTTCCTTGATGGTTCTGGTTAAAGGTCTGTCAGTTTTGTTTATCCTTTCAAAGAACCAGGTCTTGATTTCATCAATCTTTTGTATTGTTTTTCTAGACTCTATTTCATTTATTTTTATTGTGATCTTTATTATTTCCTTCCTTCTATTCACTTTGGGTTTTGTTTGCTGCTCTTTTTTTAGTTCTTTTAAGTGTAAAGTTAGATTGTTTATTTGAGCTTTTTCTTGATTCTTGAGTTAGGCTTGTATTGCTATGAATTTCTCTCTTAGAACTACTTTTGCTGTGTCTCCTAGATTTTGAGTTGTTGTGTTTTCATTTGTCTCTAGGTATCTTTTGATTTCTTCCTTGATCTCATTGATAACCCATGCATTGTTTAGTAGCATGTTTTTTAGCCTCCACATGTGTGTGTATTTTCCAGTTTTTTTTTCTCTTAGTTGATTTCTAATTTTATACCATTGTGATTGGAGTAGATAGTTGATATAATTTCAACCTTCTTAAATTTATTGAGACTTGATTTGTGTCTTAATATGTGGTCTATCCTCTAAAATGTTCCCTGTGCACTTGAGAAGAATGTTTGTTTTGCTGCTTTGGGGTAACATGCTCTGAAAATACCTATTAAATCCATCTGATTTAGTGTGTCTTTTAGGCCTATTGTTTCCTTATTGATTCTTTGCCTGGAAGGTCTGTCCATTGATGTTAACTGGGTGTTAAAATCTCCTACTATGAATCTATTACTGTTGGTCTCTCTTTTTATGTGGTCAATACTTGCTTATATATGTAGGTGCTCCTATATTGGGTGCATATATGTTTACTAGGGTTATGCCCTCTTGATTTATCGATCCCTTTTTTTATTATGTAATGTCCTTCTTTGTCCTTTATTACAGCCTTTGTTTTAAAGTCTATTTTATTTGATACAAGTATCGCTACCCTAGCTCCTTCTTCATTTCCATTTGTGTGGAATATCTTTTTTCATCCCTTTACTTTTAGTCTGTAAGTGTCATTTTTCTGAAGTGGAAATCTTGTAGACAGCATATGCATATGTCTTGTTTTCTTATCCATTTGGCTACCCTATATCTTTTGATTGGAGCATTTAATCCATTTATATTTAAAGTGATTACTGGTAGGTATATATGTAACAACTTTTGATTGCTAAATCTCTATGCACATTTGAAATCGATTTCTTTATTTTCCCTTCAAATGCATAACTGCCTATGTTGTATTTGGATCTTAGATGTAAAATATGTTGTGATTTAAGGGATGAGCACAGAAGCTTGGACTTTGATGTTCAGTTCAATTGGTGAATTTTCTTAGAGATCTGGAAAAGGTCAAGTTTTGGCCTCATGATTTGCATATTTTTTTCACAAGCCAATTCAATCACACATAGACCAAACAGGTCAAACGTGATTTAATTGGCAAAAAGCCAGACAGCCTCTGTGGCACTGTCTCTTAGCTCACAAGTTTTGAATAATCTTTGTAGTGGTCCTGAGTGACTAGGGTTTTCTCATTCCGGGGGCATGAGTGTATATGAACTACTAGTCTTCAGGCAGTTTTAGTGGGTTTCACCTTTGTCCTTAGCTTTTATTTTGATAACCAAGCATGAATTAAAAATTCAGGAAATAATTTTCTTGTTACAAATAAGAAAGCTAAATTCCATTCAGGTAGAAAGATTATCAGAAAGATTGTTCAGAAAACTTTGTTTTATCTCATAAAAATGGATATAGTACCACTTTTTAAAAAATTTTAAAAATCAAAACATCAAGGTGGAAAAAACTAGTCAAACAAGTTTCCAAGTGTTTTTATTACTTATAGAAAGGGAGCTACCTTTTTGGAGTCCTTTTCTTTCTTTTTTTTTTTGCCTTAATGGGCACTTTATTTACATTCCTTTGTTGAATCATCATAGCAATCCAGTGAAGCAAGTAATTTATTATTGTCTCCACTATACAAATGAGGAAACTGAGACAGAATGCTTAAGAAACTCATTCAAAATTACTTGGCTAGCAAGCGACAGAGCTGGGATTTACATGAAGATCCATATTATTATAAAGACTAAATCCTTAACCATTTTAGTATATTTCCCATATATATGTGCTATCTAATAATAGTGCATATGGCCTTTCTTGATTCTTCTTTAAAATCATTCATGAGGGAAGAGATTAATATTATATCTATTTATAGATATACTCTTACCATTTCAACCACCTCTACCCAATGTGGAGATTTTCTTTACTGTAGCCATTTTTTTTACCCTATCCTCAAACTTTGAGTGGAAACTGGAAGCAACACTTCCCTACAAAAGAGAGACACTTTTCTGAGAGTAATTGTTCTCAACAGATGGGGATTTTATCTACTACCCTCCAGCCCAAGGCACATTTGCCAGTGTCTGGAGATATTTTTGATAGTCACAATGTGTGTGCAAGTGGGTGCTTCTCATATCTACTAAGTAGAAGCCAAGCATGCCACTGAATATTCTATGATGCACAGGAATGCCTCCCAACAAAGAAAATCATCTGGCCCAAAATGTCAGTAGTATTGAGGTTGAGAAACTCTGTCTTGGAAGAATAATCATAAATTGCATTACGAGGCTTATTGCATAAGGTTATCTAGCACAATACCAGTTCTGCAACTAGGCTGCTATCTTGTAAATTCCAACAGCTTTAATGTAGTCATGATGGCTCCTGTGGACAAAAAGAATTGTCTCAAAGATTGTTTCCCAAATGTTTATAGAATTCTCATACAAGTGTTTAATAATTTATTACAAGAAACAAGAAACAAACAATTGAAAAGCAAGCCACTTCTGTTAAAGAAAAGGGAAGGAGATGATTTGAAAGAAGTTGATTCATACGTTAGATTAGTTCTTACCTCATATTTAGTAACTTGTACCTCGACATACAGGTAGTCAAAATCTGCCCCCAGATAATTGTGTGCAACTCTCAGATGTCAGCAAGAGTCACAATGAGGTTATCTGAGGATGAATATTCTCTCTCAGTATTGTAAAATAAGAAAGTGCATACCTACAGATAGACTAATAGATAACATTAAAATTGGAGTCATTCTGTCTTACAGCAGCTTTATTAATATTGTCTACTTTACATACATGTGTTGTATTATTAGGTGGCTGTTTTTAGTCTTTTAATGTGCTCTGCAAACACCTATTGATTCATCTTCAGAATATTCCTGGGGTAGTAATAGTTCGTGGTAGAAACTCTTTGGCTGGAAATAGAATCAAACATAGTATGAGATACGAGGGAGCAGGTAAAAATTGATTATAAGTGGTGATATCTCTTGTTTTGGCTTAATTTTTCAGAATTTCATAGGGTATCAGATAGACCTGGGTCTCACCTGTGGCTCTGCCATTTTCTTGTGGTTGGAGTAGAATTATTTAGCCTCTATGTCTTAGTTTCCCCACCAATAAAATAGAATATTGAGAATTTCACCTAAGAGCCTTGTGAAGATTAAATGAGATTATGCATATAGAATGAGAACCACGTACTACCTGGCATATGTTACTATTCAAGAAAGAAATGTTAATCTTCTTTTATATAACTTTCACAGAAACTGACTGAAGATAATGAAAATTAATGTGTAAAACATTAGGGAATTATACTTTACATTTATTTGGTTGCCTGTTTGGCCATCTGAAATCATACTAGCAGCTAGTAAAGATTTTTTACATTGACATTTATCCTGGAATTTTTATTATGTCCTGGTGAAATTTCGAATGTAAGTGGATTTACATAAAAATTTAACTAAGAAGTTGATCAGATAACAAAACCACTCATTTGACTTCATAGCCATATTAAAAAATTATTTTCATAGGAATCCATAGAGAATCTTTCTGATTATAGGTAGTAAATTACAGTACATGTGGGATGCAAATAAATAGAAAATATCTTATTTATCTAGGACTGGGTTCTAAATCATACTGAAAATATTGGCCCATAATTGTCATGTACCAAGAATTGCCAAGGTTCTTTGATATACTTCTGGAAGTAATATGAACTGGCACAATTTTAAATAGTAATTTAAAAATATGCATTAAATCTTAAAACAATCATTCCTTTTGATTTCTAATCACACTTCTAAGAATCTAATCCTGAAGTAATAATAATTAACAATTTAAGACAAAGATGCTTATCTAGATATCTTTTATAGAAATGAAAATTTGAAAAATTATAAATGACCAAAAATAGGTCAAATATATTTTCATACTCATGTGATGGGATGCTGTGAAGCCATTTTAAAAGATGTTGACTTAAGGAAATGATCAAATATAATAGTAGGTGCAAAAAAATTGTTTCTAAAACTTATTTTACAATATAAAACTGTTTTTATTCTGTTTATACATACATATATACAAAGCATATGGCTCAATAGCAGTAGTTGTATCTGGGTAGTATGGATGACTTTTGTTTACTTTATACTTTTCTTGTTTTGTGTTTTTCTTTACTAAAAAGGATTACTTTCATATTCAGTAAGTAAAATAAATACATATGCTATATAGTCTTAGAGTACTTAAAAAAGGTATAATTTTACCTCAGTCCTAAGGGATGGGCCTGCCTGTCTGTCAGGAAAGAAGAGAGTCAAATGAGTAAGCTGTCCAGCCTTGGAGAAAAATCTAGAACAACAGCCTCTTCAAGGGCCTAATTAACAAGTAAGCTGTGTATAGCTAATTTAAATAACAAGCCTGTGTACCTGCAACTTACCTAATCAGTGTATAGTTTATACCATGAAATTGTCGTGCTATGTAAGTAGTTTTGCACTCCAACTGGCTGAGCGTGTGTGAGCAGTAGACATGGTGCAGAGGAAAGAGACCAAGGAGAATGAAAGAGGAGACTGTGGGCCATAGGGCATGGAGTTCAGAAAAGAATCATCTTTCCCTCTGCTACCCAAGTATTACCTTGAATGATGTCAGCAGAAAGTTACCCAGCAGGGAACTGCCTGTTTGTGGTTAGTTGTCTTTCCTAATACTCCCAATTACTGCAACATTGAGAGGAAGTATAATAAACACTCAAAGTTTCTAGATTTCATTGATTTCATTTTCTGTTTTAAATTTTAGAACTACTTTAAGTCAGGAAGCAGAAGAATAGAAGTTTAGACTAGAATTCAAAGAGATTCCCTGGCTGAGAGCTAGATATACCATTCTCTTTCCTCCCTGGTACATCAGAAAGCAAAGAGCCATCTAAATTGAAACTTCTCTCTCTCTTTTTTTTTTTTTACTGTTTTTCTGCTATTTTTTCTGTCGTTATTTGCATGGACTGGGGCAAAGAACATTAGAATAAGGGAAGGATTTACAGGATTACTCTGGGAATGGGCTTTGGATACTGTGGCATTGTCCAATTTAATTGCTTTAAATTTATCTTCACTTTCATTTCTCTGTCCCCTTTCATTTATTCCTCTACAGAAGAGATAAGATAAAATCAAAGATACATTTTAAAAATAAACTCAGAAAGTATAGTTTTTCTCAGATTATAAAAAATATGGTAATTGGTAATATAAATTATTAATCATGTCACCTGAAGAAAACCACCCTGAATATTTTAGCATAATCTCTTCCAGTCTTTTTTCAATTTATTTGTGTATATGTTTACATTTTTGTATATGATTTTTCCAGAACAGAAATTTTGTTAGTTGAACAATACAAAAATTACTTAAATATTCACAAAATGTTTACTCAGTGTGTTATTAGTTTTTCTCAACGGTGCTAAATTTTTGTTCACATCTGTTTTCTTAGACTAATTACCAGAATTAAGAAGTATCAGGTCAAAGGGTATGAGCATTCTTTAAATTTTTGATACATGTTGCCGACTTGCCTTCCAGAAATTTATACCAATTTGTAGTACTCTCAACTATGTAAATTAATGTGAATCTGGATTTTTAAACCACAAGAAATAACACAAATATTACAATAAATTTGATTCTGATGACAGCCAAAGAAATAAAAAATGAATGCTACTTTGGTCATTCCTCAGCCTTATTATATGGTCCAGGACTGCTTGTTTTGCCCTTATACATTTGCTACCTATTTCATAGTCTTGTTAGGAGGAGTATATGATAAGTTTATGTAAAAAGTTATATGCATGAAGTATAAAATGTTATATGTGCAAAGTGTTATATATTTTTCTGTTTTTTTTTTCTTAAAGGGGAAAAGGAGGGATGCTTTGACACCATGTAAGGGTGGAAAGGACTCCAAGATATCTGTTTGCCAGAAATTGCAGGGCCTGGCAAAATAGGACACTGTTGCATCATTTTTTGTTTTAATGCCTGCTTATCTAGCAGACCATCTGATCTGTCCCCTATAATTTTCTGAGCAGCAGAAAAACGTAGGAGAAGAAAGATGACAAGGCAAAGAGAAGAGATGTTAGTGGAACAGCCTGAACTCCCAATTTGGCAAAGAAAGTATGTATGTGTTTCCCATCAGTCAAATGGATACCACCAAAGGTAGCCAGGTTTGATTCATCTTGCCAATATGCTACCTGAAGGCTTCCAGTTGATGAAGGTGTTTCCAGCAGCCAAAGGCTCTGAGATATACTACTTAGGCAGGCTTGGAAGAGGTTGTAACGATGTCAGGGAACAGTGCAAAAAGGAGCCATACACACGTACAGTTCCAGAAGCCTTACATGCATTCATTACATGGATAGCTGGCTTGTAGAGAGCATTGATGATCAGTCATTCATAATCAGGGAAGCAGTGACAACTGAATGCAGATTAGACCAGTAACTTTTTCCATCTCCAACCCTGCAGAGGAGAAAGGGACTCTGAAAAAGAGGGGAAGAATAAAAGAGCAAGTTGTATTTCCTCATTACTCTAAGTCCCTCTAATTGAAGTCTGGCTGTTACTGGAGGGAGAGAAAACATCAACAGTAAATTGGTAATGAATTGCAATTTTAAAATGGATTGGACTAGGTTGGCCATTTTAATACCTAAAAGTGACCAAAAGCTATGGGATATGCCTGAGGTATTGTTTTGTTTTTCTTATGTTTTTCACTTTTTTAAAAAAAATTGAGCTATAATTAACATTCAGATGTACTACATAATGATCCAATATTTGTATATATTGTGAAATGATCACCACAGTAAGTCTGTATCTGTCACCATACAGTTACATAAAATATTTTTTTTGTGATGAGAACATTTAAAGATCTACTCTCTTAGTAACTTTCAAATATTCCATACAATATTATTAACTATAATTAGCATTCTGTACATTACTTTCCCATGTCTATTCATTTCACAACTGGACAGTTGTAATTTTGACCCTTTTTACCCATTGTACCACCCCCTGCCTTTGGTAACCACCGATCTCTATGTCTATGACCATTTTGTTTTTTGTTGTTGTTTAGATTCTACATATAGGTGAAGTCATATGGTATTTGTCTTTCTCTGTCTGAATTATTTCACTTAGCATAATATTCTCTAGGTCCACCCATGTTGTTGCAAATGGCAAGATTTTATTTTTTATTATGGCTAAATTGTATATATCTACCACATCTTTCTTTACCTTTCTTTCTTTTCCTTTTTTTTTTCAATTATAGTTGACATCCAATATTATATGTACAGCACAGAGATTAGACATTTATATAATTTATATTGTGAGCCCTTCGACTGGTTTAGTATCTACCTGGCACTATACGTGGTTATTACCACATTATTGACTATATTCCCTATGCTGTACTTTATATCCCCTTGACTATTTTGTAACTATTTTTACTTCTAATTCCCTCACCTTTTTCACTAAGCCCCCCGCAACCCCTCCCCTCTGGTAACTATCTGTTCTCAGTATTTATAAGTCCATTTCTGTTTTGTTTGTTTAAGTTCTTTAGATTCCACATATAAGTGAAATAATATGGAGTTCATCTTTTTCTTTCTGGCTTATTTCATTTACATAACACCCTCTAGATTCATCCATGTCATTGAAAATGGTAAGATTTCATTTTTTAATGGCTGAGTAATATTTCATTGTCTGTATGTACCACCTCTTCTTCATCCAATTGTCTATTGTTGGGCACTTAAGTTGCTTCCATATCTTGGCTATGATAAATAATACTGTAATGACCATAGGGGTGCACATGTTTTTTTGAGTTAGTGTTTTGGATTTCTTCAAATAAATAACAAGAAATGGAATTGCTGGTTCACATGGTAGTTCTATTTTTAATTTTTTGAGGAACCACCAATCTGTTTTCCATAGCGACTGTACCAATTTGCCATCCTACCAACAATCCAGGAGGGCCCCCTTTTCTCCACATCCTCACCACACTTGTTGATTTATTGATGATGGTCATTCTGACAAGTGTGGGATGGTATCTTGTGGTTTAAATTTGCATTTCTCTGATGATTAGTGACATTGAGCATCTTTTCATGTCTATTGGTCATCTGTATGTCCTCTTTGGAGAAATGTCTGTTTAGGTCTTCTGCCCATTTTTAAATTGGATTGCTTGTTTTTTTGATGGTAAGTTGTGTGAATTCTATATAAATGTTGGATATTAACTCCTTATCAGTTGTATCATTGGTAAATAGCTTTTCCCAATCAGTAGGTTGTCTATCACTTCTTCTTTATCCATTGATAGACACTTAGGTTGCTTCCATATCTTGACTATTATAAATAATGCTGTAATGAACATAGAGGTTCATATCTCTTTTTGAGTTAGTGTTTTTTTCTTCAAATAATTACTCAGAAGTGGAATTGCTGGGTGACATAGTAATTTTATTCTTAATGTTTAGAGAAACCTCCAAACCATTAAAAGTGTATTTAGATCTTCTGCTCATTTTTCAATTAAATTTTCTGTTTTTTTTTTTGTTATTGAGTTATGTGTGTTCTTTATATATTTTGGATATTAACTCTTTATGAGATATATAATTTACAAATATTTTCTCCCATTCAGTAGATTGCTTTTTTGTCTTATAGATTTTTTCCTTTGCTGTGCAGGAACTTTTTAACTTAATGTAGTCTCACTTGTTTATTTTTGTTTTTGTTTTCTTTGCTTTTGGTGTCAGATCTAAAAAAATCACAGCCAAGACCAATGCCAAGATGCTTACTGCTTATGTTTTCTTCTAGGAGTTTTATGGTTTCAGATCTTACATTCAAGTCTTTAGTCCTTTTTGACTTAATTTTTGTGTGTAGTGTAAGACAGTGGTCCAGTTTCATTCTTTTGCACATGCTTGTTCAATTTTCCCAACACCATTTATTGAAGAGGCTTTCCTTCCCCCATTGTATATTCTTGGCTCCTTCATCATAAATTAATTGACCATATAAGTGTGGGTTTATTTCCAGTCTCTCTATTCTGTTTCACTGATCTATGTGTCTGTTTTTATGTCAATACCACACTGTTTTGATTATATAGCTTTGCAGTATAATTTGATAGCTGGTAGTGTGATACCACCAGCATTGTTATTTATCAAGATTGCTGTGGCTATTTGAGGTCTTTTATGTTTCCATAGAAATTTTAGGATTATTTGTTTTAGTTATGTAAAAAATGCCATTGGTATTTTGACAAGCATTTCATTGAAGCTGTAGATTGCTTTGAGTAGTATGAACATTTTAATAATATTTATTCTTTTAATTTATAAGCACAAAATATATTTTTATTTGTTTGTGTCCTCTTTAATTTCTTTAATCAATGTCTTATAATTTTCAGTGTATGTGTCTTTCACCCTCTTGATTAAATTTATTTTTAGGCATTTTATTCTTTTTGATGCAATTATAAATGTCTCTTTAAATTTTCTTTCTGATAGTTCACTACTAATGTATAGAAATGCAACAAAGTTTTGTATATTGATTTTGTATTCTGCAAACTTTCTAAGTTTGTTTATTAGTTCTAACAATTTTTTGGTGGAGTCCTTAGATTTTTTTTTATATGTACTATCATGTCATCCACATTTAGTGACACTTTTACTCCTGAGGTGTTTTTAAAGGCCCAGAAATAGAAATTCAACACACCATGGTTAAAGGCAGTAATCAGTATAAAAGTTACATGTATACCCATTATTGTTCAATAAACTATATATCAATATAGATATTTTTTCTATTTCTTACAGAACATTCTAGTCACAATAGTAATAGGTAATTTAGTACCCATATCAGATAACGTTGTTATTTTTCTAGCTTCACAGATTTTTTTTACATTGTGGAATTATGAAACAACAGTGTGTTTTTTCTCTTAATTATTTAGAAAAATGAGACTAATACACAGTACCTATCTAACTTGGCATAACTCATTAGAATGAGCAACTCAAATTGGTAAAATGATTTAATGGAAAAGTATTGTGTAAGAGGTTGTGTTTTATTTTTTCTGCATTTTCAATAATATTTTCCAGTAAGTTTTAATCATATCTAGACACAAAATATCTAAACAAATGAGTCAGTCTATAAACCCACACAGTGGCATTAGCTGGCATTGTATAATTACAAGACAAGTATATCATCACCCTTAAGCCTGAAAACAACAGTGTCCCAATAGTACAGGATTATGGGAAGCCTAAAATTCTAACCACCAGTGACTACTTGGTGCACCCCACTGATGTTAATAACTGTAAGAATACTGATTATAGAGCTAGACTCCATTTTATTTATAAGCCTTCCTGACCATGGGTATTGGTAGATATCTTGGTACTTGTTTCATAAACTGATCTCTGATTGTAGGAAGCCCATGGAAATAACCCAATTGGCTTATACACTGAATCAGCTCACCCGGTGAGTGTTAAGCTGTTATCTGTTCAGGCTGGTGATGAATACTACTTACCCTTTGTATTTCAAGAAGACACTGACTGAGAGGGGAGAAATAGAAGAAGGGGATACTGCCAAGAAAGGAGAAACAATCTTTTTTGGGTTAGGCATGATATGGGGGAAAGGAAGGAGAAAAAAAAACTAAACAGCAAAAGGGAAGGATTCTGAGAAGAGAGAAAGAAGTTACAGAATAATCCACAAAAGTTGAGGTGGGAAGGAGAAGCCCCATAGTATGATCACTGGGGAAAGTTCAAATGTTGTTAACAGAAGCAGGTTTGAGTATCAGCCCCTGAATCTTCCAGCCCTATGACCTTGGAGAAGTTATTTCACTTCTCCGTGCCTGTTTATTCATCCATAAAAAATGAGGATAATAATAGTACATATTTGGTAGACTTGTGAAGATTGAAAATAACATTCATAAAGTGCATGGATGATGGCTACTCAAACAAAAGTTAGCTGATATTATTATTCGGTATTGCTGTTAGTTACAGTATTGTTTGAAAGTAATAAAACACAAATTAGTTACTAATATCAGTTCAGCAATAAAAGAAAAATGCATAGATGAAGAAGGTCTCAGAGAGCTCTCCAGAAGTCAGTTTTAGCAAAAGAAGCTAAACTTCTTAATGCACATCACTTTTACATTCAAGAATTTCAGCTAAATAAGAAAAAAATAAATGCTATACTTTATACACATGATTGATTTTGTTCATAATACTTCCTTTTCCAGTTCTCTCAATTTAATCTTTATTAATTACAATAAGATGTTGAAAATTTCTGCATGTAAACATAGATAGAATTAATATAACTATTCTTTAATTGATTTTATCTTCTCAAAGGACATTAGTAGGTGAATTTCTGTTAAGTTCTGTAATAAAATAATTTTTTAATACTTTATTTTATTTAAAAAATCAAGAAGAGTAATTGTTCTGTGGATCATATGAAGTGAATAATTTCCTTAGGTGAAAAGCAAAAGTTTAGGCACTTGGATCTTTGAAGAGCCTAATGTTTAAGAGTTATAGCACATAGTTTTGATGTAGTTTATTATTGCAAATGCAAACTAATATATGCATGCCTTAAAACAATGTTTTTAAAAAGAGAAATACCATTGTATCAAGGGAAAAGGCTAAACATTTCTCTCTTTTAATGCATCACTATAATAGTTTAAGATAACTAGTTCTAATTATAATGTTTATTTATTGTTAATAACTATTTATTTATTAATTTTTTTAATAGTTTATGACTTTTTATTAGTTTTTTTGGTAACGTTAATATAATTATATAATTTTCAGGTGTACATTATAATTTGACATCTGTATATTCTATTGTTTGCCACTCAAAGTCCAGTTTCCTTCAGCTACCATATATTTGATTCCCTTTACTCACTTTACCCTCCCTTTTCCCCCTATATTTGAGCCCCTTTTTGTCACTAACAATTTGAAAGTTACATCTAGTAGCTACATAATCAAAGTTTCAGAGTAATAAAGTGAATATTGATGTACTGAAGAAAGATACTCTCTGTCTTGAGAGAAAAAAATTCTTAATTTGTTCAAAAAACAATCTACATTAGCTCCATTGTCTAGTGTGAGTCAGATATCGATTAATGTAAAGGATTGGTTTGGTTAAAGATATTCCAAAAAGAAAAAAAAAAGGCTGCATTATATGGGATGGTTAATGAAGCATGTAAGTGTTCTATAGGCTCCAAATCCTATGTGTTTTTACACCTCAGAGAATAATATGTATTTGTCTTTGTTCTTAAGATCTAGCTACTGGAGCCCAGGCCTCACCCTAATACCCAGTACTGATTGTTATTATTACGAATCAGCTGAATCCAAATCTAAGAATGGTGCTCCTTGCAAATTGACAGTGTAAGACTCACCAGCGAAGGAAGTACAAATGTGGTCTAAGTTTTGACTTCTTCAAAGAGGGAATACAGATAAGCTTATTCAATCTAACTGAAGATGAGATTAAACAGTTTCATCTATGCGTACTGTTCTATTGAATAGGAAGGGTCAAATGATGCTTAATTATTACATGTCATGGTTAATGTTGATGGAGAACCAAGCCCTATGATGCATGGATGTCACAGACAAAGCATTTTCTAACATTTTGTCCTCATGTTCTTACAGTAAAGTGGTTTGAGAGCATGAAATTTAGAGTCAGATAGTCTGGGTTCAAATATCAGACCTGTTACATACTAGTTGTATAACTTTGAGCAAGTTGCTTAACTTCTCTGTCTTTTTATTTGTAAAATTGGGATTATAATAGTTTCTATTTCAAAAGGTTTCTATGAGGATTAAATGAGATCATAAATGTAGAGCACTTAACATAGTACCTGGCTCAGTAAACAACTATTTCTTCTCTTTTCCCATCAAGCACCCCTTTTTTTCCATCTTCCTTCTTTTCCTTTCATAACCTATTCCACTGTATGTGGCCTTTAAAAATCTATGTGGTAGTGCTGGTGGGAATATAAATTGGAAAATCACTTTGGAAACTTGTTTGGCAACATCTACTACATGAACAAGGTATGGTGTACTCTATGATTCAGAAAATCCACTCTAGTACTATATCTAACAGAAATATGTACAGAAGACATATTACAGCAAAGTTAATAGCTGTACTCTTGAATGTAACCTCAATCGGGAAACAACCCAACTATCCATCACTAAAACAAATCAATTATGGTATTTTCATACATTGGAATACTATATAAAATGATAATAGATTAACTACATGTCTGTGTTATTATATGGTTGGATCTCCAAAACATAATGTTGAACTAAAACAAGTCAGGCATAAAAATATACATGCCATAAAATGTTATATACAAAAAGTTAAAAAAAAATTGGCGAAACTAATTTATGATGTTAAAATTCAAGATAATGATTAACCTTGAGGACAGTAAGGAGAGATCTTCTGGGGTTCTGGTACTGGAGTTCTAGTTGCTTGTTGCATGGGAGTATTATATTTGTGAACATTTATCAAACTGAATGCTTATGATTTGTATATTCCATACTTATGAAAAGTTATATGTTATGCTATAGCAAATGTAAAAAAAAACAAAATTTAACAGATTCACATTTCCTGTTTAGATTGCACCAGTACGAAATTATTCATCAGGAGCTATTGTTATTTTTTTCAAGGTTCTCTAGTATTTCATCCCTTAGTATTCTGTAGGAAAGTAGTATGTGTTTTCTCAGTCCATCCACTAGTTGATGTAGCTAGAGAATTATTCATTACCTCCTCGGTGGGCAACAAGGAAATCTATGTGATTATCATTCCTAAGTAAGTCTTACTACCCAGAATTGACTAAAACTTTTAAAGAAATAATTTATTAAGATTTTTGTAGAGTTTGATATTTTAATAAAGTAGTTAATATCTGACACTATAAACTTTAAAGAGATATTTTATATACACACTATAATAAGATATTATATACATACACATATATGTGTGTATATATAGATGCATATATATACATATACATATATATGTATATGTATATGTATATATATGCCTGTAGCTAGATTAATGGGGTTTCTATTGTTAGATTTTAATAGGGTTCTTTCAAGAAAGGGCTAGAAAACAGTACGGTTGCTCAATAAGGCATTGGATTTGCAAGATCGTTAAATGCCACTTTATTTGTGCAAATGTTTCTCATCCAAATAGCTAGAAAAAAGCTTTAAGTAATGAGTCCCTTTATTTTTAGTAATAAAGGGACTAAAAACAAAATTAAAGGAGTGTCTATAGATAATGACATAAATTTAATATTAGTAAGATGGGAAATGAATGTGGGATATACCTATTGGACAAAATCAGTTATGAACTAATTTTTAGCTTTTGGTGACTTATTATTAAATAAATTTTAAAATTGCTGTCAGTGTGTGTGTGTGTGTGTGTGTGTGTGTGTGTGTGTGTGTGTTTTAAGCTGAGCAGATTCATGGCAGCGATGTGTGTGTCCTAGAAGATGTTGCCCATAGTTAGAAGTTCAGCATTGCACAACTCAGTGCATTAAAGTCATTAATTATAATTTTGAGGTTTTATCCCCTCCACAACTAGAGTATACTAGTTATCCTCTAGTTAACATTTACTTTACTACTGCCTATCAGGCCACGGCTTAGGTCTGGATTTTAAAGCACATGAATGGCCACACTTTTTCTTTCTCCAAACTTATTTCTTAGTACCACAGCAATTAACGAATTCTTCTCATGTTCTGCCACACTATGCTCACTCATACCCCTGTGTTTGAGTTTATGTAGTTTCCTCTGTCTTCTGCCCACTCAATTTCTATACTTTTTTCAAGTCTCAAATAAATGAATTCACAATAGAATTGTTCAAACCCCAAGAAAAGAAAATATACTCCTGGTATTTTATGATCTCTTGTAGATGGATTCTAGACCAGTTGTCCTTTCCCTTTTTTGGTCAGAAAGTTATTCAATGGCCTGTCTGAGTCAAATATTCTAATAAACATTTACTGAGTGCCTGCTCTGTGTAGGCATGATTAAAACAGTTGTCCTGCCCTCGGAGAACTTGCATTCTAGAAGACTGTAAGCAAATAGTTTCTCACAATGTAAAATATGTATAGGGTAGTTTAGGATTACAGAGGAAAGGCATCTAATCTCAGTCTACAGTAATAGAGGTGCAACCATTATGAAAAGACCTGAAGGAAGTAACACCTAAGCAGAGTCTTAAAGGATGACTAGTAGTTAGCCAAATGAAGAGGGCAGGGATTTCTAGAAGAAGAAATAGCATTAGGGAAGGCATAGTAGAAGTGAGAAACAACATGTGTGTGTATATGCATAGGAGAGGACACACAAGCTTAAGAGTTTGAGGCCAAGAATGATATAAGATGACACTAAAAAGGTGGACAGGAGCCATGTCGTAAAAAGCCAAGCATGGCAATGGGAATAATATCCCCAAATTAAAGTAAACAAAACATTTTCTAAAATACATTCTGTCTTAAATTTTATGCCTCAGATGCTTTAAACTCTCAAAGGTGCTAGAAATTTCTCTATTGTCTAACAGGCAGGGAAATTATTCCACCAACCCTTGCCTTACTACCCCCATAATCTATCTATCCCTAAGACTTTTATTCTCTTTCTATTCTCATGGTTACCACCTATTTGCAGTGCTGCATGCAAACAAAATTTTGATATAAGATTTTGATAGTTTGGAAAATGCTATTAGGTTTGCTTTTCAGCTCATTCTTTTATAAAGACGTTTCTTTATAATGATCTCTCTTTTATGTCCAAGACAGGCTAATAATTGCTTTATTTTAGTCTTTAGGTCATACCAGTAATAATTCATACTAATAGAAATGCAAGTACAAGTGGGTGCACCCATGTGCACACACACATGCATCAGCCTGTGCTATGTTCAAGGCAAAGTTAGAAGAAACTTTAAAAACAATTTTATTTTATTATTATTTTCAAGCATAAGGTACATTGGTTGGACATTTATATAGTTTATGAAATGATACCCCTGATTACTTTATCTTCCCTCTGTCTCTATACCTCACCATTACATTAATGCTGACTGCATTCCCTATGCCTTACTTCCCATCCCCGTGCAGATACAGCTTCTTGATAACTTTCTCCTTACTACCTTCTCACGTCCCTCTTAGACTTGACTTTTCTTTACCGGCCCAGGTTTCCCAGAGCATATTTCTACTTCAAATTGGAAACTTACTTTGGTCAGTGGAGAACAAAGGAGCTGTAGATGGCATACAGAATTTGGCTTTTTGTTAGTGCCTCTTTGTACCCTGATTTATGCTGTGTATCAGAGAACTGCCACCATTTTTTTTAAACCTGGACAGATGAAGTTTAAATACTCTGAGTTTTCTATAGAAAGGTGATATATTGGTAAACAGCTTTATAATAATTCTTTCCTTCTTGGCCAAGCTACGACGATGCTTCCTCACCATAGGTCTCACCTTTCTTGCAAAAGTGGAGTACTTTCTTAGGTTTAGAATTTCCCATAAAACTGCTCAATAACTTGTTTTTGTGTGGCTTCTTTGAAATACTACACAAAGCAATCCCTGTTAAGGGCAATGCTGTCCTTAAGGCTGAAAAATGTGCTTGAGACATAGGCTCAAAGTCGCCCTTTTCAGGCAGAGCCAGCTAAGTAATCATATCTCAGTTGGCTGCTTTTCAAGGTGCCCAATTCAGTAGCTTTCCCTCTAGGAGCAGCCTTTGCTCCAGGGGATCAAGTGTTTTCTAACGAGCGGCAAAAATTTGGGAAATTCCAGAGCCCAGTGTGGTATCATCCGTTCAAAAAAATCTTGGGCAACAAAAATGGGTCCTGCACACCGTGCCCTTCCCCACTCCAGCACCAGAGGAGATCAGCACTTCGCCTCACGTCAGAGACGAGACTAGGCCGAGGAAGCTAGAAGGAGGAAGCGGAGAATCAGGGGGAAAATAGGGAGAGATTGCGAAGGCACCTGTTCGGCTCTGAGTCAAAGGCTGTCAGTCGTTTTAGCTCAAGCTGCTCTGCTGTCTCACAGCCCAGCCCTTTCCTGGGGCTGGGAAGGGGATTGCTACATGCCAGTTTACCTGGGGAAAAACCAGAGCCTCACTTTGGTCTCTTCCGGTAACTGACAGGCCACCCAGGAGGGGGAGGAGAAAACTTCCCTCCATAAATTGTCCCACCCCTGGGTAAGGTGGCTCACTCTGGCAGATAGAAACGGGGAAGTGTGCACCTGTCGCCGGTCAAGCTCAGCCAGACTGCGAGACGAGACTAGGCACAGCGAGCAGAGGGAGTGAGTGAACCATGGACAAGTTGAAGTGTCCCAGCTTCTTCAAGTGCAGAGGGAAGGAGGTAGGGGTCTGGTTGCTGCGGAGGTGTGGTGGGCCTGGGAAGGAAAAATTTAAGGGGAGGCAAATCTCAGATTTTGTTTTCTATGGCTATTACTTCTTCACATTTCTGTTCAACTGCCTTCAGGTGTGCCTGAGATGTCTCCATTGAGTAGAGTAAAAATAGAACAGCTCTTAACTCCAGTAGCTAGAAGACAGGATCACCTCATCCTGTACCTTGAATGTGCTCAGAAAATCCTGTTTTCTCTTTCTTTCCAAACTGTGTCCATATGCTGGAGGGAAATGAGAGAAAACACTGTTCTTTTCCTACCTGAGGAATCCTCCATAGCCTAGAACAGCTAATAAATAGGGAGACATCCCCTTTCCTTTGAAGTGGAGAGAGAGCTGCTCCACCTGGTGGAACAGGAGAATTTTTCTTTAAATATTATTTGGGGGCTTTCAGGAAAGCACTGATTTTACTCTCTAAGATAGGGAGAGAAGTTAAACTTCCCTTAACTCAAACATTCAAAACTATAAGCCCATAGAAAAAGAAGTCTATGAATTTTCCATTTCTTTCTTTCTTTTTCTTTCTTTCTTTCTTTCTTTCTTTCTTTCTTTCTTTCTTTCTTTCTTTCTTTCTTTCTTTCTTTCTTTCTTTTTCTTTCTTTCTTTCTTTCTCTTTCTTTCTTCCTTCCTTCCTTCCTTCCTTCCTTCCTTCCTCTCTCTTCTCTTCTCTTCTCTTCTCTTCTCTTCTCTTCTCTTCTCTTCTCTTCTCTTCTCTTCTCTTCTCTTCTCTTCTCTTCCTTTTCTCTCTCTTTCTTCTGTTCTCCTCTCTCTCTTTCAATCTTTCTTTTGGTGGAAGCTATAGTTGATTCTTTCCAAATATCTACAACCTCAAGAGTGTTGATTTTACCTAATTCACCGTTAAGGCATTTGTATTTAAAACTTTATTTGTCAACCTTCATTGGCACCTTATGTTGGGTGCCACATGTAACCTGTCTACCAAAATTTGGATTATCTCACTGGAAGAAGCAATACAAATGTCCACCTACAGCGCTTTTCTTAATTTTTTTTTTTTATTTCAAGGGGTAAGTGTTGTAAAGTAAAAGCAGCCATTAGCAGAAATATCAACCTTGGATACCAAATCTTTGGCTATGGTTTTCAGGGTTCATTCTCTTTTTCTCTTTCCCTGCCCCTCCATCTCATCTCTCTCTCTCTCTCTCTCTCTCTCTCTCTCTCTCTCTCTCTCTCTCTCTCTCTCGTCATTCCATGGATTTGTGAAATTATGTGTCTGTGGAATTTTTTTATAGTAGAAAGACAAGCTGTTGATGATATTTTCCCTTCTCCAGAAAGTGACGGCTTCATCTGAGAATTTCCATGTTGGTGAAAATGATGAGAATCAAGACCGTGGTAACTGGTCGAAAAAATCAGATTATCTTCTATCTATGGTTGGATATGCAGTGGGATTGGGGAATGTGTGGAGATTCCCATATTTGACCTATAACAATGGCGGAGGTATTCCCCTCAACTTTTTTATTTACCAGTTTTAAGTGGGGTACTATATGACCTCTGAGGATATTTTAAGAATGAGGAAAAGCATATTATGTTTTGGGTTAATGGGAGACTGGCACAAAAGCATACTGCATTCATTATTAGGCTATGAGTTGCTAGCTCAAGTTAGAAAGCTGGCTTCACCAAATCCTCAGGTATAACCTTGATAAAAGTTGTGTGTTTATCATTTCTGAGTTCCTGATTTGAGATCATGTGTAATCTTCAACTGTGACTTACTCTTCTTAATTTATACATTTCAATGATAATCTCTTTAGACTTAAGTAGTATTTTGCTTAATTTATAGCTGAATCTAAGCAAAAGAGTGAATTCGAGTTCTAATAGAAGCTCAAATAAATTGTTTTTGTAAATAGAATAAGGCATTGCATTTTGAAAATTTAATTGTGGAAGCAGTTGATTAAAAAGTAAAGAAAGGTTTTGTATTTTAAGCTGCAATATTTAGTTACGTATATTCCAAATTGAATTGACTATTTAGAAAATAGTTCTAAAATGTAATAGAATTTAGTTCAAGGCTAGTTGTTTAATTTCTTCAAACAATACTGTTTATAGCTCAGAAATCATTAAGATTCAGAACAAGGAGAAAAAAAGTTAACTCTGATATGACACACAGAGGAATACAAAATGAATTGCACAATTCTATAGTAATGTTGAAACAACTTTTTGCTTACATCATATTTTGTTTACTTATAATTACAGGTTCTCTTAGAAGTGTAGAGGTGACATTTCCTTATATTTCATAATTGGGTACCAGTGAAACTGTGCCACTATAATTTTTTTGGTATAATAAAGATTTTATGTGGTGATATTTCAATTTTATATTCTTTCTTAATTGATTGTATTAAAAGATTCATACTGGCTTTCAGAAACTTAAGAAAGGAGTTCTGTTTATCAAACACTACATGCTGGTGGCAAAAAGAAAAAAATTTCCTACCTAGAACCTATGTCATTTAGTCACGTGTTTTATATAAATTTGAGCTGGAAAATGAGTGAAAAATCACAATATTTTTGGTGATTATGTCCTAAGATCTAGTGTAATGAAGAGAAACATTTAAGCTCCTTTTCAGCCTCTTGCATTCAGATTTAGAGTAAGAAATTCCCTGTAACTTGACATCATAGACAGGCCTAGTAGTTGTCATAAGTTTCCAATAATTATATTAAACTAAGGTTAATAAAGAATTTTAAACTTAGCCCAAACAAAATAGTATCATTTATTATACACTACTATCTCTTTCAACATATCTTCTAAAAATTAATTTATTATATTGCTCTTAGTTTTTAAAGATCACATCTTTTGAGTAATGGATGATCTAGGCTCTCTCAATTGTTTCTTTCTCTCTTGCCCAAGGGTAGAAGATAAACATAAAATTCAAATTTGTCAAATGTTAATAGATCTAATTTTAAAAATATGTTCACATTTGAAGAATTATTGCTAAAATCTGGACTCATTTTTATCTGTAGATTCTTTTTAACAATTTATGAAAGGGAAGTATCATACTACCTTATTACTAATTTGTGATGACTATATTGTGTTGCTTTACCAATATGACTGCTATTAAGAATGAAATAATATAATGGTAAAAAGGTACATATGACACTGAAGAAAATAATCCTTTATTTTTTTTCAAAAAAACGTATTTACACTGGGCTAGTAAGCTTTTGATTATTATTTTACTTCAATAGAAATATTTTGTATTACATTTTCTTCATATTTATCATTGGCGGAAATTAAACTTCTATTAATTATAATAATGGTATGTATATTGCAACATCTATAGAAATATATTTGTCCCTATGTTCTAGCGACTAGTGGCTTATATATAACAAGTACTTCATTGTCTCATTTTTAGCAGGATATAGTTTGAAGGTTGGAAAAATGTAATTTTTAGATATGATGTTACAGTATCATAATATGAAAAATACATGAATTATGTAATATGGATAAATAAAATGTATATAATTCAAAAGCTCAATTTATAAACTGGTTCCCCTATTCTCTTATTAAATTTTAAGACTTGTAGAATACTTGATTAATAAATTTAATATTCTGTCCCTGCTTCTATCCACAATCTGGTAAAGGTTCTAATGAGCAATATTATGCCCTAAAAGAGGGCAGAAAAAAGTAAAATAATAAAAGCATTTAAATAAATCTAAATGTATGATAATGAGTCCTTAAGAAATTGAAAGTTAACTCTTAATGCATCTCAAATTTCAGATTCTTCTCACAAAAACGATAAATTTATTAACATTAAGTAAAGACCCTTATAACTATTTGGAGAATAATGATCTTAACTGCAATGACTTTCACTCTGAATAACATTTAGTATTTACACCCTGTCTTACAAATAGATCATTTATTTTTAAAGGTGAAAGGAGGGAAACCAACTTTGAATATATACTATTTGCCTGCCATTTTGCCAAGTGTTTTCACGGGCTCTGAATTGAACCCTTACCACAAACTGATGAGTTGGTACATATTGTTCTCCCCATTTATGAAGAACCCAAGGTTCAGAGGTTAGATAAAATGCCCCAGGTCACATAACTAGTAAATTCTGGAGCCAAGATAAACCTAGGTCTATCTTGCTCCAAAGCCTATGATCATTCAAATTATCTGGATTGCTTTTTATAGGCTATTGTTTTTAGTAATCACAACAACCTTATTATGTAACACAGCCAATCCTTGAATAACAATTTTATTCAATGTCCTTTCATTAACATTGATGAGATGCCACAGGAACTTAACTCTTGTTTATATCAATTAGCCTATGGGATGATTGGTTTCATTATACATTGTTTCACTTAAAGTTGCAGAGCCCATCAACAATGTTAAGTGAGGACTACTGCATCCTAATTTCATAGATGAAGAATCCAAAGTTTAGAGAACCAATGACTTTCCCACAGAGAGTAGTAAAATTGGGGCCTGAACCCAGTATACTCTGACTGCACTATATCAGAATGCTTTCAAAATACTATATTGGTTGTCAAAGTGTCATCAAGCTTTTGGGATATGATAATGCTTTGTATCCTTTTTTTTTGCATTTTCTAGGTGCCTTCTTGATACCTTATGCAATTATGCTAGCATTGGCTGGTTTACCTTTGTTCTTCCTAGAGTGTTCACTGGGACAATTTGCTAGCTTAGGTCCAGTTTCAGTCTGGAGGATTCTTCCATTGTTTCAAGGTTGGTATTAAAATATTTTTCTTATTGTGCTCATCAGTCTATTCATGCATATAATTGTCCTCACTATGTGGAAAAAAAGTGTTTAAAAAGTTGGACATACAATGAACTAGTGGTTACCAGAAGGGGGGGGTGGAGGGGGAAAATTTAAAAAAATGTTAAAAAAATTGAATATAAATAATAAATAAAAGATTGATGGAAGAGGTGATGGGAAAACAGGAAAAAAAGTTGGACAGGTTAAAGGCAAAGAAAAACATTGTTTTTCTGTATATTTGCCACTGTAGAATTTAAAAATCAAATATTATTTTTTTTATTTTTGTTTATCTAGAGCTGCAGATATAGAAAGAATAGGGAAGAATATTAGATAGGGTTGTAAAAGTGTCATTCTTTTCTTCACCTTTTAAATACCTTAGCACATGGTCCTGTTGTGCATTAACTTTGTGGCTTTGGATTTTTTCTACTTCACATACAGTCTTTGTCTTCTGGCTTTTGCATACTTTTTACAGTGCCTCATTCAGAAAAGTTGAAAGGCAGGTCATGGTTTTTTTCTTGGATGCTCTTAATAGGACACTGGAAATGTTTTTAAATATGCTTTGATTGTTATCAAACATCAAATGACTTTTATGTCTGAAGATTAGATCTCATTTTGATACGTGCTAGCTGCTGAAAACTATTTGTAAAAGCCTCAATGTAACATCGAAAATAAATTTCTAGTTGTGTCAGTAGAAACTTACCTCAAAAGCTAGTTTTAAGCATAGGAGTTACATTCAATACAATAAGCTGCATTTTGAAACTACAGAGTTAAAAAAAAAAACTTAAGAAGTTTAAATTTAGATTGTTATTGAATTATTGAATTTTCTTTACACGTATTTGTAGAAATACTGTACACTATCCTTTAAGGATACTAATTCATAGGTTTTATCTTCTACTTGTCAAAATGTTGGTTCATAGATGAAGATGTAAGTATTGGTAAATCCATACAATATGAGCTTTGAATAATTTTTTCCCTTTCTTTTTTAAAGAATAATACTCACTCTGATAAGAATTTACAGACTTAATAAGAAAGAATAATGAACATAAGTTTTTCTTTATGTAAATTTAACGGATTAATACAGTTCTTCTGCCTTTGATCTTAGTACATTTTTCGAATCAATTAAAAAACTACCTCAGAAGGCCGGTTGTCAAAATAATTTTAAATTTGAGAAATTATTCAAACAGTAGTACTGCTTCATCACCTCCGCCACCCCCCAAAAAAAGTTCTTTGAAACAGCCTTGTCACTTTAAAATAGATTTAGTAGAAATTGAGATGCAATATTTTTATAAATTAGCAACAGTTATTTCACTTTTTAAAAAATTTCTCTCTTTTTCAGGTGTAGGAATTACAATGGTACTGATATCCATTTTTGTCACCATCTATTACAATGTCATAATTGCCTATAGTCTTTACTACATGTTTGCTTCTTTTCAAAGTGAACTACCATGGAAAAATTGTTCTTATTGGGCAGATAAAAACTGTAGCAGATCACCTATAGGTAAAATTCATTTACTTATTTTTAAAAATATTGTTAACTCTATTTCATTCTTTTGTATTTTATAATAAACTTAAAGCATTAAATCACTTTTCTAACCAATTTAGGAATAGTAATAATAAAGCAAGCTACAGGTTATTGATGAAAGCAAAATAAAGCATGTATAACCTGAAAATTGATTAATGAAATATTAATTTCTGAGGACAGCTAGTACTGCTAAACCACTATTAGGAGTACTTCACACAGGCCTAAGTCATGGGCAAGAGAGAAGGAAGACAATGGGAAAGTGATAAAAAGAGAAAAGTATTATTCATGATACTAGTTGTGTGTTTCAGAAGACAGTAAGTGTTCCCCACATCATATGTTGCTAATCTTAGAGATATTGTAGCATTATTATTGCAGACTATTACTAGGACTGCCTATGTATATCAGAAGATAAAGTAATAAAGATTGAATGCTTCTTAGGAATTTAAAGATGTTATTTTCTATATGGTTAAAAAAGTCCACATACTAAAGGTTCCTTAGAGCACTAAATCCTAACTAAAATTATTGTTTCTTTATAGCTGTTATTACTATAAATATGACCACAGTTTAAAATGGCACTTATTTTCATACTCACTCCCATCTTAGTAATAGAGAAGATTTAAGATGCTAAATATGCATGGCTTAATCTATTTGTAGAATTTCTACTCCACCTTTACCAAGTAATGATTTAGACAGTACTTTAAATATTTTACCATTACAACTTCTTTTCAGGAAAGTACTCTTTTAAAACTAAGTACATATCTGTGTGTGCATTCTTTTTAAAATAACTTTTAGTAACTCACTGTAATGTGAATATAACAAGGGAGATCATCCAAGTGAATAAAAGCTGGTTAGACACCAACAATTTAACCTGCATCAATGGAAGTGAAATTTACCAGCCAGGGCAGCTTCCCAGTGAACAATATTGGAAGTAAGTACCTTAGATGATCTACTTCTTAAGCAGTTGTTACTGAAAAGTTTTTATAATTAACAATAAAATATTAATCAGTTCTTTCTTAAGTCATATAAGTAGAGAAAAAAATTCTACTCCATTTGACTCAAATGTTTACCTTTCTTGTGGGAGTAGTGGTAACCTGCTCTAGTCAATAAATTACTATCTATAAATTAGTTATTAAATGGGTACAAGACTGTCAGTAATTATTTATATAACATATAAATTAAGGCATTGCTTTGAAGAAAAACACTCAAATGTTAGACTATAATTTTCAAGTTCTAATAATAAACAATTGGTTGATGAGTAATTGTGGGGTAAATTGCTATCTAAGGCTGCATTTCTTCATTATCCATTTTGTTTATAATTGTCACTATATGGTAGAAAAAGACATTTTGGGTTATATTTACTTTCATTAATTTTAAATATTCTCTATTTTCTCTATTGTGTAGTTACTTTTTACTCTGACCCTAATTTCCTGGACTACTATTGTAATGAACTCTTCCTCATCTACATGTTAATGCTTTCTTGTGATCCTTTTAAAATTTGCATCTTAAAATGCTCCAAAAATGAGGCTAAGAAGTAAATTTATAGATCCATGTGTTCCACAATGGAAATTATAGAATTTTACAGAAAGCTTTTGGAAAAAGGTACAAATAATGGGACCATATAGGTATAATGATAAAAACAAGTCCGATGAGTAAGAAAGGATTTAATAGAATTCTAAATGTTTTCTTTGACATTTTTACTTGAGAAAGATACTATAGTGAGTAAAATGAAATAATCTGATGTAAGGTTATTTATTTATTTATTTATTTACATAAAAAATCTTTGAAAGACTAGGAAAAATCATCGTTAAAGGAATTAGTAGGATCTTTTATTCCAGGATTTGAAACTTTGGATTGGTTGCAGTTAAGGTTAAAATTCAGAGCCTTGCTTTTCAATGAACACTTTTTTCCCCTCCATAATACAGTATCAATAAAATGTTCATATAACATTGATGTGTTAATAAGATGAAATACTTATGAAGCTTCCTCCTTATTAAGACAAGGGCTTATGTGTTTTCAGCAAAGTGGCACTCCAACGTTCAAGTGGAATGGATGAGACTGGAGAAATTGTGTGGTATTTAGCACTTTGTCTTCTTCTGGCTTGGCTCATAGTCGGTGCAGCACTATTTAAAGGAATCAAGTCTTCAGGCAAGGTAATTTGAAAAACACATTATATAGTGATGGGGCTGTTTTCCAATTTCATTGTAGTTCACTGATAAGAATTACCAAATGCATGTTTTTTTTTGTAATGTGAACATTCAAATATATGAAAAGCTTTCTAAGTAGACTGCCTAGCTCTAAAAACATACATAGGGTCACTGTTATTGTTAAAAATAAAACAAAACAAGCACATACTAGTACTAGAATTGTGCAATTACTCAAAACTTGGACCCTTAGTAGATGTCCAAATCTCATGAAAGCTGATTAAAATGAATACTGGACATTTTCTATTATTATCTTTAAATCTACCATTAAGACAGTTTGATAGCACACATGCTGATATAGTATTCTGAAGCTTGCAAGTATATTTTTAACTTTTCTGTCCTGCTATATAAGTAAGCATCTTGAATTGAATTATATATTGTAATGTTTGTTTTAAAAAGTCCAGATCCTTGTTATATAGGGTAATAATTTCAGAATTCTCCTAGTTGGAAAGAGATAGAAAAAATAAATTATGTAATCATTCTCTTCAAGTTCACTAAAAAATGGACTCAGAACCCTCTCTTTCAACAAAGTTTTCTTCTGAAAAACATTATATTTTCCTACTTCATTGTTTTATTTTTTACACTTTTAGAAAATATTATTGTAATTTCAAAGAATAACATGAATTTTTTTTTCTGTGAACTTTTGTACAGTACTTAGAAAAGTGAATGTTTACACTTTTGCAACTGTAGAATGAAATGTCCTTAAAGGTGGAGGACATGAATAACTGTGGAGACTATCTTTGTATTCTTGGTACAATATCTAGCACATTTAATTAATGTTAAGTTGTGATGAAACTTAACTGTTAAATCACAAAAATACTGTGAATGAAGTCAGTGGAAACTTTCCAAAATAATGTTTTAATTGCACATTTTTGAAACTGTGATTCCTTTTTTGCTGTTAATATTGAAAGAATCCATTAAAGGTCATTTACCCAGGAAATTAATTTTTATTGGTCTCTGGCTGATTTGTTTAAATCATCTCCTTGGTCATATTATCAAACATCAGGCATCTATAAATCAAAGAAATCATCCACATTAATCAAAAGCCAACATCAAAGGCAATCTGCTCAGCTGGAACCATGTGTTTTCTAGGACACAAGCAGTGCACTTGTATGTGTGCTATCAAACGGTCTTAATGGTAGATTTAAAGATAATAATAGCACATGTTCAGTATTCATTTTAATCAGCTTTAATGAGATTTGGACATCTGCTAAGAGATTGTTTTCCTTTTCCTTGGGGAGTGAGTATATATTACTTGGTTTAAAATCATTTTTTTTCTCCACTTCAGTGCAGTAATTTATGAAGAGGTGTTATTCAGTTTATATATATGGGATCCATCTGGATTCCAAGTTATCACTTCTGATATCTTGTATACTTATGACATGTACCTGGGAAATATCATTCCATACATCAAAGTGTTTTAAAAATGGATCCTTTGAGAATAATGAGAACAGAAAGAGGAAATTATGCCAACTTTGCTTTGGTATCATCAGACTTAATAATCTCACAAAATTTTTGATACTTTATTTTACTAATGTTAACTGGCTAATGACTTTATTTGTATACAATAATATACAATGATTTAAAAATGACATTAACTTTAAATTGTATTTTTTGATAGGTGGTATATTTTACAGCTATTTTCCCCTATGCTGTCCTACTCATCCTGTTAATACGAGGTGCAACTCTGGAGGGTGCATCAAAAGGCATTTCATACTATATTGGAGCACAATCAAATTTTACAAAACTTCAGGAAGCTGAGGTAAGCCTCAATTTGAATTTCAAATTATCTGTGGAGATAAACCTTTAAAGCAAATACTAAAAATCTTTGGTTACATAGAAAAGTGTCATACTGTAGTAGCTTACAAAAGAATATGCAGTTAAAGTTATTAATATTTCTGTCCACAAGGATATCTAACTTAGCTTTAACATGACACTAATGCTCTCTTATTGGAAGTGAGATTATCATTTTTGGCAATAGGATTTTAAAAGTCATTTTATTCATATAATTGGTTCTATTTGACCAAAAAGATTTGAGGCATGTTAATCTGAAAAAGTATATTTCATGCATGAATACCTACAAATTAATGACTAGGACTATGATTTACTGGATAAACTCATAGTAGATCTAAAGATTATAGTTGAAAGTTTAATGGACTAATATAAATTTTAATTATTTTCAAAAGTTAATATCCTGAAAGTCAAGTCAATTTTTGCCTAATAAATTATAAAGTTGAAATACAAATTTGAAATGTATAAAGCATTACATAATCAAAATTGTTACTAATACCAGAAACGTAAACATTTGCTATGAATATGAATTGGGTAACCCTCTTTTAACTTTAGTCCATCTCTATATAATTGTTGCATATATCACAAGTACATATAATCTTTTATAGTTTTGACTTCAAAGATAATTAAAAAAACTGTAGTCTATAAACTATGCTTGCACTGATACAGCCTAAGAATGCTTTCACTTTTTTAATAGTCATATCTAGTAGTGCTATGCAAAATGGATATTTATTTTAATTGCTGTGGTATTCTTTGTAGAACTCATGCTTATTTCTACAAATGGCTATTTTCTAAATACAAGCATACTTCATTTTATTGTACTTTGCTTTATTGTGCTTCACAGATAATACATTTTTACAAATTGCAGGTTTGTAGCAATTCTGTGTCAAGCAAGTCTATTGGTGCCATTTTTCCAACAGCATTTGCTCATTTCATGTTTCTGTGTCACATTTTGGTAATATTCTCAATATTTCAACTTTTCATTATTATTATATTTATTATGGTGATCTGTGATCTATAATCTTTGATGTTACTTTTGTAAATATTTGGGGGGCACCACCAATCACATTCATATAAGATGGCAAACTTAATTAATAAATGAAGTTCTCTCACCTTTCTTCTTCTCCTCAGGCCTCCCTATTCCCTGAGACATAAAAATGTTGAAATTGGGTCTCTAACTTTAAAAGTTAGAAATAATGAAGCTTGGTGACAAAGGCATGTCAAAAGCCAAGACAGCTCAAAGGCAAGGCCTCTTGTGTCAAACAGTTAGCCAGGTTGTGGATGTAAAGAAAAAGTTCTTGAAGAAAATTAAAAGTGCTACTTCACTGATCACACAAATGATGCAAAAGTAAAACAACCTTATTGCTGATATGGTGAAAGTTTTAGTAGCTAGAGAGGAGATCAAACCAGTCATTACATTCCCTTAAGCCAAAGCCTAATCCAGAGCAAGTCCCTAACTGTCTTTGATTCTCTGGAGGTTGAGGGAGGTGAGGAAGCTGCAGAAAAAAAGAAGTTAGAAGCTAGCAGAGGCTGGTTCATGAAGTTTAAGGAAAGAAGCCATCTCCATAACATAAAAATACAACGTGGTAAAGCAACAAGTGCTGATGTGGGAGCTGTAGCAAGTTATCCAGAAGATCTAGCTAAGATAATGAATGAAGGTGGCTATGCTAAACAACAGATTTCCATTGTACATGAAACAGCTTTATATTGAAGGAAGATGCCATCTAAGACTTCGATAGAGAGAAGTCATTGCTTGTTTTCAAAGCATCAAGGGGAGAGGCTGATCTCTTGTTATGGGTTAATGCAGCCATTGACTTTAGGTTGAAGCTAAAGCCCATTTGCTATTTCAAAAATCCAAGGGCCCTTAAGAATGATACTAAATCTACTCTTCCT
Source organism: Macroglossus sobrinus (assembly GCA_004027375.1). Lineage (NCBI taxonomy): Eukaryota > Metazoa > Chordata > Mammalia > Chiroptera > Pteropodidae > Macroglossus > Macroglossus sobrinus. The sequence continues at coordinate 159,986 of PVKZ01001666.1, read as the reverse complement.
GTGTTCTATAAATAGAGCAACAAAGTCCGAATGACAGCATATCTGTTTTCAATTTGGTTTACTGACTATTATAAGCCCAGTATTGAGAACTACTGTTCAGGAAAAGAAAGATTTCTTTCAAAATATTACTGCTCATTTGCAGTGCAATTGGTCACCCAAGAGCTCTGATGGAACTATACAATGAGATTAATGTTGTTTTCATGCCCACTTACACAACAATCCATTCTGCAGCTATGGATCAAGGAGTAATCAAGTCTTATTATTTAAGAAACACATTCTATAATGTTTTTGCTGCCATAGATAGTGATTCCTCTGATGGACCCGAGCAAAGTCAATCAACAACCTTCTGGAAAGAATTCACCATTCTAGATGCCATTAAGAACATTCGTGATTCATGGGAATTGGTCAAAATAGCAACATTAACAGGAGTTGATTTCTGACATCCATTTCTCATAGATGATATTGAGAATTTCAAGACTTCAATGGAGGAAGCAATTTCAGATGTGGTGGAAATAGCAAGAGAACTAGATTTAGAAATGGAGCCTGAGGATGTGACTAAATTGCTTCAATCCCATGATAAAACTTTAATGGATGAACTTTTTAAGCTTTTTCTTGTCTTAGAAGTTCTGTGCTTGTTCTTTGATTCTAAATGATAGCCTTGCTGGTTAGAGTAATCTTCATTGTAGATCCTTGCTTTTCATCACTTTGAATATTTCTTGCCAATTTCTTCTGGCATACAAAGTTACTGTTGAGACATCAGCCAACAGTCTTATTGAAGCTCCCTTGAAGGTAACTAATTACTTTTCTCTTAATGCTTTTAAGATTCTCTCTTTGTTTTTAACCTTTGGCATTTAATGATAATGTGTCATGGTGTGGGGCTATTTGATCTTGATTGAGACTTTCTGATCTTCCTGAGCTTGCATGTCACTTTCCTTCACCAGGTTAGGAAAGTTTTCTGTTATATCTTCAAATAGGGTTTCAATTCATTGCTGTCTCCCTTCTTTATCTCATACTCCTGTGATGCAAATTTTGATATAGTTGATGTTGTACCAGAGGCCCCTTGAACAATTTTTATATTTGATTTTTTTTCTTGTTGCTGTTCTGATTGGGTGTTTTCTGCTACTTTATCTTCTAAATTACTGATTTTATTCACCATTTCATCTACTGTTGATTCCTCGTCAGGTATTTTTCACTTTGTTTATTGTATTGTTCATTTCTTTTTTAATGTTTTTTTGATCTCCATTTTTATGTTTTCTATCTCTTTGGCAAAATTCTCACAGAGTTTATCTGCACTTTCTTTAAGTTCATTGAGCATCCTTATAAGCAGTGTTTTGAACTCTGCATCTGGTAGATTGCTTGTTTCCATTTAGTTCTTTTTTGGGGAGATTTGTTCTATTCATTCATTTGGAACATGTTTCTGGGTCGATCTCTCCATTTTGGCTGCTTCCCTGTGCTTGTTTCTATGTATTAGGTAGAGTTGCCAGGTCTCCTGGTCTTAGAAAAGTGTACCTATGTAGTAGGTGTCCTGTGCGACCCAGAGGCTCAGTCTCTTTTGTCAGCTGAGCTGGGTGATCCAAGTGTGTCCCTTGAATGAGTTGTGTGTGCCTTTCTGTTGTAGTTGTACCTTGGTTGTTGTTTGCTCATTAGTGGGAGGGATGGATACTCAGACTGATTGGTTGTGAAGATTGGTCATTAACTAAAGTGGAGGAGCTATTCTGCAGGGCCTGACCCTATGAAACAGTATTCTCATTAGCAGAGCTCTGGTGTCTACCAAGTCTGCTCTTTGAATGTGTCATTTGTGAAGGAATTTGAGTGGTAATCTGGTGTGGTCTGAACCTGGCCATCTGATGTGTTGATTTTGAGGCCTCTTATGAATGGCATCATTAAAGGCTAAAGGTCAGCTGCTGCCTGTGCCTTCCTCCGGGCCACTTAGTATGGACTACTAAGTGATCTGAAGTTAGCAGCTACTTGTGCTGGGTTTGGAAGTGCCTGGGAGAGGCTAAACTATGAACTGAGGCTGGCTTTCCTTACTTCCAGGTTTTGGGCTGCTTATTAAGAGGTCCAGGGCATACCAAATTCAGATGATGCTTTTTTTTCTGGACCTTTGAAAGATTTTATGACAGTCCACAGCAGGAGCCACTACAGACCATTTGTATGGGTTAGCCACTAGAATTGGCTTGGTTGGACCCAAAGTTTGGGTGGAATGGTGTCTCAGGTAATCACTGGGGAGAGACAAGGAGAGTTGGCCAGAATAATAAAGACTCCGATGTCGCTGCTACCTGCACCTGCATGCTGGGAAAGGGAGAGGGCTCAACAAAGAAACAATAGCCAGCACTTCCATCTTGGGAAAAGGTGCCTTTCTATGCCTCACTTTGAAGCCAGACAGTTCAGCTCCTCTCCATATATCCAAAGCACCTTTTGTGCTGCTGTTCCAGCACTGGAGCTCAGAGCAAGTGAGTCCCTTGGTAAGCAAGTCCATGCATGGGCTCTTTGAGAGGAATACCTGTGTACTCCAGCAGCCCTCTGCCTCATGCAGCCATAATCTCCATTGGCTTTTACATTCAAAAGTTATGGAGAGTTCTCCTCTCAGCACTGGAACCCTAGTCTGGGGAGGCTGGTGTGGGATTGAGATACCTCACTCCTCAGGGTGTACCTCTGCAGCTATTAGATCTGTTGTGATTTATATCCAGCACACGAGGTTGTGGGGCCAGCCCATTTCGCATCTCTGCCCCTCCTACCAGTCTTGACATGGCTTCTTCTATATATCCTTAGTTATAGGACTTCTGTTCAGTTAGATTGATTTAAGTGATTCTCAATGATGGTTGTTCTATAGTTTAGTTGTAATTTTGATGTACTTGTCAGAGGAGGCAAGCACAATGTTTACCTACTTTGTCATCTTGACCAGAACTTGGTATTTCTCATTTAAAATGTGCAATATCAATTGCAGGTGAATTGAAAACAATAATATTTGCAAAACTTTGAATCTTTTAGAAGAAAATATAGCATAGTATCTTTATGACCTTAGGTTAGGAAAATCCTATTTAAAATCAAGGGTGATACTTAGAAGCAAAGATGGACATCTTCAGCTACATTAAAACAATGCCATGATATATATATATATATATATATATATATATATATATATATATATACATATATATATATATAATATAGATATATATTATATAGATATATATTAGACAAATGATTAGAATCCAAATTACTTAAAGTATTCCTAAAGATCCAATAAGACAAATAATCCAAACAAAAATTTGGCAAAGGATATGAACGTAAAAAATTCTGAAATATTAACAAATAAATACATGCTAAACCTTGTAAGTCATTAGTATAATCAACTCTCATTTCACAGCCACTAGATCAGAACATATTAAAAATTCTGACCAGTGTTAGCAAGGATGTGGAAGAATGGGAACTCTCATGCCCAGCTGGTGGTAGTGCAAAATGCTACAACCACTTTGAAAAATAATTTGTCAACATTTGATACAAGAGAAAATTTATAAACTCTAGGACATCACAGTTCCACAACTAGGTATGAGAAAACATATAAGTAAATTCACGGCTACATTGTTTCTAGTAGCAAAATACTCAACCACCTAAATGTCCATCAAAAGGATAAAGAATAAAGTGTGGTATACATAGTGATACAATACAGCAGTGAAAAAAATGTTCATAACTACATATACTTAACTGGACCATATGAATTTGCTTATATTCTTTTATTTTTTACTTATGAAATTATATTTTCAGATAGTTCAAATTGATAAGAATTGACCCTCATACAATATTGAAAGAAAAAAAGAAAATTATATAAGTTTACACATATTAAGAAAACTCTTCTATAAACTCAAAGACATGCAAATTTAAATGCCACCATCATATTTGGGTTTACATATTTATGTAGTAAGAAAAATAGGAAAATAATCAACACAAAATTCTGGACAGCAGTTCCCACTGTAGGTTGGAAGGGTGATATAATCAGGAAGGGGCATATAGGAATCTTTAACAGACGAATAACATTTTATTTCTTGAGCTGAGTAGTGGATACTTGGGTGTTTATTTCATTGTTGTTTATACTACTTATTCATTAGTGATATAAAATACTTTATGCAAATAAAAAGATAAAAGTGTATATTTTTAAATATTAAATTATTTTCTCTTATAGGTTTGGAAAGATGCTGCCACTCAGATATTTTACTCCCTTTCTGTGGCTTGGGGTGGCTTAGTTGCCCTATCATCTTACAATAAGTTCAATAACAACTGCTTCTCAGATGCAATTGTGGTTTGTTTGACAAACTGCCTTACTAGTGTGTTTGCTGGATTTGCTATTTTTTCTATACTGGGACACATGGCTCACATATCTGGAAAGGAAGTCTCTCAAGTTGTAAAATCAGGTATCGAATGATATATATTATACTTTGATTAATTTAATGTATCTTATTTGAGAAACACTAATATATTTTACAGCATTTACTTAAAGTGCTCAAGATTTAAGGTGTTGTATTTTCTTTCTCATATCATCTTATATATAATTTGGTTGTTTTAATGATATAATAATTCTTAGATGATCTGAGAAAACAAGACTATATTAGGGAACAATTATTTAAGATTTTTTTCTGAATTTTGTTTTGTCCTTAATATGAACTACTTACTGCACAATTACATGCATCATATTGGAGTTTACATACATACATACATATATATATATATATGTAAATATACATATATACGTGTGTATTCACACACATATGTAAAAGAGAGACTACATATATAATATATATACGTATATATTCCTCTATGTACAATTACAGTATTGAGTTTGATTTTTTAAAACACATCGATATCATATAGACATAAACTCAAGTGACTCTGAGTGTCCTGCTTTGAAAGTAATATTTTTGATGAACTTCCTAACTTTAAAGAACTAGCTAGGGAAGCTTAATTACCTAGCTAGATTCTTAGGAAAATAATTCTAGGATTCTTTTAAGTAGGAATTTCTTACTAAATTCTTATTTATGGTTAGTATCATTTGACGGAGAGACTGATGAACAAGATTAGAATATTAAGACTAGAAGAGACTTTGGGCATCATCTAGTGTCTACCTCCTCATTTACAGAGGAGCAGATGGATACACAGAAATGTTATGTCTTGCAGAAGATCAAATAATTAGGAATGACAGAGCCTAGGCTAGAATTGAATTCTTCTGAATCCTAGGTCAGTCTTCTGGGAGGTTGGAGAAACTTAAAATACTTAAAACTAAATATCACATTATATAGAGATGCTTTTCTAAAAAAGGTAACATACCTCAAATAGAAAATAAGGTTCATTTCTGATTCTGGATAGACATTTTGAGAAATGGTTGAAGACTAAAAAGTTAGTCCATAAACATATCTTTTTTGATAGTGTAATCCCTTTAGAATTTCTAGGCTAAGATAGGGTGATATAATTTAAGTTTCTGGAGTTTAACACAGATGTTATTCTTCATCAATCTTAAAAAAATGAAACCAGTTAAACAAAATCATTGAAATTATTATGATTTCTTATGTGAAAAATGTACCATTTACAAAACTGATCTCAGTAGCTTAATTTATGTTACATGTTTACATTATCTTGTTGTAAAACAACCAAATAAAATATTTTTAAAAGTGAAAGTGAAATAGTTGCTAAAAAATGTATATCATGGATTGGTTTGCTAAATTAAAATATGATTTTTCTAATATCTTATTTTGAAAATGTGAATTTTCAAATAAGTACATATTCTTGGCAGTGAATTTAAATTAAAATGCCATACTTTTTTTTTAAGGTTTTGATTTAGCATTCATTGCTTATCCAGAAGCTCTAGCCCAGCTTCCAGGTGGGCCATTTTGGTCCATATTATTTTTCTTCATGCTTTTGACTCTGGGTCTCGACTCTCAGTTTGCTTCCATTGGTAAGTAATACTCCCAGTGTTAACCTACCTCTCTTACATTGTACTCATGTTTCCTCTACTTGAAAAAATTCTTCTCTTATCCTGGTTGCCCTCCTTAACATTTACTCTCAGAATAATCTTTCTAGAAATTCTTTTTAACAAAAATTTTTAAAAATACAAAGTACTCATGTACTAGACACCCAAAAGGAGCAAACGTTAATATATGATCATATTTGTTTCAGATATCTTTTAATAAAATAAACTGTTGTAGATGAATTTGAAGTCCCTTATATTTCTCTCCTTAATACAATTCACACTTCTTTCTTAGAAGCATCCATTCCTATGGATAATGTATGTTATTCAGTCCATGTTTATATATATTTTATGTGTATACATAGATAACATAAATTTTTAAGTGCTCATATAAATATGTAGTTTTATTCCATACACATTATTCTGACAGTTTTTTTACATATATTATGAATCTATCTTGACGTATAGACATATAGATCTAGTTAATTTATAATCTGTTGCCATAATGATGGACATTTGGATTACTTCTGGTTTTTAAAACAACACACATTGCTGCCAGGACTATTCCTGCACATGGCCCTATGTATACAGAAGAATTTTCCCTAAGGTACATGCTTAGAAGTTCAAAAAGTTCTTATTTTATCACTCTCTTTACATAAAACATTTCAATATTTTACTGTTCATAGGATAAAGTCTAGCCTCTTCTAACTGACTTTCTTTTTTAAAAAAACTTTGTTTATTGGGGTAACATTGGTTAATACAATTATATAATTTTCAGGTGTACATTATAATTTGTCTGTGTGTTTACCGCCCAAAGTTCAGTTTCCTTCAGCTACCATATATTTGCCTCCTTTTACCCCATCTACCTCCCCTTTCCTCCCCTACCCCACTAGCAACCACTAGCCTATAGTCCATGTCCACAAGTCTCTGTTTGTTTGTCCTGCTCATTTGTTGCTTTTAGGTTTATATCCCACATATAAGTGATATCATGTGATTTTCAATTTTTTTCAGTCTGGCTTATTTTGCTTAGCATGATTATCTTGAGGTCTATTCATATTGTTGCAAATGGCAGTATTTCATCTCTTCTTATGGCTGAGTAATATACCATTGTATATATGTACAACAGCTTCTCTAGCCAATTATCTATTGTAGGACAGACATTTTCATGTCCTGGCCACTGTGAATAATGCTGCTATGAACACTGGTGTGCAAATATCTTTTTGGATATAGATTTTCAAGTCTTTGGGTAAATACCCAGTAGAGGGATTGCTGGATCATATGGTAGATCAATTCTTAGTTTTTTGATGAAACTCCAACCTGTTTTCCACAGTGGCTGTACCAATTTGCAATTCCACCAGCAATGTATGAGGGTTCCTTTTTCTCCGCATCCTCTCCAACATTTGTTACTACTTGTCTTGTTGATTTAGCTATTCTAAAAGATGTGAGATGGTATCTCACTGTGATTTTGATTTGCATTTTCCTAATAGCTAGCAATGTTAAGCATCTTTTCATATATTTGTTGGTCATCTGTATGTCCTCTAGGGAGAAGTGTTTGTTCAGGTCCTCTGCCCATATTTTAATTGAATCATTTATTGTTTTTGAGTTGTATGAGTTTTTTTGTATATTTTGGATATTAGGCCCTTTTGGGAGGCATTGCTTGCAAATATATTCTCCCATTTGGATGGTTCTCTCTTTACCTTTTTGATGATTTCTTTTGCAGAGCAGAAACTTTTGAGTTTGATGTAGTCCCATTTATTTATTTTTGCTTTTACTTCCCTTGTTTTTGAGGTCAAATTCATAAATCCAATTGACTTTCAAAGCCTTCAAAAATTTCAAACATATGTCTTAATCCTAACACTCATATACCCTTCTACTTTTAGCCAATAACCTGTTTCATAAACACATTTATTTCTTAAACACAGAAGGCTTTTCATGACAGTTATTTAAATATTCACCTTATTGAAAAGTTGTACTAGAATTCTTCCTTTTCTATAACTCTTTCAAACTACTTTAGCCCTTAGGGAACTGTTACCTTATAGTTGCTACAATGAAAAACTTTAATAGACTAAAAATGACAAATCAGACTACATTAGATTTTTATCAGAACCTATAAGGATGACTGCCAAGAGAAAGAACCCTAATGGTTTTTAAAAGCAAGGAATAGGGCCCAGACTATATTCTCAATGTATGTATAAATTTCATTAATAGAAGTTGAATTCTGTTGACTGAACATATTGGCAAAGGAGTTCACATATAATGTGCCTTATTTTTTTTCCTTCTAAAGAAACAATTACAACAACGATTCAAGATTTATTTCCTAAAGTGATGAAGAAAATGAGGGTCCCCATAACTTTGGGTTGCTGCTTGGTTTTGTTTCTACTTGGCCTCGTCTGTGTAACTCAGGTATACTACAGAATTTTTTCATGGATAAAATATTACTTGGAACATACTTTATAATCCAAATGAAGAAACAAAGGTTTAAGAGGGTGTTTTATGATAAGTCCATGTCTGACTTGGATCAAGGTTTTCTGAGTTTTAGCCTAGATTTTTTCCCATTGTAGCACAATTTTGATAAGTATATTTTGCAAAGAAGAAGGAGGCTATAACAATAAAACTATAGACTTAAAATATACACTATATTTCTTAGCAGCTACTATGAATATACAGACACTGCATATCATTTTAAAAATCCACTATTCTAAATGCTTATTTTTCTCAAATTATTCAGTACAGAATAAAAAGTGCATTGTTTTTTAGATTTAAAATCCACATTTGTGTTCATATTTGAAAAAATTCATTTTTACAGTTTTGGCAGGGGTAAAACCAAGAAGCATATGTTAAAACCAAATTAATATATTCATTTTGAATATTTCATGAATCATAAAAATAATTAAAACTATATTTAGAAGTAATTGATTTTTTTTTGGTAGGCTGGAATTTACTGGGTTCATCTGATTGACCACTTCTGTGCTGGATGGGGCATTTTGATTGCAGCTATCTTAGAAATAATAGGAATCATCTGGATTTATGGTAAATAGTGACTATATTATTATCTACACATTTTATTAAAAAAATAGTTTGATTTTTTGTTATGTGTACTATAATAATAAAGTATAACTGGGCAAAATATTTTATGAATAAAATATGAGTATGTGTTTTATTGCCAAAGTACAGAAAAAATGTTCAGACAGAAAATTTGGGACCATGATGACTAATGGAGGAAATTACAAGCAAGAGCTGAGTGCACTTTTTTTTCCAGGAGGGAACAGATTCATTGAAGATATAGAAATGATGATTGGAGCAAAAAGGTGTATATTCTGGCTATGGTGGAGAGTTTGCTGGTTTGTCATTACTCCTATCCTATTGATTGTAAGTATTAATTTGCCATGAATTTTATATCAATAATATACATTTAAACATTTCTAAGATGAAGAGTAACTCACATTGGTGATGATATGCTAATGTCATAAATTAATAATTTTCAACATTTGCTTTATGACTGGTGCCTCTGAGTTGCCTAAATTAAAATGCCTTTGCAGTATTATTTTTGAGGCCATAGTTTTAAATATCTAACATTTGAGAAAATAAATAGGCTCCCATAGACTTAAAAGTCCTACATATTTCAAAATTACCGATAGAAAAAATAAAAGTAATCATTTATTTGCTCATTTTTCTTAACATATTTTTATGTTAGATAGCTAGGTATAAAAAAATATAAAAAATATGTATAAGACCCATCCTCTGCCTTCAAGGATTTCAATCTAAATATACTAATTGCTAAGAATTAACATTCAGATTTTAATGCATATTTTTCTCTTTATGAGAGATACTTAGTAAATGAAATTATTAAAAGAAAGTCACCTGTGTCAATAGAGGCACTTGTTTATGTTAATTAAAATTCAACAATTGGTGCTATTTCGGAGCTGAGGGAAAGCAAAAGATGTCTTATTGGAGAGACATGACGTATAGACATGCTATCTTTAAGTAACAGTAGGGCAGTAAATGACTGAATGCCAAAATAAAACTTTAATAGGATGAAGAAGTACTGTCTACTAGAGATAATAGTGAGGGTGTGGCAGTGGCAGAGCATCATAGAAGAAATGATTTGCCTCTTTTTGCCTCATGCCTCAAAGGTTTTCCTGAAGAAGACCATTTAAAAAAATTTGATCTAGAATTTGCTTCATATCCATAGTAACATGTTTGTTTGTTTTTAGAGGGTGATAAGTTTTACTTTTTTAATATTATAAGGTTGTTTTCAAGTTGTCAGCAGCTTAGGACTGGATGTGCTGAAATGAAATATTTGGATGTCCATATTCTAAATGATTTTGAGAGTGCTTAAATATTGACAAGTCTCCATAATAAAATAAGCCTCGTATAAATTTAGAAGGCCTAACTAGACTGTTAAGCATGCTATTTTTCATTGATGTATTAATTGCTATAGCCTTGTAGTATAGTTTGATAGCAAGTACCAGGATACCTCCAACTTTGATCTTCTTTCTGAAGATTGCTGTGGCCTTTTGGGGTCCTTTTTGTTTCCACATAAATTTTAGGATTATTTATTCTAGTTCTGTGAAAAGTGCCATTGGTATTTTGAGAGAGAATGCACTGACTCTATAGATTACTTTGAGTACTATGGACATTTTAACAATGTTAGTTCTTCCTATCTATGTGTTTCCATTTGTGTCTTCCTAAATTCATTACTTCAATGTCTTATAATTCTCTAAGTACAAGTTTTTTACCTTCTTGATTAAATTTATTCCAATTTTTAATTCAATTGTAAATAAGATTTTAAGTTTTCTTTCTGACAGTTTCTCGTTGATGTATAAAAATGCGACCAATTTTGAATATTATTTTTGTATCCTGCTACTTTACTGAATTCACTTATCAGTTTTAACATTTTTTGGTGGAATCTTGAGGGTTCTCTATAAATAGTATCATGTCATCTGCAATCAATGACAATTTTACTTCCTCCTCGTTAGTTTTAATGCCTTTTTTTGACTGATTGCTGTGGCTAGGACTTGAATACTATGTTGAATAAAAGTGGTGAAAGTGTACATTCTTGTCTTATTCCTGATCTTAAGAAAAACACTTTTAGTTTTTCCCCATTGAGTATGATGTTAGCTGTGGGTTTATCTTATCTGGTCTTTATTATGTTGAGATATATACCCTCTGTTTTCACTTTGCTTAATTATCATAAGTGGATGCTAGATTTTGTCAAACACCTTTTCTGCATCTATCGATATGATCATAAGAATTTTAACCTTTCATTTTTTGTATGTGATGGTATCAAGTGAATTGATTAATGGATATTGAATCAAACTTGCACCCGAGGAATAAATCCCACTAATAGTGGTATATGATCTTTTTAACGCATTGCTGAATTTAGTTTGCTAGTATTTTTGAGAATTTTTGCATCTATATTCACCAGTGATGTTGGCCTATAATTTTTTTTGTAATGTTTTTTATCTAATTTTGGTATCAGGGTAATAGTGGCCTTGTAAAATAAACTTGGGGGCTTTCCCTTCTCTTGAATGTTTTTAAAATAGTTTGAGAAGAATAGATATTAATTCTTCTGAGGATGTTTAGTAAAATTTACCTGCAAAGCTATCCAGTCTAGGAGTTTTGTTTATTTGAAGTGTTTTGATTATTGATTTTATTTTGTTTGTAGTAAGCAATCAGTTCAGATTTTCTGATTCTTCTTGATTCTGTCTTAGAAGATTATATGTTTTCAGAAATTTATCATTTCTTCCAGATTGTCCAATTTGTTTTCATATAATTGTTCATAGTATTTTCTTATAATCCTTTCTATTTCTGTGGTGTCATTTATTATTTTTCCTCTTTCAATTCTGATTTTCTTTCTTTTGGTTTTCTCTCTTTATTTTTCTTGATGGCTCTGATTAAAGGTTATCAATTTTGTTTATCTTTTCAAAGAACCAGCTCTCAATCTCATTGTTCTTTTGTATTGTTGTTTTAGACTCTGATTTATTTCCATTTTGATCTTTATTATATTCTTTTTTTCTACTCTCTTTTGGCTTTGTTTGCCATTTTTTTTTTAGTTCCTGCAAGTGTAAGGTAGGATTATTTATTTGAGATTCTTTTTTTGTTTCTTGAGGTAGGCTTGTATTGCTATGAATTTCTTCTTAGGACTGGTTTTACTGTGTTCTATAGATTTTAGTGTCTCTGTTTTTTTATTTTCATTTGTCTCAAGATACCTTTCAATTTCTTTGATCTTATCATTAACCCATTTATTGTTTAATAACATGTTACTTAGCCTCCATGTGCTTTGTGTTTTTCCATTTTTTCTCTTGTAATTGATTTCTAATTTCATACCATTGTGGTTGGAGAAGATGCTTGATATGATTTCAATCTCTTATATTTATTTAGACTTGTTTTGTGGCCTTGACATATGGTCTTTCTTGGAAGATGTTCCATGTGTACATGAAAAGAATGCATATTTTGCTGCTTTGGGTCAAAATGCTCTAAAGATATCAATTAAATCCATCTAATCTAGTGTATCTTTTAAGGTTGCTGTTTCTTTGTGGATTTTCTGTCTAGAAGATCTGCTCTTTGGGCTAAATGCAGTGTTATAGTTCCCTACGATGACCATATTACTGTTAATCTCTTCCTTATGTTGGTCAGTATATGTTTTCTATATTTAGATGTGCCTATATTGGATGCACACATGTTTACAATGATCATATCCTCTTGTTGAATTAATCCTTTTATCGTTATGATATACCCTTTGTCTCTTATTATAGCCTTTGTTTTTCAGTCTATTTTATCTGATATAAGTATTGATACCCCAGCTTGTTTTTTCATTTCCATTTGCATGAAGTACTTTTTCCCATCTCTTTACTTTCAATGTTTGTGTGTCTTTCAATTTGAAGTGGTTCAGCATATTTATGGGTCTTGTTTTCTTATCCATTAAGCTACCCTATGCCTTCTGATTGGAGCATTTATTTTCATTTAAAGTAATTATAGATAGGTACATAATTATTGCCTTTTTGTTATTTATATTTATGTTTGTTTCCCCTTTTTTCCCTCTTCTTAAAGAAGTCCTTTTAACATTTGTACTTGTTTAGAGGTGATTAACTATTTTAGATTTTTTTTTTGATCTAGGAAGCTCATTATCTCTCCTTCAATTTTAAGTGATAGCTTTGCTAGGTAATCTCTGTTGTAGGTCCTTGTTTTCCTCACTTTGAGTGTTTCATGCCAATCTCTTCTGACCTGCAAAGTTTCTATTGAGGAATCAGCTGACATTCTTATGGGAGCTCCCTTGCAAGTAACTAGCTGCTTTTAGGGTTCTGTCTTTGTCTTTAACCTTTGGAATTTGAATTATGATGATTCTTGGTGTGGGTCTCTTAGGTTTTCATCTTGTTTGTGACTCTCTAAACTTCCTTGACCTGTATGTTGCTTTCCAAGTTAGGAAAGTTTTCTATAATTATTTTTTTTCAAATAAGTTTTTAATCTCTTGCTCTTTCTATTTTCTTTCTAGTATTTCTGTGATGCAAATGTTGTTACATTTGATATTGTCCCTGGGGTCCCTAAACTATCCTTATTTTTAATTTTTTTCTTTTTGCTATTCTGGTTGGGTGTTTCATGCTACCTTGTTTTTCAAATCACTGATTCGATCCTCTGCTTCATCTAACCTGCTGTTAAATCCTTAGAGTATATCCTTGATTTCAGTTATTGCATTTTTCATTTCTGACTGGTTCTTTTTTTATGCTTTCTATGTTCTTTTTTAATGCTTGCTATCTTTTTGTTGAAGTTCTTACTAAGTTCCTTGAGCATTCTTATAAGCAGTGTTTCAAACACTGTATCTGGTAGGTTGCTTTCTCCATTTTATTTAGGTCTTTTTTTCTGAAGTTTTTTTTTTCTTTCACTTTGAACATGTTTCTTTGTTTCCTTATTTTGGCTGCCTCTATGTGTTTGTATCTATGTATTTGTTCTGCTATGTCTCCCAGTCTTTGCAGAATGGGCTTATATAGTGAGTGATCTGGGGGGTCCAGTGGCTCAGTCTCCCTGTTTTCCTGTATCAAGTGCTACAGGTGTGTCCCTTGTGTTAGTTATGTGTGCCCTCCTGTTGTAGTTGAGTCTTTATTGTTGTCATATTCGTGAATAGAATTCAACCTCAGGCTGACTAGTCATGAAGATTGGCCACACTCACAGTATATAAGCTACCAAGCTGTGGCTGACCCCATGGAGCATGATTCACCCCAGCAGTCTCTGATGCCAGCCAAGACCACTCTGTGTGTGCCACTTGTTGGGCTAATCAGGTGGTGCTATGCTGTGATCTGAAGCCAGCCTCCACATATTTCTGTCCTGTATGGGGCTGCCATGCAAGGCAAGGTAAACCATTGCCTGTGACTGGCCCAGGGCTATCTGGTCAGAGCTACAAAGCAATTCATAGTTTGTTGTTTCCTGTACTGAACCTGGAAACATGTGGGAGAGTTTATGATGTGAACAGAGACCAGCTGACACTAGTACCTGGCCTGTGGCAACTCAGCAAATGGCCCAGGGCACTCCAAGTCCAGGCACCACCTTCCTGCCCATAAGGCTCAGCCTCTAAAAGATTTTTGGAAGGTCTGAGATTTGGATGAGGTAGGGTCTCAGAGAGTCACCAGAGTGGATTGAGTAGTATTCACCAGGTTAAGGCAGATTTGTTTTTGACACCAGAGCTGAGCCTGTGACTACTCAGCAAAAACTTCAGAGCATACTCAGGCTGGCCACCACCTGCCTGATGCCCATGAAACATGAGTCAAGGCCGGCTGCTTGCTGCATAAAGTGCTTTTTGTGTCACCCAAATTGGGTCAAGCAGGGTCCTAGGGAGTCACCTGGATAGAGCAACTGGAATTCACCAGGACAATACAAATTCAGATTTGGCCATGTGCAGGGAGAGTTTAACCCAGGAAAGATGGTGGTTGTCTTTCCAGCCCTCACCCTAAAGCCATACAACTCAATCTCTCCTTGTATGTCTCTGGCACCTCCTGAGCTACTGTCCCTACACCTGAACCCAGGGTGAATGCCTGGGAAAAAGCAGTTCTGTTCACAGGCCTTTAAAGAGGATGCCTAGGTTTCCGGCCACCTTCTGTCTCACTTGCACTGAGTTCCCCACTTTTATTCACAGCCAGATGTTGTGGAGACTTTTCTCCCTGACACTGAAACATTGGGCTGGGGAGCCTGGTGTGGAGCTGGGACCCCTCACTCCTCTAGAAGAAGCTCTGTAGCTGAAATAGTCCTCCCGATTCTTGACCGCTACACTTGGGTGTGGGGCCAACCTGTTTGGAGTCTATGCCCCTCCTACCAGTCTAGACACGACTTTGTCTTTATATCTTTAGTTATAGAACACCTATTCAGCAAGTCTTCAGATGATTCCTCTGATTGGTTATTCTATAATTTAGTTATAGTTTTAATGTAGTCATGGGGAGAGGCAAGCACAGAATTTATCTACTTCACCATTTTGGACTTTCCCATTTATAAAGATTCTAAAATTCTAAAGACATTTTAAGCTAAATTTAGTGAAACTATTAGGTGAGTTTTGGTTTTGATTATTTTATTTAATTTGCTTTGTAGATTTCTATACACATACTTCATTTTAATGCTGCAACATGTGTAATAGGTTTTTAAAGACATTTTTATAAAAACATGGCCTTAAAGTATTTTCAGTGTTAAGATTCATTTTTCACTGTTTTACCCAAACATATATTGAACTTTTTTTTTCCTTTTTTTTTCTCAATAAAAGGCTGGAAATGAAGTGTTATTTGGTAAATATGTATTAGTAATGTAAGAATGTGTGTGTTTGGGTGTGGAGAAAGCGATGCTCTGTGCAGTGGGAAATAATAGAAACAATTGCTAAGTAAGGAGCAAAGCATGTTCACTAAAGTAGACTTAACATTCTTATTGAATTAATTGACACTCTGGCTAGCTTATGACATAGAATAAAATCATGCTATCATAAATGAAAGCTAAAAGTTTGATAACAGAAAATTTCAAATATTTTATTTTTAATCTGCCATGTTTCATAGCAATGTATTTTATTGAAACACATTTTGAAGTGCTTGTATCTTTTATAAATATATGGAGGTGCTAATTTTGAAAGAATTTTTCAAAGCCAAATATAAGTTATTTTGTATTGGTTTGTTTTGTATTGTTATCTTCTGGCTAGTTACCTGATTATCTTAGTTGCTTGAATACAGTTTTATTATAATTGTTTTTGATAAATTATTTCTAAGGAATGGGATCAAATTCCTAATAATTACTATAAGTGAAACCATTAGTGCAATAAAGCCTAATTTTTAGCACTATCTTTTCATACTTTACTTTCACAGGCAATTTTGATCTGGTCACTGGTGAAATTTCATAGACCTGAATATGCTAAAATTCCATACCCAGACTGGGGAGTTGCTCTAGGTTGGTGTATGATTATTTTCTGCATTATTTGGATTCCAATTATGGCTGTCATAAAAATAATTCAAGCAAAAGGAAACATCTTTCAAGTAAGCACATAAATTAATATTATTTATATTTCATATAAAGTACTTATGATCAAACCAAAGATTAATTTACTCATGTGGTGATAATATATGACCATGAGATCAAATTAGTAACTCTTTCTTTTAGTCTACTTTTATATCTGATACAAACATCCATTACTATATGCATAACATTGTACTATACTATACATAGATTTGTGTGTCTCCCTGTACTAGACTGTATGCTCCTTTAAGAAAGTGTCTTGTCTTGCTTGTTTCTGTAACCTTGGGCCCTATTAGAGTGCTTGGCATATAAAGGTTATGATATCTGTACTTGTCCACAGTTGTTCCTGAAGATGATGTGAAGCAAATGATCTTTTTGCTTTATATTCTATAATCTTCACTTTTAAAACCTAGTATGGTTATAACATAGGTCCTAATAAGATTTGTTTAGACTGGAAAAAGCTTGGTAAATGATCTTAGACATAAACTAGATTGAATTATCCTTCTATCATGAAGGCTTAGGGGGATAGAATTAATTATGACATCTCACTAGAACATAGGACAATGACAAGATAGGCTCAGGAATTAGATATAAAACAAATTTCCAAGCCCATCCAAGAATAGATTCAGATCAATTGTTTAACTCTGGATCTCTCTTTCCTTTGGTTCTTGAAACTTCTCAGGTATACATTGGTTTAGATCCTCACCTAGTTGTCACCCAAAGGCCATGAAAAAAAATTTAACATTCTAAAATGAAAATATAGTTTTATATTTATTTATTTAGATTGTAGCTCTTGTGTTCTAAGACAAGTCCTTTTTCTTTTCCTTTTCATTTTAGCGCATTGCAAGCTGCTGCAGACCAGCTTCTAACTGGGGGCCATACCTGGAACGACATCGTGGGGAGAGATATAAAGACATGGTAGATCCTAAAAAAGAGACTGACCATGAAATACCTACTGTCAGTGGTGGAGGAAAACCAGAATGAGATCTAATTTTAAAAAATATGTGCCTGTGTGATGTTATTGTTTTAGAATAGAGAAAAATTTTTATTTATTTGTATGTTAATTGAGTAGAAAAATGTATATATTATCTCATAATGGTATAAAAAATATTTTCCCATGTAAGCAGCATTGTAATTTAAAAATATGAATCTAGTAATGTTTAACGATGGGCTTATTATATTTCTTTTTAGATTATCTATCTGTATAACACACATAGCTATCTTTATTTCATGATAGTATTTTTATGCATATTACTATAATGCTTTTCTAATATATTGAAGGCTTTATTTTGAGCTGGTTATTTAGAAAATAGTTATATTTTCTATTTTACAGTTTTTTTTCTATTTTACAAGTTTTTAAGTATAACTTGTTTCTATTTCCTTGGTACACAATCTTCATTTTCCACAAAACTGGAGAAAATAAATCAGTATATGTTAAAGAAAGTGTTAAAATTGAAGGCCTTACTTAATTAGAAATGCCATACATATATGGAAAAAATGGACTATGTATGTAATGCATGGACTGTAATTTAATACTTTTGATCCAAATATATCTGAAAACTTCATGTATTTATGGTTCACTTTTTCTATGTGAACTTAATAGTTATGTTCTTTATTTACATATAGTGAAATAACACAGAAAAATAAAGATCTTATGGCCAGTAAGTGATAAATCTAGAAAATAGAATCCCCGCTGAATCTCTGAGTACTTCTTTCCCCATATGATGTCTTCTTTAGGTTCTATTTGGAAGAAAAATATGACTCATCTAATTTCTACTATGTTTTATAAAATTAAGAGTAGTTATTATACTCTCTGAAATCTAGGTTTAATTTCAACTAGAACAAGGAACAAAATACCAATGAGGAAATGGCTTCAATAAAATGTAAGATCTTATGTTGTAATATAGTTAATAGATTAAGTAGAATGGTTTTGTCTTATTGAATAAGTTACTACTTATGAGTGATAACTTATTTACATACTTATAGGAGATTAACTTGTTAAACTTGTCAAGGATGGGAGGAACCAAATTAGAGAATCCTATGTCCCAGTTTTCTTACCAAAGACATTGAAAACATATATCACTAATAGTTTTATACACTGATTACATATAATTAATGATTGGTTTGAACATCACAGACTAGAATGACGAATATTGCCTAACTATATAAAAAAACATTCCACTATTCTTAAGGTTTTTAACCTGGGCTTCAGAGGACATATGGAACTGAAATTACATGCAATATTTTTCTATATGCATATATGCATGTGTTTTTTTTTAGAGAGAGTCCATAATTTTTATCAGAACATCAAAAGGATCCATGACCCAAAGAAGTTTAAGAACCACATGCAACACTGTTGGCTTTTGTTCTTGGCATATAAGGAATAAAGGAATAATTTATCCCTTCATTTCTTATACATTTTAAATTCTTTTTCTTCTTCCTTTTGATTGATGATAAAAGGAATAAGGGATTAAGGTATTTCTTTAATATATACTGCTAATTTGTCTTGGCAAGAGGGGGCATGAAGGTAGATAAATTGGTAGGCATGCAATTGAACAATCTGTGAGTTATATACATATATACAAGATGGACTCATATTAGATATTTTGAAGTTTTTCTTTGAAGGTAGTTCAAATGCCTTTCGTAAATGTCAACAGATTTTTAACTCTTCAGTTCTATGGGTTTTATAAAAAAATATATGAAATAGATGGGTGACTAGAGCCTAGAAATACTTCTATCTTAATTTTTAAAATTAGCTTCAGGTATACAGTGCTTTGGTTAGACATTTCTTTTCTCTTAATTTTAATCCATATCACATTACATGCTTTCAACCATTATATGCTGGTGCTATTTGAGGTGTGGATTTTTCACCATGTAGAAAAATGCATGACATTTTCTGTAGGTTCCTCTTGCAATTTAAGGAAGATTTAGGTACATTTTTAATGAAATAATATCTAAATGGCAGTGTGTGAATGGGAGGAGGTGATGGGGAAGAAATCCCCTTCAAGTGCTGACTACAATGAGTGGCTAAGTGTGTGTGTTGACTATTTTCACAAGTGTGTAAAGTACAGATCTTAACTGAGTGCATAGCATATTTTAGAGTGTTCAATGACAGCTCATTACAGAGATTCCACAATGGTAAGAAAGTGAATTCCGCATAATGGAAAGTGTCTCATCAAATCCAGTACAGTAAACCATTAGAGAAAAATGTTTTCTCACTCCAGTGAAGTTAAAATCACTATATCTCAACTATATGCTCTTTACTGTAGCTTATTAAAAATTTTTTTGAACTTTTATTGTGCTTTCATTTGTTCGTGGTAAAAAATATATTAACAACATCCAATCAATTTTATAAATGTGAGCTAGCAAATTGATAAACGTCTGGACTTTGTATCTGATTTGGTATCCCCTCCCCTTTTAAACAAGAATTAATTTAATATAAACACATACAACCAAATGAATCCACTCAAAGTATCTTTATTGATTGTTTCCATTGTTAATACGTTTAGTAAGCATGCCAGTGGATTTCCGGTTAACTAATGCACCATTTAAACCCTTGGTAACTAGGAAGTGTTCCAATTCAGCCAGTTTGTATTCCACCATTCCGAGGTTTATCAATATTCGTTTCTGCATGGCTATTGAGTGTGGGAAGTTAATTAAGATATCCTGAGAGATGCTGTTGGCTGTAAGATCCTTATTAGTATTGCTCTTAGTTGACCCCATAGAAGAGGATGGTCTTACTAGTGCAAGAGAAGTTGAATTTGATGACATTTCACCACTGTTTCTCTGTAAGGGAAGGAAATTACACCTATGTAGTTTACTGAGTTTGGCAATTTAAAAATCCTACCAAATAACATCATGCTTAATCTTGGTTACCAAAAGGAACTAACCTCTCCTAAGAATTAGAGATTAAAAATCTGTTAAATGATTACATTGGTTTTGAATTATGCTCTTCCCAAATACAGACTAAGGGAAAATATATAAAAGTGGTCTTTTAAGGCTAAAATGCCATATCTTTGCCTTACATTTCTTGGACAGTCCAGTAGGTCTGTATTTGATCCCTGTCTGACCCTTACCTAAAATCACTTGCTATTTATTTATTTATTTATTTATTTATTTATTTATTTATGTATGTATGTATGTACGTATTTATGTATTTAGTAGGCAAAGCAACCCTTGGTTGACTCACAGATTTCAAGGACCTTGTCAGCTTATAATCCTTTAATTTTTTAATTTTATTTTTTTATGCCTACAGCACTTGGTCTTCCTAGGTGATCTCCCATCCAAGTACTAACCAGGCCTGACCCTGCTTAGCTTCTGAGATCAGATGGGATCAGGCTTGTTCAGGGTAGCATGACCATAGACTGCAACTTTAAGTATCACCAGGAATATCACATTTTGACCTGAATTCTTTGTGAATGTCTCATAAGGTCTCATAAAGATGGCTGAAAAGGAAAATACAGGGGAGGAAAAGTCAAACAGAAAGATGGGATTAGTAGAAGCCAGAGAAGAAAAGAGAAGATATAGGTTAAGATGAGAAGTATTTGTGTGAAGTAGGCACCCTCAGCTGTAATTTTTAAGTGGGTGAAAAGCTGACCATATTACTGAGAGATTTGGAGCTTTTTACAACAGACCACAGCTGTCATTCACTGGTAAAGATGAAAGATGTGTGGGGGTAAAGAATAAACATCTAGGGCTCTTTCAAGAGAAAAAGAGGAATGAAGGGACCTCCCTTATCCTTATCTTACCACTTTACTATTTTCCTACATTCTTAGACAACCCCCCCATCCTTGTATTCATTTAACTTTATCTCTTTCTAATCTCTTTTACAACTTTACCTGAAATTGATTTTTCCAGTAGACAACCATACAGGCGAACAGAACGCCACCCACCAGGAGCAACAAGATATTCATAGCTCCTCTTCAGCCACCGAGGCACTCGGTGGGCAGGGGGCCACTAGCCACCTGGACTAAAGAAGCCCGGGGCTAGAGTGCCAAGCGTCTGGCACTGGCTGGTGTAACTGGGATACGCTTCAGCGTCCAGCTTTATATGTTGGAGGACATGTGACTTCACAATTGAGCATGCGCATGAGGAGGGGGCAGGGGAGAAGGGCTACGCCACAATCTGAGGACGTAAAATCCTGCCTGCAGGAAACCAGGCAGCACTTGGTTAACTGTCTCAAGTCGTTAGCCGGGAGAGTAGGAGACAATGGAGGAGTTAGGAGTTTCCAAGAAGCTGAAACATGGTAGAAGTACAGGCTTCAAATTGTCTGGTTAAATGCAAAAATTCAAAAGTATTCCTGCCTCCTTCTTTTTCTTTTTTCTTTTAAAGATATCATTATCTTTGCTGCAACCACTCCATTATTGATTTCAAAAACAAGTTCAAAAACACGACAGAAATACACCATAAAAAGTAGTTATCCACAAATTGTAAGACTGCCAGAAACCTCCACACTCCCATTCCTATTTTAGAATTCACTGCAACCCTATTCTTATTGAGATAATTGTGTACATTTGTATGCCTGTGCAGTTTAAAAAGTAATTCCAGGGACATTTTCCCTTACAATATTGAAACGATTTTGTGCTATACATACTTTTAATACTGTATCTACTTTTGGAAATGCAGAAACAGATTCAGGTGTCAAGTAATGTCATTTGAAACTAGTAGCAAAAGCAGATTGTTGTTCAGAGCATCCTGGGTCTGTGGTTTCATGTCTGACATTAATTTTGGGGGAAATTCTTAGTCCTTATTCATTCAAATGTTTCCTCTCCTTCTCCTTCTCTTCCACCTCTCTTCTGGTATTCCCATCACGCATATGTTATCCCTTTGGTAGTTGTCCCACAGTCATTGGTACTCCATTCTGTTTTTTTTTCTTTAGTCTTTCTTTTTTCTTTGTATTTTAGGTTTGGAGATTTCTATTGACACATCCTCAGGCTCAAGAATTCTTTCCTCAGCTGTGTCCAGTCTACTTAGACACCCATCAAAGACATTCTCCCTTTCTTTTATCATGTTTTTGATCTTGTTTTCTTTTTTGTTTAGACTTTCTCTCTATTTATATTACCCATCTGTTTTTGCATGTTGTCTACTTTTTACATTAGAGCTCTTAGCACATTAATTATAATTGTTTTTAATTCCCAGTCTGATTATCTCAACATCCCTATTATATCTGAGTCTGGTTTTGATGCTGCTTTGTCTCTTCAAACTGTGTTTTCTCCACCAAGTTTCATAATGTGGTAATAAGGTGTATTTGGGGGAAACAGAACATCTGCAGTCCTATGTTTAGGTCTTAGTGTTTTAGTGAACTTGACACATGCATCTTTGTCCCCTTACCCCACTTAAGGAAGGACAGAATGACTAGAGTGGGCTGGAGTTTAGTATTTCCCTTCTCTCATGTGGAAGGCTAACTGGGGCTGAAGCTGAGCATTTCTTTTCTTCCATAGAAGGCTAGAGTTAGTTGGAATTGGTTATTTCTACTTCCCCATGTTATTTAGCCTCTGATAAACCCCCAGAATGTTAGTCTCTGGCTAAATAGTTTCTACTATGAGCACATGTTACAAGAATAATAGAATTCTCTGGCATATTTCATGATGGTTCCTTTTTCATTCCCTTGCCAAAAGCATAAGAGGATTTTTCTCCAATATTCACTGTGATAACCTGGTAGAACTCTAGGTAGTAAAACTCTCAAAATTTGGGGGCTGCTGATGCCTGGTGGCCTCTGAGATTCTTATCTGTCAGACTTGTCCACACTGAGTTTCCAGCAGTTTGTCAGTTACAATTCATGGTTTCCTACCCTAGCACTCTCTCAAATGTTGCTATTTATTAATTTCTGTTCTGGTAAGTGGTGATTCTTTGTATTCTCCTTTTTGTCTAATTTGGGGGACATTTACCTAGTGACCTCACTTTTCTTATGATTATAAGAAGATGAGTTGATTTTTAAGTTTGTTCATTTTTTACTTGCTGTAAGAATGAAGTGTCAACTTCCAAGCCTCTTACATGGTAGACTGGAAACTAGAAATCTCAAATAGTGTCAGTTTGCTAGCATTTTTTCAAATATTTTTTGCATTAATATTCATAAAGGATATTGGTCTGTAATTTTTTTTTCTTTTTAGTAGTGCCTTTGCCTGGCTTTGGTATCAGGGTAATGTTGGCTTTGTAGAAGGCATTAGGAAGTTGTCCACCCTCTTCAAATTTTTGGAAGAGTTTGAGCACTGATGTTAGCCATTCTTTAAATATTTGGTAAAATTCAACAGTGTAGCTATCTGGTCCTGGACTTTTCTTTGTTGGAAGGTTTTCAATTACTAATTCAATCTCCTTATCAATTTTAGGTATATTTATGTTTTCTATTTCTTCATGATTCAGTCTTTGTAGGTTGTGTGTTTCCAGGAATTTTTCCATTTCATCTAGGTTATCCAATTTGTTGGCTGTACAGTTGTTCATAGTACTCTCTTATAACTCATTTTATTTCTGTAGAATTAGCAGTAATGCCCACTATTTCCTTTCTGATTTTTGTTATTTGTATCTTAACTTTTTTTAGTCAATCTAGCTAAACATTTGTCAATTTTGTTGATCTCTTCAAATTGCTAGCTATTGTTTTTCATATTGTTTTGATATTCTTTATTTCCTTTACTTTTGCTCTAATATTTATTATTTCCATCTTTCTGCTAACATTGGGTTTAGTTCGTTCTTCTTTTCCTATGTCCTTAAGGTATGAAGCTAGGTTGTTGATTTGAGGCCCTTCTTCTTCTTTATTATTTTGAGAAAGCATTTAAAACTATAACTTTCCTGCTCATCACTGATTTTGATGCATCTCATACTTTGGGTATGTTGTATTTTTATTTTCATTTGCCTCAAGATATTATCGCATTTCCTTTGTGAAAAATCCAAAGATTTTTGAATCTTTGACCCATTAGTTGTTTAAGAGTGTGTTGTTCAATTGCCAATTTAATTTTCTGGTTTTCTAGTTTCATCCATTGTAATAAAAAAAAGATACTCTGATGATTCAATCTTTTTATATTAATTAAGGCTTATTTCATAGCCTAACATATGGTCTATCATGGAGAGCTTTTCATGTGTACTTGAGAAAAATATACATTCAGTGATTGTTGAGTGAAGTGTTCTGTACATGTCTGTTAGGTTTAATTAGTCTATAGTGTTGTTCATGTCTTGTATTTCTTTATTAATTTTCTGTCAGGTTGTTCTATTTTTTTAAAAAAAGAGGTATTGAAGTCTGCTACTATTGTCACAGAGTTCTCTATTTCTGCCTTCAATTTTGTTAATGATTATTTCATATATTTAGTAACTCTGGTGT
Organism: Macroglossus sobrinus; assembly: GCA_004027375.1. Classification (NCBI taxonomy): domain Eukaryota; kingdom Metazoa; phylum Chordata; class Mammalia; order Chiroptera; family Pteropodidae; genus Macroglossus; species Macroglossus sobrinus. The sequence goes on along the minus strand of PVKZ01001666.1, from coordinate 135,243 downwards.
TTGGTGCATATATGTTTATACTTGTGATATCTGCTTGCTGTATTGACCTTTTATCAGTATATAATGTTCTTCTTTGCATCTTGTAACAGTTCCTGACTTAAGATCTTTTTTGTTTGATATTAGTATAGCCAACATTGCTCTTTTTTTATTGCTATTTGTGGAGAATGTTTTTTTTTCACATCAATTTAATTTACTATCAATTTCTGCATGTCCTTATAGTTTTTAGACAATGTATACTTGGTTCTGCTTTTTTAAAAAAATCCATTTTGCCAATCTACATCTTTTGAATAGGGTGATTAATTTATTTACGTTTAAAAATTGCTTGTAGGATAGCATTTTAGCAATTGATTTTTTGTTTTCTGTACCTCTTATAACTTTTTTTGTCTCTCACTTTCTGGATTACTGCCTTCATTTGTCTTTAGTAGACTTTTTTATAATGAAGCATTTTGACTGCTTTCTTATTTCCTATTGTTTATATTCTAGATTTCATATTTGTAGTTACTATGAGGATTACGAATACATTCTAACATTATGACTATCTGCCTTACTAAATTAACACCAAATTAACTTCAACTGCATGCATAAATGCTCCTTCTTTACAACTCTGCTCCCTTTTCACCATTTTATGTTATTAATTTTACAAATTGCATCTTTACATATTGTGTACCTAATTACATATATTTATATTTATTTTTTTTAGCTTTTGTCTCTTAAATCCTGTAGAAAATAGCAAGTGGGGCTACAAACCAAAATTACTATGCTACTTTTGTTTTTAAATTTGCCATGCATTTTCTTTTACCAGAGATCTTTGAGTTACTGCTTAGTGTCCTTTTATTTTGTCTTAAGAATTTCTTTTAGCATTTGCTTTTGTATAGATCTATTGGTGATAAACTCCTTCAGAAATCTTTGTCTGGAAATGTCTTAATTTCTCTCTTATTTTTGACTTACATATTTGCTGGAGGTAGAATTTAAGTTCACAGTTTATTTCTTTCAGCCCATTAAATATATCATCTCACTGCTTTCTAGTATGGTATTTGCATTATTTCCCAGATTTCTGTCTTCAATATCACTAATTCTTTCCTCCATCTGGTCAACTCTATTTTCTAAGCTTACTATTTCATTATTCATCTCTTTTAATATGTTCTTCATCTCCAGAAGTTCTATTTTTTTTTTTACCAATCTCTGTGGTACAGTATTCACTTTGTTCATTTATTTTATTTCTAATTTCTTGAAATTGACAGTCAGAATTTTCCTGCATCTCATTAAGTGTTTTCAGAAGTGCAATCCTGAATTCTCTGTTATTTATCACATATTTATATGTCTTCGAGCTTATTTTCTGGAGATTTTTCACTTTCTTTCTGAATTGACTTGTCACCTTGGTTATTCTTGGTGTTTGATGAACTATTTCTTCACCTGGGCATTAATGGGAGTACTCTGCTTTTTTTTTTTTTAAAGAAAATTTATTATTTAGTGTCTGTTTAGGTTGATAAGAAGGGTTTTTCTTTTGATTTTCAGTAGGTGGCCCTTTAAGCCTCTTGGATCTCTGCTTTGAGGCTAAAATTGCTCCTCCCCTTTCTGGTGGGCTGTGTACTTTCTCTGCAATCAGAACCCTCAGTCCCAGCACTCCACCCCTGTGAAAGGGTGTGATGTACAATGGGGCTCTGAGTATCTGAAAAGGCCCTGAGGTTCTGTTACTGCCCCAATAATCAGGTACAATGTTCTGCTGCTTCCTCCTGACTCAGCCTGACAGGGTGGGGGTGGGGTTTTGGGGACAGTCTGCCGTGTGTTTGGCTGTTTCACTTCCCTTAGTGCAGTCCCCCAGGTTTCAGTAGTCTTGTATCCATATCAACTGTGCCTGTCCCAGTTGCCAGCTGTAATGTATGTTTCAGTACTGATTGCACAAATTCCCTTGGGGCTAGGTGTTGCTAGCTCTGAGAGGATATGTGGGCAGGAGAGGACAGTGGTTTGGGCTGTGGGGGCAGAGCATGACCAAGCTCTTGTGTTTCAGCATCCAGCTTGGCAATGGCAGTTGCTGAACCACAGCTGTGGCCTCTCCCCCACGGAGTCTTTGCCCTGCCCTCTGTCCTGATCCCTGCGGTCCACTGAGAGGAATATGCTGATCCCTCAGGCAGCACTACTCTGGGTTTCCTAAGGCCAAGACCCAGCTGCAGAATTCTCTCATCCTTCTTCCTGCAGGAAACTCAGGCTGCCTAGGGCAGTTCCTTTGTTTCACACTCCTAATTTGACTCCCAATCTCATACAGATTTGCCCATCTTTGGATGCTCTGATGCTCAAATCTCTCAAATGTGCTTGTGTGCAGGTTGGCCATTATTTGTGGAGTTGTAGATGTTGTTATTTCAAGGGAAAAGATCTGGGGACATCACTTACACCACCATGCTTCTGACGTCCAGTCTTGTGAATTTTAATGCTACAAATCATAAAAAATAATTGCATTGGCTTAAATTATAGGTTAACTTTATGGCCTTAAATTTATGTTAAATTGACTTGATAAATATTCTTTGGCTATTCAGAAATTTCTAAGCAAGAAAGGTGTACAAAGCATTGGTCATTATACAATTTTCATTTACCCTTGTTCTTTATTCATAGCAGCTATAATTTAACAAGAAGAAAAAGCCTTTGGATAATATTACTTTATGTATTTATTGTTACTTTAAATTCTTTTTTTTTTACAATGTGGCAGATATTTTTATTAGTTTTCTATTATAGTCTAAAATATTTTTATTTATTTTTTAATTACAGTTGGCATACAATATTACTTTTGGGTCTATAACACAGTGATTAGACATTTACATACTTTACAAACTGAACACCCTGATAAATCTACTACCCATCTGACACCATGCAGAGTTATTACAATATTATTGACTATATTCCTCATGTTATACTTTACATGTCTAAAACTGTTTTGTAGCTACCAATCTGTACTTCTTTTTTCTTTCTCCTTTTCACCTCCTGACCCCCCGCCCCTTTCTGGCAAACTTCTAAATGTGAGTTTTTGCTTTGTTTGTTAGTTTATTTTGTTCTTTAGATTACACATGTAAGTGAAAACATAGGGAATTTGTCTTTCTCTGACCTACTCCGCTCAGCACAATGCCCTCTAGGTCCATCCATGTTATTTCAGATGACAAGATTTCATTCCCTTTTATGACTGACTAATATTCCATTGAATACATGTACCACCTCTTCTTTATCCATTCATCCTTTGATCAGACACAGCAGTTGACTCCATATTTTACTATTGTAAGTAATGCCACAATGAACATGTGAATTCACATGTACCTGCAAAGTAGCATTTTGGGTTTCTTCAGATAGATGCCTAGAAGTTGGTTTATTGGGTTCTTCTTTATCTCTTGTTATAGCCTTTGTTTTAAAGTCTGTTTTGTATCATATAAATTTTACTACCCCAGCTTTTTTGTTTGTTTGTTTCTATTTTCGTCAAACATATTTTTCCATCCCTTTACTTTAAGTCTATGTGTCTTTCGATCTTAAGTGAGTCTCTGATCAGCAGCATGTGTATGAGTCTTATTTTTCATCTGTTCAGCCATCCTATGTCTTTTGATCATAGCATTTAACCCATTTACATTTAAAGTCATTGCTGATACAAATGTAGTTATTGTCATTTTATTGTTCACATTTTGATCTTTTTTCTTTTTCTTTTTCTTTAAAAAGTTCATCCAACATTTCCTGTAATACTATCTTGGTGGTGATAAACTCTTTTAGCTTTTCCTTGTCTGAGAAGCTCTTTATCTGTACTTGGATTCTTCGAATGATAGCTATACTAGGTAGAATAATCTTAGTTGTAGGTCCCTGCTTTTTCTTACTTTGAATATTTTGTGCCAATTCTTTCTGACCTGAAAAGTTTCTGTTGAGAAATCAGCTGACAGTCTTACGGGAGCTCCTTTGTAGGTAAATAATTGCTTTTCCCTTGCTGCTTTTAAGATTCTCTCTTTGTCTTAACTTTTGGCATTTTCATGATGTGTCTAGGTGTGGGCATGTTTGAGTTCATCTTGTTTGGGACACTCTGAGCTTCCTGGGCTTGTATGTATCTTTCCTTCACCAGGTTAGGGAAATTTTCTTTCATTATATATTCAAATAGTTTTTCAATTTCTCACTCTCTCTCTCTTCTTCTTCTAGTAACCCTATGATGCGAATGTTGGTATGCTTGATGTTATTCCAGAAACCCCTTAAACTATGCTCATTTTTAAAGATTCTTTTTTCCTTTTACTGTTCTGATTGGGTGTTTTCTGCTACTTTATCTTCTAAATCACTGATTTTATCCTTTGCTTCATCTAATCTACTGTTGATTTTTTTTCTATTTTTCATTTCAGTTATTGTATTGCTTCTTTATGAGTGGTTACTTTTTATGCTTTTTATATCCATTTTTATGTTTTTTATCTCTTTGTTAAAATTCTCACTGAGTTCTTTTACTCTTTTTCTAGGTTCATTGAGCATCCTTATAAGCAGGATTTTGAATTCTGCATCTGGTAGATTGCTTGTCTCCATTTAGTTTAGTTTTTTTTTCCTTGGTCTTTGTTCTTTTCATTAATTTGGAACTCATTTCTCAGTCTTCCCATTTTGGCTGCTTCCCTGTGTTTAGTTCTATGTATTAGATAGAGCTCTATGTTCTCCAATCTTAGCCAGATGCTCCAGGTATGTCTCTTGTGTGTGTGTCTGTGCACTTTTGTTGTAGTTGAGCCTTAGTTTCTGTTTTTACATTAATGGGAGGGATTAACCTTTGGGCTGAATGATTGTAAGGACTGGCTGGTGACTATAGTGGTTGGAGAGAAAACTGTCTAGAAGAAAAAAAAGATGGCAAAAAGCAGCAATCATTGTTTTTTTGTTGAATTGCCATTGGTAAGCTAAACTGTGCAGTCATAGGCTCTTTTTTATTTTGTGAAGCTACTCTGTACGGACAGAAATTATAGAAGACTATTTTATTGTTGGGGAATGATGTTTTCACCTTGATTTTTTATGTGTTTGCAGAATGTAATTTTGAAGCCCTTAGGTGGGTCTCTTGCCACTTCATTCTTACACAGGAAAAGATTAACTCTCCTACTGCCAAACTGAAATTCTAAGGAAATAAGGTTGCAAAACCTTTTGTTTACCCAACACTTTAGACATAAAACTTAAAATTCGTCTCTCTCTTGAGACTTTAATTTATACTACAATGTTTATGATCTCAATTTTTCTAATACTTAAAAAAAAACTACCTGTATTACATTAGTTATCTGGTGAGTTTTTGCTGGTAGAAGGGGTAAAAAGAGAAAACAGGTTTAATGGAGTATGTGAGAGTAGAGAGTTGGAAAGAGTAAAGAAAAATAAAGAATTCTGGGACATATATAAATTTATCACTACTCCTGAATTTTCCCCAACACTTAACATATATATCATACAATATTAAATTTTGAAATATCTGATTCCTTAGTCATTTGGCTGACATTATGAAATATTTGTGGACAACTTGGGTGAATGTTTGAATATATGCAATTTTTACATTATAGTTGTATCATTCACAGTGATTTTTATGGTGATGGGAGTTAGGTAAATATATTTGTTGTTTGGTCAATTTACTTATGAAAACAGTTTGCTATCTAGTAATTTAGACAGAAAGTTAATGCTTATATTTGTTTATTGTTACTGTTCTTTTCAAAACATGTTTATTTACATTATTTTATTTAATCCTCCCAACAATACTGTGTAGTAGGTGGAGTAGGAGTAATTCAATTTTCTAGAGCTGGAAGCCAGTGTTAGTTAATTACTTTGCTTAAGGTCTCAGAATTAGCTAACTAGGAACCTGGTCTCTTGATTCTGGGTCCTCTCATCATACTACCTCCATTTGTTTATCCTCTAATAGAGAAGAATCACAAGTTAGATATTCTATGGTATTAATTTTCTATTCCTGTGTTGAAAAGGCAAATAAATGGAGATATCTTGGCAGCATTTTACATATACATTAAATCTTTTGGTGTGTTCACCATCAAGTACATAAACAGATAACTCATAATTTCTTTAGTTGTGAAACTGTCAGAGAGACTATCAAAAATATTAAGATATTTTTTATATGGTTTAAATGTTTACCCCTTTTTAGTTGCACTATGTAGATTATTCAATTGCTCGGTAATTTCTCTTGTTATGCTATTATATTTAAATACATTTGTGACAATGTCATACACCTTAATCTCAAAGTGTTGTAGCTCCTGGTATCTGAAAGCTGTGGACCTATTTTCATTTGATTTTTAAGGAAAAAAATATAAGCACAGGGTGAAAACCTTAGTGTCCTCATTGTACATAAAAGGACACCCTATCTACAAGCCAAATCATCAAGAAAGCTTCTTAATAAACAGGTTAACATAACCACAGAATTAAGTTAATTGGTAATTGGTATTACAATAGGCAAAGTTTCTTATTTGATCATTTAAGTCATATTTTTTATAATAATAAAATCCTAATGTTTATACAATATATATTTAATACATTCAGTAAAAATTCATTAAAATATATTTAAATAATGATGTAAAAGTTGTGCAAATAGTTGGTATAAAGTAATGTATAACATTATAATGCTTGATTGTTATTCATTTTTTTTACTTTAAAGGTACATGTAATAGATAGGAAGCTTGGTTGATTGTTTTATTGGCTACTCATATGCTGTTTGAGAGCATCCCTGACTCATAGTTTCTTTGAAAATTTTACCCTAATATTCCTTCTGTTTCAACTAGGTTTAGATTAAGTTGTAGCTGAGATCCAAAATAATAATTATTTAAACAAACAAACAAACAAAAAAGTTGACAAGGAAACCATCTCGTGTGGGGAGAGGAGATTCATAAGTGTATTGGGAACTCAAATTTTTTACCCTCTGTTGCTTTATTACCTTCAACATATATCTTCCACTTCATGGTCAAAGAAGTTTGCTGAACTGCTTTCACTTAACAGACTGGAGGAAAAGGTGAAGAAGTATGTGTATCCTTTATTTTAAGGACATATCACAAAAGTAATATATGATACTATCACTTTTATTTTACTGATCATAATGTAGATACATGGCTAAATCTACCTACAAGGGAGGCTAAGAAATATAGTATTTATTGTGAATATCAATATGCCCAAACAAAATTTATGGTTATGCTACCAAGAAAGAAAGGAGAAAGAGTTATCAAAGGATCTTTATCAATCTGTGTAACATCATCTAAGGAAGGAATTTAGATTTTGATTCAGGATACCAACCCATCCTTGTGCCCAAAGGCCACAAATAAACTTAATTATTTTTAAGGACTTGGATGATATTTGAAGATTAGAGAAAATTGTGGGTAGGGGGGCAGTGATCTGCCTTATTCAGAATTGCACCCATCTACCTCTTTCATCTGTCTTAATTAAAATTGTCTAAAAATGATTCTGTTCTTTCTATTGTTGTGCTCCCAGAATGAAGCCAGACTAGATCATAATTATTGAAGGCCATGCAACTGGAACTACTGCATTAATCATTTATATTTTGATATTTTTCTTATTAATATAATTTTGTTGACTGCTATAAAAAAGAACATAAAATGTTAATTTTATAAAATTAAATTAGGACATATTTTATAGAAAGTAAACTGAAATAAAAATAAACCAAAAAATGTATGTTGAATTTTTTCTTTCAGATCATATATTCTCTAGTCCACATTTTATGAACAGAGAGCATTGCAAGTTTATTTCATTTTTTGATTGCCCTGTATTTTTCATTTACAGTTTCTTTTCATTTGGAATCACACCATCTTACCCCAGGGTCAAATAAATGGCATGTTGTATTTGTGAAATATATCACAGATCATTAGTCTATACACCATAATCCAGAAGTCTCCATATATAAATTATTATAGTATTTAAAAAATACTCTTTAAAATTAATCATATTTGACTTAAAATTACTAGACCACATGTCTTTTGTTTAAAAAAAAGATAAAAACTATGTAGGTTATAATCAACTCTAACCTGAGACCTTTTTTGCTCATCTACTCCCACATCAACCCTGATGTAGCAATATAGGCAAAATAAAAGGTTTATATAATCTGAGTGTTAATGCTTAAATTTGGTATTTTATTTTCAATGACATTGTTTTACTTTAATTGACATTTGGAGCTTATTTTAGGTAACCTTTAGATTTGTAATTTGTAATATTTACTTTTTTTTGCTGAGAGAATGAGCTGCATGTCCATTTCAAATTGAGACTTTAACAATTCATTATGTGTATTACTGAAACTTTGAAATGTTAACTTGAAAATTTTCTTAAAATATAACTTGCAGCCTTTTCATAAATCATAATAATAAAAAGCATTGGGAAATTTTAATAATTGTTCTTAATATTATTAGGAGACTTAAGTATAATACATAGTTTTTCTAGTAACACCTATATTTGAGTTGTTTAAAATAAACCAATTTCTTTGGAATGGTGTGTGTGTGTGTGTGTGTGTGTGTGTGTGTGTGTGTGTGAGAGAGAGAGAGAGAGAGAGAGAGAGAGAGAGAGAGAGCGCATACAATAGCTTTATAGAGCAAAACACAAGATAAACCAGAAAAAAAACCTTCCAAATAACTCTTCAAAAGATCTAGAGAGACTATTCATTACTTTACATTTATTCAACAATTTTTTACTGAATACCTACTGTGTGTCAGGCACTGTTCTAGACAGTAGGAATATAGCAGTGAACAAAACAGATGAAAATACTCCTTGAAGCTTATATTCTATTGGAAAGCTATATTCAAATTCCCATACTGATTATGTTTTTTTTTTTCAGATTTTCATGTAACAGGTAATTAGTCATTAATTGAAAAAATCAGATCATGGTAAAAGAGGGAGGACTCTAATGAACTTTTAAAAGCTAACATAACCCTGATACATCTTGCCAAATATAACACAGAATTTAAAGACTGATTCACTTAAAGATTTTTAAAAAGTTGAACATAAAGCACTAAGCAAATAAAATATGAACAATATTAAAAGGATAATATCGCTAAATGTAATTTATTCCAGAATGTCAGGATGACAACATTAGAAAATCTCTTAATATATCATATCCATAGATCAGAAAAAAAAATAAGTTATAAAACTACCTCAATAGATATCCAAAGAGGCATTTGCTAAATTTCAATATCCATTTCTGTATTAACAAACTGAAGCACTAAAAATTTAAAAACCTAAACATGAAAAATAGGTCTTTAATATTTTGATATTCAGAGAAAAATAATAACCAATATCATCTGTAATAGTGACACACTAGAGACATTATAATCAAAATCAGGAACAAGCTAAACATACTCCATTATTACAATTATTTAATAATGGTATAGAAACTCCAGTAAATGCAATAAGAAGTATCTGTATAGGAAATCTAAAAGATCTACATAAAAAATCTTAGAATGAATGAAAAATTTAGTAAAGTGCCTGGATATATAGTAAATGGACAGGCTAAGAAACTTTCTTATACATATGCTGATAATAACTAGTTAGAAAATACAGTAGAAAACAAGATCACTTACAATGGTAACAAAATAGGAAAAAAAACTACCTTTACATAAGAGATACAAGATTTATGTAAATATAGAAGAATACGTTCCTAGATAGGAAGACTGCAGAATATAAACATGCTAAGTTTTCTAATATTCAGACAAAAGTTTACTGTAATTCAGACCAAAATTCTAACAGAAATTTTGAAACTTGAGAAAATGATTTTAACATTGATCTGAAAGTTTTATGTATTTATTTATTTTTTCATTCATTCATTTAGTGACATTGGTTAAGGAAATCCAGTAAGTTTCAGGTGTACAATTTAACAGTAAGGCATTTTTGAACAGAAAGTTACTTCACTCTAGATTACAAGTTTAATTTGTATTTAGTTTGGTATCCAAGTAACAAGAAAAGAAAGATTCATTGTCAGAAAAATAAAACTAATTAACAAAATCAACAGCTGATGAAATGGAAGATTAAAGGTGACACAGTCTTACTAACAAGGTGATATGTGCAGTTAAACAGAAAGGCTGAAACTACCAAAGAAAATTTTTCTCTAGCCAGAGCTGGAGCAGGGAATTCCTTATGAGTCAATTAGTTTTAACTAATCCTTGGGTAAAATAAATAAAATTTTTATCCTATGCTGGGTAGATACAGTGACTAATATGGTGTTATCTGTAATGAAAAAATCTTTTTAAACCCCTCTTTTGTTTTGTTTTTCTTATCTAGGTTGGCTATGTAATCATGTGCCTTTGTTTTATGAAAACTGAAAAGATATTCTGGCAGGGGAAGAAGGGGAGCAAGAGTTTACTGAAAATCCTTGGGCAATGAGTGATTGATTAATGGGGAGGAGCAAATGAGAACTAGTGCCCTGGATGGAATGAAAGAGCTTCTGTTATTCAGAGGAAGTTAGAGAAAGATGGGGAGAGACTGTGGAGAAGGTTGCCATGAGTCTAAGAGAAAAGCAACTTTCTGGTAAAGAAAGCAGACATTTAGGAAGAGAAGGCAACTATAATCTAATTACTGAGCAAAAAAAATTGACAGGAAGGGCAAATGATAAAAAAAATGAATCTAGAGAGAAGCAGATTTAGAACATAAACAGTATATATGTTATGCTTTTGTGGGACTATTTCTTCTTGAATATGTATCCCTCTCTTTTTTCCCATCTTTATTGAAATAGATATCTTTATTGTACAATTCAATGAGTTTTTCCTTCAATTATAGTCATCATATAATACTATACTAGTTTCAGTTGTATAGCATCATGATCAGAGATCCACATAACTTGCAAAGTGATTACAACATGAAATCTAGTACCCCTCTTCCTCCTTACACGTTTATCATAACATTATTAGCTATCTTCCCCATGCTACACTCTACATTTCTATATCTATTCTGCAACAATCCATTTGTACCTCTTAATCCCTTTGGCCTTTTTTGTACCCCCAAATCCCTTCCCAACTAGTATCCCTCTAAATATTCACTGTATCGATGAGTTTATTTCCACTTTTGTTGTTGTTGTTGATTTTGTTTTTAGGATCCACATGTAAGTGAAATCATGAGATATCTGTCTTTCTCTGTCCAACTCATTTCATTCAGAGCAGTATTCTCAAGGTCCATCAAGGCAATATCTTTTACTGTCCCCTTCCTTTTAGTTTATGTCTTGTAATCCGAAATGAGTCTCTTGTAGGCAACATATGTAGAGGTCTTGTTTTCTTATCCATTCAGCCACTCTATCTTTTGTTTGGAGCACATAATTCTGTTCCCTTTGGGTACTTGTTGATAGGAACATAGTTATTACCATTCTTTCTTTATTTATTATTACTTTTTATGGTGACATTGGTTAACAAAATAAGTTTCAGTTGTACAATTTTAACAGTTAGGCATATACATATTTATATGTGTATATGTACACATATACATACACATATACAGATACAGATACAGATATATTTACATTGTGTGTTCACATTCTATAATTAGATTTCATTCTGTCATTGCATATTTAACTCCCTTTACCCCGTCTACCTCCCCCACTCCTCCAATCTGTTAACCATTAGCCCATTGACCATGTCCATGAGTCTTTGCTTGTCCTGTTCATTTATTGCTTTTAGGTTTATATCACACATATAAGTGATATCATGTGATTTTCAAAGTTTTCTGTATGGCTTATTTCGCTTAGCATGATTATCTCGAGGTCCATCCATGTTGTCGCAATTGGCAGTATTTCATCTCTTCTTATGGTTGAGTAATATTTCATTGTATATATGTATATAGCTTCTTTATTCAATCATCTGTCATAGAACACTTCAGTTGTTTTCATGTCTTGGCCACCGTGAATAATGCTGCTATGAACATTGGCATGCAAATTTTTTTTCAGATAGGAGTTTTCAAGTCTTTGAGGTAAATACCTAGTAGAGGGATTGCTAGAGCATATGGTAGATCAATTCTTAGTTTATTGAGGAACCTTCATACTGTTTTCCATAATGGCTATACCAACTTGCAGTCCCCACAGCAGTGTATGAGGATTCTTATTTCTCCACATCCTCTTTAGAATTTGTTACTACTTTTCTTGTTGATTATAGCTATTCTAACAGGTGCGAGATGGTATTGCATTGTGGTTTTGATTTGCATTTCCCTAATAACTAGCAATGTTGAGCATCTTCTCAAATATTTGTTGGCCATTTGTATATCCTCTAGGGAGAAGTGTCTGTTTAGGACCTCTGCCCATTTTTTTTTGATCTTTTGTATTTTTGTTGTTATTGAGTTGTAAGCATTATTTGAATATTTTGGATACTAGGCCCTTATCGAAGGCATTACTTGCAAACATATTTTCCCATTGAGACGGTTGTCTCTTTACCTTGTTGACAATTTCTTTTGCTGAACAGATCTTTAGTTTGATGTATTCTGATTCATTTATTTTAGCTTTTACTTCCCTTGCTTTTGAGGTCAAATTCATAAAATCCTCTTTAAGTCCAAAGTACTTGAGATTAGTTCCTATGTTTTCTTCTATGCATTTTATTGTTTCAGGTCTTATATTCATGTCCTTAATACATTTTGAATTAATTTTGGTGTGTGGTGATAGACAAGAGTTTTCATTTTTTTTTTTTGCAGGTCCATTCCAATTTTCCCAGCACTATTTATTGAAGAAGTTTTCTTTTCTCAACTGTATGTTTCTGCCTTTTTTGTTGAAAATTATTTGTCCATATAAATAAGGGTTTACTTCTGTACTCTCAATTCTTCCACTGGTACATGTGTCTGTTTTTTTTGTCTGCCAATACTATGACATTTTGATTACTGTCACTGTGTAGTATAATTTGAAGTTGAGCAGAGTGATGCCTCCAGATTCATTCTGTTTTCTCAGGATGGCTTTGGCAATTTGGGGTCTTTTGTGTTTCCATACAAATCTGATGACTTCTTGTTTTATTTTTTTAAAAAATGCTGATGGGATTTTAATGGGATTGCATTAAATCTGTATAATGCTTTAGGTAATATGGTCATTTGAACTATGTTGATTCTTCCAATCCAAGAACACAAAATAGCTTTTCATTTCTTTGTATCTTTTTAAATTTCCTTTAACAGGCTTTTATAGTTTTTTTTATTATATAGGTCCTTCACATGTTTTGTTAGATTTATTTCTAGGTACATTATTCTTTTTGTTGCAACTGTAAAAGAATTTTTCCCCACTTCTTTTTCTGATAATTTATTATTAGAGTATAGGAATACTATGAATTCTTGAACATTGATATTATATCCAGAGACTTTACAGTTTTTGCTTATTTTTTTCTAGTAGAGTTCTTGAATCTTTAGGATTTTCTATATAGAGAAACATGTCATCTACATATAGTGACAGGTTGACATCTTTGTTTCCTATTGAGATGCCTTTTATATATTTCTCTTGCCTGATTGCACTTGCTAGGACCTCCAATGTTACATTGAATAACAGTGGAGATAGTGGACAGCCTTGCCTTGTTCCCGATCTTAGAGTTAAGGTTTTTAGTTTTTCACCATTAAGTATTAATTTTGTATGAGGGTTTGTTATGTAAGGCCTTTATTATGTTAAGGTACTTCCTTCTATACTGATTTTGTTAAGTGTTTTGATCATAAATAGGTGCTGTATCTTACAAAGGCTTTTTCTGCATTTATTATGATCATATGATTTTTAAAAAAATTTGTTTATGCGGTATATCACTTTAATTGATTTGCATATGTTGAACCATCCCTGTGCCCCTGGGATGATGCTCACTTGATTGTGGTGTATAATCTTTTTAATATGTTGCCGTATTCGGCTTGCTAGTATCTTATTTAGGATTTTTAAATCTGTGTTCATGATAGATACTGGTCTATAGTTTTCTTTTTTTTTGTGTTATCTTTACCAGGTTTTGTTGTCAGGGTAATATTGTCCTCATAAAATGAGTTGAGAAGTATTGCCTTCTCGATTTTTTGAAAGAGTTTGAGGAGAATAGGTATTAAATCTTTGAATGTTTGGTAGAATTCAGTGGTGAACACATCTCGTCCTAGACTTTTACATTTGTTAGGTGTTGATTGTTTCAACTTCTATGTTACTTATTGGTCTAATCAGATTTTCCGGTTCTTCTTGATTCAGTATAGGAAGGTTGTATATGTCTAAGTACTGGTCCATTTCTTCTATGTTTTTAAATTTGGTGTTATATACTTTTCATAATATTCTTGTATGATCTTTTGTATTTCTGCAATGTCAGCCATAATTTCTCCCTCTTTCATCCCTGATTTTATTTATCTCTGTCTTCTCATTTTTTACTTTAATGAGTCTAGCCAAGCATTTGTCAATTTTATTAACCTTCTCAAAGAACCAGCTCTTTGTTGCATATATATGTGTGTGTGTGTGTGTGTGTGTATATATATATATATATATATATATATATATATATATATATAATTTGTTTTTAAGTTCATTTATTTCTGCTCTAATTTTGATTATTTCTTTCCTTCTGCTGACTTTAGTCTTCATTTGTTCTTACTTTTTAGCTTTTTTAAATGAAGCAGTAGGTTGTAGGTTGTATTTTTGGGTTCTTGGGTTCTTGTTTTTGGGTTCTTGGGTTCTTATTTTTGGAGATAGGCCTGTAATGATATGAACTTTCCTCTTATGGCTGCTTTTTCCATGTCCCACAAGTTTTGATATGTTGTACTATTATTATCATTCATTTCTATGTCTCTCTTGATTTCTCTTTTTATTTCTTCTCTGACCCAGTTATTCTTCAGTAGCATGTTGTTTAATCTCTATGTATTTGTGGTTCTTCCTAATTTCTTTTTGCACTTGATCTCTAGTTTCAAAGCATTATGATCAGAGACTATGGTTGGTATGATTTCAACTCTGTTATATCTGTTGTGTCTATTTCTGTGTCCCAGTATATGGTCAATTCTTGAGAATGTTCCATGAGCTCTAAGAAGAATGTATAGGAAGTTTTTTTTTGGATAGAAGGCTCTGTGAATGTCAATTATATCCAATTGGTCTAATGTGTCATTTAAGGATGATATTTTCTTATTAATTTTCTGTTTGGATGATCTGTTCATATCCAGCAGTGTGGTATTTAGGTCTTCTACTATGATAGTGTTTTGGTCTGCTTCTCCCTTTAGTTCTTTTAGTAATTGCTTTACATATTTTAGGGCTCCATGAATGCAAGCATAGTTATTCCTAAGTGTTATGTCTTCTTAGTGCATAATTCCCATTATCATTATGAAGTGTCTTTCAGTATCTTTCTTTACCTTTTCTATTTTGAAGTCTATTTGGTCCGATATTAGTACCACTACTCCTGCTTTTCTCTGAATGTCATTCATTTGAAATATCAGTTTATGCCCTTTTGCTTTGAGTCTATATTTGTCTTTGGAGCTGAAATGTGTCTCCTGAAGGCAGCATATGGTTGGGTTTTGTTTTTTGATTCATTCTGCAACTCTGTGACATTTTATATTTCAGTCCATTTACATTTTGGGTGATTATTAAAATATGAGGTCTTCTTATAGCCTTGTTATCTTTTGCTTTCTGGTAGCTCAGTGTTTCCATTCCTTCCTTGTCTTTGTGTTTCCATTTTCTTTATTTTGGTTGGCTTTTGTGGATTTTCCCTCTGGTCATTTTTATTTTATGTTATATACTTCAGTTTTGAATCTTTGATGTGTGATTACCATTAGACATATGTAAAGGATGGTTATATATATATATATATATGTATATATATATAC
This sequence comes from Macroglossus sobrinus, assembly GCA_004027375.1. Lineage (NCBI taxonomy): Eukaryota > Metazoa > Chordata > Mammalia > Chiroptera > Pteropodidae > Macroglossus > Macroglossus sobrinus. The sequence continues at coordinate 119,526 of PVKZ01001666.1, read as the reverse complement.
ATATATATACATAATACATATATATACATATATGTGTGTGTATATATAATATATATATATATATATAACTATATGTATATATATATGTGTATATATATATACACTTACATACAGCTGTCCATTTTCTTCTCCATGTGTCTTATCTTCACTGTTCTTTGTGAATTTAGATTTTGAATTCTCCCCTTTTTTGTCATTGTTATTTCAATTTGATCCTATATATGCTGAACATTCATTACTATCTTGCTATAACAATTCTCTTTTTATTATTTAAGCTTATAATGCCCTGTTCTTAGTAAAGGTTGCACTCTTCTGCTTCTATTTGCCTGATAGACACCTTACTGCTAATTATGTTTTTTTTTGTCATTTTGTTTTAGGTGAGCTGACTTTTTTCAGTATTTCCTGTAGTGCAGACCTTGTTGTGAAGAATTTCTTTTTTTTTTTTTTTTTTTTACGTCTTGAAAGATCTTTATTTCATCTTCCTATCTAAGGAAACTTAGCTGGATACATTATTCTTGGCTGGTAGTTTTTTAATTTAATAGTTTGAATATTCGATTCCACTCCTTTCTAGTTTGTAAAGTTTGTGCTGAGAAATCTGATGGTAATCTAATGGGTTTTCATTTATAGTTAGCTGTCTTCTATTCTCTCACTGTTATGAGAATTCTGTTTTTGTCATTGTTTTTTGATAATTTTAATACAATGTGTCTTGATGAAGGCCTTTCTGGGTTGAGATAATTTGGTTTCTATTGACTTTTTGAATTCCAAGCTCTAGCTCATTATTTCAATTTGGGAAATTCTTATTATGTATTTGTGCAAAAATACTTTCAAGTCCCTGTTCTTTTTTCACTCTTTGAGAATTCCCATTATTCTTATGTTTTCTCTCCTGATGGTATCATATAGTGCTTTTATTTATCTTTCATTATTTTTCATTCTTCAGTTCTTTACTTCTTTCTTCTGTTTTATTTCTAGATTTCTGTCTTTGATATCACTGATCCTTTCCTCCATTTGTTCAACTCTATGTCCTAAACTTGTTATTTCATTTTTCAACTCTTATAGTGTGTTCTTTATCTAAATAGGTCTGTTCTGTTCTTTTTGAGAGTTTCAGCCTCCTTGCTAAAGAACTTATTCTTTTCTACTCATTTCTTTTTTCATTTTCTGAAATTGTTCTGTCATTCATTTCAGATCTCTTTGAGTTTTTTCAGGAGTATCATCCTGAGTTTTACATAATTTAAGTGGCATATTTCTATGTTTGTAAGCTTATTTTATGGTTTTTAATGAACTATTTCTCTACTTGGGCATTACTGGATGTGTATTCTGTTTTTATTTTTTACCCCCCAAAGAAAAATTTATTCCATAATGATTCCTAGCATGTTGCAAAGAAGTTGTTTTTATTTTGGTTTCCAGCTCTGCTTTAAAGAAAATTTTAATAATGTATTTTTTCTTTTTATAGATGTTTAATCTTGCTGCAACCTTCAATCTCAGTTCCTGTCAGTGTTAGTGACAGTTTTGGTAGTTTTTGCATAGATTTCTCTGGGGCTCTGTGGCATTCCATCTAGGATGGTATGGGTCCTCTCATTTGGTGGATGGTGTCTGCAGCTCAGCCTCAGTTTTGCATCCATGGAAGGTAAAAATCAACTGTTGTTTCTCTTCTGGCCTGCTTCTTTGCTTTCTGCTCTTATGACTTGGCCCTGCCACCAGATTGAGTGGAGTTCACAACTCTCTCAGACAGGGCTGCTCAGGGAACTGGCCGCACCTTCTCTCCTCTCTCTCCCCTACAGGGTGATCCTATGGGAGATGCAGCTTCTTTGTTTCTCCAAGCTCACCGCCCAACACCTTGGTTCTGACCTGTGGTAGCATTTATGCGCAGATCCCACACTCAGACGTGCTGGTGAGCAGTTTGGGTGTTTTTTTGTTGAGTTTTAGATGTTCAGTGTATAGTTGTTTTAAAGGGAAAGATCCAGGGATGTTCCTCATTCCACCATGTTTCTGCAAAGTGAATCAGCTTTTATTTCAAGACTCTTAGTTTATATTGTCCTTAATGTTTTTCTGTCTTTATTGAAATATAATAGACAATTAATTGCTTGTATTTACATTGTAACAATTCAATGAGTCTTTTGTCTTCAATTATAGTTGGTCTGCAATAATATATTGGTTTCAGTTATATAGCATAGTGATCAGAGATCCACATAACTCATAAAATGATCACCCCACTAAATCTAGTACTCCTTTTCCCACTTGCATATTTATTACAATCTTATTAACCATGTTCCCCATGCTACACTTTACATCTCCATGTCTATTCTGCAACAATACATTTGTACTCCTTAATTCCTTTGACTTTGTTTTGTACCCCCAACCTCCCTCCTAACTAATATCCCTCTAAAGATTCTCTGTATCAATGAGTTTAATTCCATTTTATTGTTGTTGTTAATTTTGTTCTTTAGATTTCACATATAAGTGAAATCATGCCATATTTGTTTTTCTTTTCAACCCATTTAATTCATCAAGGCAATATCTTCTCCATCCCCTTACTTTTAGTCTATTTGTATCTTTTAATCTGAAGTGGGTGTCGTGTCTATCTCTTGGTTTGAGTACTTTGTTCTTTCCCATTTGTGATACTTGTGGATAAGAATGTAGTTATTACTATTCTTTATTCCTGTTTTTGAAACATATCTTTTTTCTTCTTAAAGAAGTCGCTACAACATTTCCTGTAATACTGGCTTGGTGATGATAAATCCCTTTTTATTTTTTTTTTTGTCAGGGAAGCTCTTCATCTGTTCTTTAACTCTAAATGATAGCTTTTCTGGATAAAAAAAGTCTTCATTGTAGATCCTGGGTGTTCATCATGTCAAACATTTTGTATCAAGCCCTTCTTCCTACATAGTTTCTTTTAAGAAATCAGCTGCCAGTATTATAGGTGCTCTCTTGTAGGTAACTAGCTGCTTTTCATTTGCTACTTGTAAGATTCTCTCTTTATATTTAACCTTTGGCATTTTAATTATAATGTGTCTTGGTGTGAGCCTCTTTTGGTTCCTGGTTTTGGGACTCTCTGAGCATCCTGGGGTTTTATGTCTATTTCCTTCTCCAGGTTAGGGAAGTTTTTTATCATTATTTCTACAAATAGCTCTTCAACGTCTTCTCCCCCCCCAGTACCCTTATGACATGAATATTTTTACATTTAATAGTGTCCCATAGGTGGCTTAAATTATTATTAAAATCTTGTCTTCTCCCCTCGCCCCTTCTGATTGAGTGTCCTTGGCTTTCTCATAATCTATATAGGTCATTAGAGCTGTTTCTTTTTTCACTCTGTTTATTCCATTAAATATACTTCTCATCTCAGAAAATGTGTACTTCATTTCTGACTGTCCTTTTTTTATAATTTCCATTTCTATTTTTGTTTTTTGTTTTTAAATCTCTTTGTTGAAGTTCTCACTGAATTCATCTGTACATCTCCTAAGTTCATTGAGCATCTTTATAATCAGTGTTTTGAACTATACATTTGTTAGATTGCCGGACTCACTTGGATGTGGCTTGGGTGGGACCATGAGTTGGGGGAGGTGGAGTTTCAGGTCATCCTCTTGGAAGTGCAACCTTGTTAACCAGTTTGATGATGGGTCAGCTATGGCAGCTCTGAGTCTGCACACTGGGAATTGGGAAGGTCCAACAGAGAAATAGTGGATACTACCATCACTTCTGTACAGAACTGGTACTTTGAGAAGTTTAATAAAATTAATAAAAATTCTGGCTAGACTGACTAAAGATAAAAGAGAAAAAACACAAACAAACAAAATAGGGGTGAAAGAGGAGAAATTATGATAGATAATGCAGAAATAAAAAAGAGCATACAAGAATAATATGAAAAAGTATATAACACCAAATTCAATAAAATGGAAAAAATGGGAAAGTGCTTAGAATGATACAACTGTCCTACAATAAATCATGAATAACTGTAAAATATAAGTAGACTGATCAGTATTATGAAAATTGAAAAAAATCATCAAAAACTTTCCAAAATATCAAAGTCTTAGATCAGGTGGTTTCACCAGTAAACTGTACCAAACATTCACATAATATTTAATACCTATTCTCCTGAAACTCTTCTGAAAACTTGAAGAGAATGCGATACTTCCCAACTCATTTTATGAGGCCAATGTCACCCTGCTTCCTAACCTAGTAAAGATAACACACACAAAAGAAAACTACAAACCAATATCTCTCATGAACACAGATACAAAAATCCTAAATAAGATACTAGGAACCCGAATACAGCAACATACTAAAAAATAATATACCACAATCAAGTGGGATTCATCCCAGGGACACAGGAATGGTTGAACATGCACAAATTGATTAATGTGATATACCACGTAAACAAATTAAAATTCAAGAATCATATGATCATATTAATAGATGCAGAAAATGCCTTTGACAAGATACAGCAACCATTTATGATAAAAAACTTAACAAAATTGCTATAGAAGTAAAGTACCTTATCATAATAAAGGTCATGCATGACAAACCTTCAGCCAACATTGCACTTGATGGTGAAAAACTAATAACCTTTCCTCTAAGAGCAGAAACAAGGTAAGGCTGTCCACTGTTTCCACTGTTATTCAATGTGACATTGGAGGTCCTAGCAAGTGCAATCAGGCAAGAGAAACATATAAAAGTCATCTCAATAGGAAACAAAGATGTCAACCTGTCACTATTTGCAAATGCCATGATTTTTTATGTAGAAAACCCTAAAGACTCCACAAGAACAGCACTAGAAACAATAAGCAAATACAGTAAGCTTTCTGGATACAAAATTAATGTTTAAAACTCCATAGTGTCCCTATTCTATAATATTGAATTGTCCAAAAAAGAAGTGGAAAAAATAAAATAATTTCTTTTGCAATTGCAACAAAAAGAATTACATATCTAGGAATAAATCTAATGAATCGTATAAAGAACCTATGTAATGAAAACTATAAGACCCTATTAAGAGAAATTAAAGAAGATGCAAGGAATGGAAAGATATTCATGTTCTTGGATTGGAAGAATCAACACAGTTAAACATTATACATATTTAATGTGATCCCCATCAAAATCCCATCAGTACTTTTTAAAGAAATAAAACAAAAAAATTATCAGATTTCTATAGTAGCACAAAAGACCCCGAATCACCAAAGTCATCCTGAGAAAAAAGAACAAGTCTGGAGGCATTATTTTATCCAGCTTCAAATTTTACTACAAAGTGACAATAATCAAAATAGCATGGTGTTGGTAAAAAAAACAGACACACAGACCAGTGGAACAGAATTTACAGCCCAGAAGTAAAGCCATGTTTATATAGAAAAACAATTTTTGATAAAATGCCAAAAACATATAGTGGAGAAAGGAAAGCCCCTTCAATAAACGATGCAGGGAAAACTGAAAAGCCACCTGTAAAAGAATGAAACTAAACTGTTGTTTATCAACATATACAAATATTAACTTGAAATGGATTAAAGACCTGAATATAAGACCTGAAACAATAAAATACATAGTAGAAAACATAGAAACTAAATGGAAGGACCTTGGACTTAAAGGGGATTTTAAGAATTTGACCTCAAAAGCAAGGGAAGTAAAAGCTAAAATAAATACATGGGACTATATCAAACTAACAAGCTTTTGCACAGCAAAGGAAGCTGTCAATAGAGCAAAGACACAATCATCAGAATGGACAAATATATTTGCAAGCAATGCTTCTGAAAAAGACCTACTATCCAAAGTATGCAAAGACTCTTTCAACTTAATAACAACTAAAAAATAATGAGTTCAACTAATAAATGGGTAAAGGAACTGAAAAGACACTTCTTCCAAGAAGACATACAAATGGCTAACAAAAATATGAAAGAATGCTTGACATCTCTAACAGTTAAGGAAATGCAAGTCAAAAGCACAATGAGATACCATCTGACACCTGTTAGAACAGCTATTATAAACAGAAGAAATAATAATGTGTTAGAGAGGATGCAGAGATAAAGAACCCTCATACATTGCTGATGGAACTGCAAATAGGTACAGGCACTGTGGACAACAGTATGGAGGTTCTTCAGTAAATTAAGAAGTGATCTACCATATGATGTAGCAATTCCTTTACTGAGTATTTACCTCAAAGATTTGAAAATATATATCTGAAAAAATATACATACACTGGATTTCATAGCATCATTATTCACAGTGGCCAGTTTATGGAAGCAACCAAGGTGTCCTACAATAGATGATTGGATAAAAAAGCTGTAGTGCATATATACAATTCAATATTACTTAGCCATAGAAAGAGATGAAATACTGCCATTTGTGGCAACATGCATAGACCTCGAGGTAATCAAGCTAAGTGAAATAAGCCGGACAGAAAAAGTTGAAAATCACATGATATAACTTATATGTGGTATATTTACTTAAAAGCAACAAAAGAACAGGACAAACAAAGAGAGACTCATGGACATGGACTATAGACTAGTGTTTATCAGAGGAAAGGGGGTAGTAATAGGGGGGAGGTAAATGGAGTAAAGGGGGCCAAATATATGGTGACAGAAAGAAATCTAACTATGGTAGGTGAGCACATATGATAAACATATATATGCCTTACTGTTAAAGTGTACAGCTGAAACTTATTGGATTTCATTAACCAATGTCCCTATAAAAATATTAAAAAAATTAAAATAAAATAGTATACTTGAAGAACCAGGCTAAATCGTATAGATGATTGATGTTCCATTCATCCTGCTTGAAATCACATCAAGATTGTGACAAAAACACAGAGAAATCAGTAAGCAGAGACACTTGGGTGTTCAGTTGCAGACACCTCTTAAAGGAGCCTGTCCACAAACAGACTTTCATGATGACAGATTTGCTCACTTTGAGAACCAGTGCTGGATTATCTGCTTGGGTGACACTGAGTTGTTAGAGTGAGGGCCAGAGGTGAGGCTTTATACCAGGCAGCAGTGCTGGCAGTATCCATTGCTACTCTCTTCAGCCCTCCCATCTCCCATTGTGTGGAAGCAGCGCCGCCATATCTGAGATGTCATTAAACTGGATAACAGAGCACTCTTCCCAGGGGATTACCTGAAACTCTGCCTCCCCCAACTCATGGCCCTACCCAAGCCACATCCAGTTGCGTCCTCTACGAGTCCTGTGCCACTTGCTAAGCAGTGTCAAGACACACTGGTGGCAGCTGGCCTCAGTTTTGTCATGACCTCTTAAGACAACTATAAGCACAGCACCTGTTGATTGCTTGCTGAATCTTAACAGGTGGCTCTGGAGGGGCACAGGCTGGGGCTAAATTTGGCCTGCAGCTGAAGCCCTCTCAGAACTGTGCCAGTGGACACCTACTACGCAAATCCACACTAATAAGACCAGAAGACTCAGGAGCTGTGTTTAGTACATAGAAACAGACAGAGAAAGGCAGCCAAAGGGGGAAGACAAAGAAGCAGAATCTATATGAGAGAACAGGACAGAGATTCAGAAATAATGGAGTCAAGCAACCTACTAGATGCAGAGTTCAAAACATTGGTTATAAAGATGCTCAATGAACTTAGGGGAAGAGTAGGTGAATTTAGTGAGAACTTTAACAAAGAAATTAAAAAAAAATCATAAAAATGGAAATGAAAATCATAAAAGGGGACCAGTTAGAAATGAAGAATACATTATCTGAGATGAAGAATATATTAGAGGGAATCAATACAGTGGAGGAAAAGAGGATTGAAACACAGATTCAGAGGATGGGGCCAGCGAGAACACCCAACCAGAACGGCAAGAAAAAAGTAATCAAGAATATAATAATAATTTAAGGAGCTTATGGGAATAAAATTAAGGTTAACAACATCTGTGTCATAGGGGTACCTGAAGAGGGAGAACAAGAAGTTGAATATATATTTGAATAAATAATAATGGATAACTTCTTTAACCTAGAGAAGGAAATAGGCATAAAACTCCAGCGAGCTCAGAGATTTCTCCTAAAAATGAATCCAAAGAGGCCCACACCAAGACACATAATTAAAATGCCAAAGTTTAAAGATGAAGAGAGAATCTTAAAAGCAGCAAGAGAAAAGCTGTTAGTAACCTATAAGTGTCCTTCCATAAGACTGGAATCTAATTTCTCAGAAGAAACTTTGCAAGATAGAAGAGTTTGGCACAAAATAGTCAAAGTGTTGAACATCCAAGATCTACAACCAAAAATATTTTATCCACTAACTTTATCATTTAGAGTTGAAGGACAGATAAAGACCTTCCCAGATAAAAATAAGATAAAGGAATATATCAACACAAAGCCAGTATTACAGGAAATGCTGGAGGGACATTTTTAAGAAGAAAAACTGTGTATTAAAAACATGAATTAAGAATGGTAATAACTACATATTTATCAACAAGTACCTCAAATGGAAACAACAGGTGATCCAAACAAAAGATAGTGTGGCTGAATGGCTAAGAAAACAAGGCCCTTACATATGCAGCCATAGAAGAGACTTAAGATTAAAAGACACACACAGACTATTGCCTTGATGGACCTAGAGGGTATTGTGCTGAATGAAATAAATCGGATAGAGAAGGATAAATACCAAATAATTTCAGGTATATGTGGAATCTAAAGAATAAAACAACAACAACATACATGGAAATAAACTCATAGACACAGAGAATATTTTGAGGGCTACTAGATGAGAGATGGGTTGGGGTGATGGTGACAAAGGGCAAAGGAAGCAAGAATACAAATAGATAGTTACAAAATAGTCATCAAGGTATAAAATGTAGCATCAGGAAAATAGTCAACAATGTTTTAAAAAATATTTAAGAGGAAAGAGAGGTACTTCATTTAGTAGAGTGACCACTTCATGAGTTATAGATCTCTAATCACTATGCTGTACAACTGAAACTAATATTTTATTGTATGCCAACTATAATTGAGAAGATAACTTGTTAAATTGTACAGTGTATATATGAGCAACTAATTTTCTATTATACTTCAATAAAACTAGGAGAAAACCATAAAAAACCCTAAAAATAGTATGCCTAGTATATTGAGAAACTTCAAAACAGGCTTCTAAATAGTTATAATTAATTTTAGAAAAAATATTATTACATTTTACATAGAGATTTAATTATTTTAAACATTGCTGAAGTATTCATAAAGATTTATGTTTTTGTTCAAAATGCTTAGTTTTTAATGTTTTGCCAATCGATATTGCTTCATAGTATCAATAGCTAAGAGCTTAAGATATAATATACATTTAGAGCTAAATTCATTGTTAATTATAGTGATTGTACATCTGCATACATACTAGAAAAAATTAAAACCGTATCTAGGCCTTCTAATTAGATTGGGTTTTACTATCATGTTTACTCTATAATTGACATCAGAACTGATACTAGAACTGTCAACCACATCTTGTTCATTTGTGCTTATATTTTAGTATTCCCTATAACTAAAATTTTCCTTAAAAACAACCTGTCCATTTAAAACTGCATAATGTAATCCATAAATGCACTAAAATTAGCATATGGAAATTACAATGTGGCAATATACCCAAATTGACAGGACACTATAGCCTTCTCTACATAGTGAAATGCCTACATTTCCCTGAGATAAGTCATGTACCCCACATATAGTATTTGACCATCTGACATGTAGATCTAGCGAGGCTGCCTATAATACTAAATATATTTCAGTAAACTTTGTTTTTTTGTTTCTACTTAAATATAAAGTGTATTATTAACTCCCTCACCCACGTGAATTTCTTGAAGTTGCTAGCATTTATGTATCCATTTTTAAAACCATAGATTTAGAGCAGGGATTTGCTCTGGAAGATCTGAGTTCCAATCGCTGTTCCACCACTTACCAGCTGTGTAACCTCAGGGAGACACAATCGCAGTAAGTCTCATTTTTTTTATCTATAAAAAAAGATGTTAAAATGATTACCTCATGGGATTAATAGAATCGAGACAATGTGTGTAAAATAATCATCACCAAACCCAGCACATAATTAATACACAATACATGTTTTCCATTATTAGCAAGATTATTTTCTTAGGCTCAGATTCTACAGAAATGCATCATTGAGAAGGGAAAGGAAATGCCTATAGTACAACAGAGAGAATTGTCTTAAGGCAACAGTCATTTGGTATGGGTCCCTCTCCATAACTGAACATGCTTAAGGAATCAGTGAGCTCATAGTGAATAATTCCATTGGGCCTTGGAGAGAATTTTTTCATTACAGTTTACTTTCTGGGGTAACATACATTTCTCTGGCCTATCTATTGTCCAGTCGGTGCTTCTTAGAGAGGTAAATGTATACTTGCTTGCCTACTCCTATTCTTTATCTATACTTTCTATTTGATACTAAAGTTTTAATGATTTGGCAATGGTTAGGACACAAAGTAAATAAATTCAAATCATTTTTTTAGAAATTATAATTGATTATTGATCTTTTCTTGATAAACCTTTGAGTTGTGTTGCCCAGTTACACATAAGATCAATTTAATTTGTGTTGCTTCAATTTAATGTTTAAGTGATAATGTTTATGTTGCCTATTCATGAATTTGCTCAATGCATTCCAGCAAAAATAACCCTAATGTAGGAAACATAACTCTGTTTCACACAAGATTGTAATTCAATTATTCTACTGTCCTACAGTTTATTATTGTCGAATGCTGTGTATATTTTTTGTAATGTTGATGTTTCATTGGGATTTAGTAAGACAAAAGAGAGAACATTTCACCCTTCTGAACTGTTAAATTTATTTTGAAAACTAGTTAATTTGATCATGAGAAGGTATACAGTTGGTTTCTCCACTTTGAAACACCTACTTTACAAATAGAGATTGCTATTCCTGACCCTGCCTCACCTCTGCTAGACTCCCCGATACTGATGTTATCACCAATGCTGCCTTAGAAGTAACTATGTCACTGTACAAAGTTGTTTTATTTTATTTTTGATATAAAAGTAACAAAAAAAGAAAGAAACAAAAATCAGGAACTTCTTAGAGAAAATGTGTCCAGAAAGAGCTAATCATTCAGAAATAACTAACCTATTTGATGGCCTCTAGCTCAGACAAATATTTCCCCTGTACTGATTGAATATTCCCTCTCATGTTATTAATACAAATGAAGTCTGTTGATTAGTGATATATTTGGATCAAAGAGAATTCTCTTAAAATAATTTAAACATCAATGCCAACGAAGAAGGATTAAGAGGGATTTAATGCATTAAGAGGGACTTAAAGCAGATTGTTTTCTTCTTGAAATAGGGGTGTAAAATGAATTATCTGAAATTAAAAAAATGGCAGTTTTAGTAGAGACAAATAAAATAGGTAATTTTGGATCCTGCAGGATTTTAAGAAGTAGGTCAGGTCTGATTAGAATCCCACAGGAGTGGACAGAGAAGTATTTAGGGCAGCCTGAAAGCTCAATTGAGTTTTATGTGGCTCTGAGGAAAAGGTATGTGCCTCAAAACAAAGTATGGATAAGGTATGTGCCCTAACCTTGCTTGTTTTAAATTTTAACTTGAACTGATGATTTGCCCTGGAAAAGAGAGGAAAAAATCGCATTTTTTCTCTCTTTTCTCATCCCTTTATTTTATGACATAAAACCAGGACCTCAGACTAAATTTTGCTTTACATTCTGGCCTGGAGGTTGATCAGAGTATTTATTCTGTTGATTGTATTAAAAAGAAAATGTATTACAAATTCTAAGTTACCAGCATACAGAGGAGTGTTGAAGCCCATTCATTTTCTTAGGGTGAGGACTATAGCTGAGTTCCTATGCCTTGATCCTTTCTGGGAAGATATAAATATATTCTTTGATGTTATTGTCAAGGTGAATAGTTTAAGATTATTTTGTATAATAAAACTGTCTTGGGGTCAAGATGGCAGAGTAGGTAAATATTGTGCTGGTCTCTTTTCAAAACACATCAAAATTACAACTCATCTACAGAACAACCATCATTGAGCATTGCCTGAAGTCTACCTGAACAGAAGTCCTACAATTGGGGACATACAAAAGAGGCTACCTGGAGACTAGTAAGAGGAGTGGAGGCACAGACAAGCTGGTCTCCATACCCACATAAAGTGGTTAAAATCAGGAGGGATATGTCAGCAGCAGAGGTTCTCCAAGAAGAGCAAAGGGTCCTGGTCCCACACTAGGCTCTCCAGATCAGGATTGCAGTACCAGGAAAAGAATTCTGCATGATTTCTGGCTGTAAAAACAAGTGTAGATTGTGGCTGAGTGAGACAAAAGGTTGCAAGAATCACAAATGGTTCGCCTAATGGACCCATGCTGGGACTTATTCACTTATGGACTCACTTGCTCTAAGCTCTGGCTCTGGGGCAGCAGCTTAAAAGATATCAGGTACATAAAAGGAGGAACTAAATTGTCTGGCTTCTGAACAAGGGTTGGAGGGGCAGCTTTCTCCCAGACAGAACTGCTTGCTACCCGAAGCCGATGTTTCTATGTTAAGCTCTCCCCACTCCCAGCATACAGATGCAAGTGACTGCCATATTTGTGTCTCCATTAATCTGGCTATCACAGGTCACCTTCCTCTGCTGATTCCCAAGACCATGCCCCATCCAAACTACAGGCACACCCAGTGTATTTTCCATACAAAAGACCAGTCTTGGCTCATGCTGCAGACTTTCCTAAATTCTCTTAACAGTTTATAAAACCCAAACAAGCAGCATCAGACCTCTGTGTGCCTTGCATCTCTTGCTGAACAGCTGCAAGCCTGGCATTTGTAGCAGCAAGTCTCACTTTGTGGCTTATACTTCTCAAGGCAACTCCAAGGCCAGTGTAGGTGGTGGCCATCTATACATATTGCTTAGTGACTCTTACCAGGTGGCCCTGAGCAGGTCACAGGCTGCAGCTGAACTTGGCCTGTGGCAGGGCCCCTTCTGGGAGGCCCCAAAACTGGTATAAACTATGACCAGCTTCTGATAAAACCAGAGCATCATATGGGGCTGCACTGGAGTATAACACACCAAAAGAGCAGACTGAACAGGCATCAGAGCCCTGCTAAAGTGAATCTTGCTCCTTAGAGTCAGCCTCTCACCAGCCAGTTCCCAAGACCAATCAGCCCAAGGGTCAGTCCTTCCCACTGATGTGCAAACAACACCCAGGGCTCAATAGAAGTTCACACACAACCCATACAAAAGACACATCTGGAGCACCTAGCTCAGATGACCAGGGTAAATGGTGCCACTGGGCCCCATAGGACACCTACTACATAAGCCACTCAACTAAGACTGGGTGACATAGTAGTCTTCCTTAATACATAAAAACAAACAGAGGGAGACAGCCAAAATAGGGAGACAAAGAAACATGTCCAAATGCAAGAATAGAACAAAGGTCTAGAAGAAGAACTACACAAAATGAAAACAAGCAATAACAGATGCAGAGTTCAAAACAATGGTTATAAAAATGCTCAATGAACTTAAGGAAAGAGTAGATGAACTCAGTGATAACTTTAACAAAGAGGTAGAACACATAAAAATAGAGATAAAAAACAATAACAACAACAACAACAAAAAATCAGGCAGCAATAAAGAATACAATAGCTGAAATGAAGAATACTTTAGGAAGAATAAACAGTAGATTAAATGAAGCAGAGAATCAAATCAGTGATTTAGAAGATAAGGTAGCAGAAAACATCCAATCAGAAGAGCAACAAGAATAAAGAATCCAAAAAAGTAAGAATAATTTAAGGGGCCTCTGGTACATCAAGTGTAACACCACTTGCATTATAGGGACACCAGAAGGAGAAGAGAGAGAGCAAAAAATTGAAAACCTATTTCAAAAAATAATAATGTAAAGTCATTAATCTGATGAATAAAATAGACATGCAAGCTCAAGAATTGCAGGTAGTTCCAAGCAAGATGAACCCGAAGAGGCCTACACCAAGACATATTGTATTAAAATGCCAAAGATTGAAAACAAAAAGAAAACCTTAAAAGCAGCAATAGAAAAGCAATTACACACAAGGGAGTGCCCAAGAACTATCAGCTGATAGCTCAACAGAAACTCTGCAGGCCAGATGGATTGTCACAAAATATTCAAAGTGATAAAAAGGAAAGACCTACAACCAAGATTACTCTACCCTTCAAAGCCATTATTTAGAATCGAAAGGCAGATACAGAGTTTCCCAGAAAAGACAAAAACTGAAGAAGTTTGTTAACGACAAACCAGTATTACAAGAAATGATAGATTTTTTGAAAAACAAAGAAAAGAAAAAAAGATTAAAAATATAAATAATAAAATGGCAGTAATTACATATCTATTAACAATTACTTTAAATTTAAATAAGTTAAATGCACCAATCAAAAGATAGGATGGCTGAATGGATAAGAAAACAAGACCTTTACATATGCTACCTACAAGAGGCTCACTTCAGATTGAAAGAAATGCACAGACTGAAATTAAAAAGATGGAAAAAGGTATTTCATGAAAACAGAAATAAAAAAAGTCAAAGTAACAATACGAAAAACAGATGAAATAGATGATAAAACAAAGTCTATAACAAGAAGCAAAGATGAACCAAGTGATTCCATTTCTAAATAATTATTTGAAAAACTCAAAACACTAATTCAAATGTTCATTGAGTCATTATTTACAATAGCCAAGATATGGAGGAAACCTAAGTTTCCATCAATAAATGAATAGACAAAGAAGTAATGTATACATAATAGAATATTATTCAGCTATAAAAAGAAACCATATATTGTCATCTGCAACAACATGGATGGACCTGGAGGATTTTGTGCTGAGTGAAATAAGTCAGACAGAGAAAGACAAATGTCACATGATTTTACTTATATGTGGAATTTGAAGAACAAAATAAACTAACAAACCAAAATAGAAACAAATTCATAAAAACAGAAAAAAATTTGATGTTGCCAGATGGAAGGGGGTTTGGGGAGGTGGGTGAAAACTGAGAAGGTCAAAAAGTACAAATTGATAGTTCCAAAATAGTCATGGTGATGTAAAATATAACATAATGATTATAGTCAATACTATTGTAATAGTTATGTGCTGTGTTAGATTGGTACTAGATTTATTAGGGTGATCACTTCATAAGTTTTATAAATGTCTAATCACCATGTTGTACACCTAAAACTTATATAATATTGTATGCCAACTGTAATGTTGAAAAACTGAAAAAAATTAGAATTGTCTACAAGCAAAATTGTCTTTTATTTTGCCTACTGAAATTTTCCAAAAAGTGTTTGCAGGATGGTTGGATACTTTTTAATGTTTAGAGTCTTTGTCTCTAATTTTTAATTGTCTTGTTCTCCCTTCTAGTGAATTATAACCTGAAAGTCTGGATGATTGGATCTGACCCAATTATGGGGACAAGCTAAGAGTCTTTGGTTTTGTGTATTATTTTGACGTTTGAGGTAAAATATCATAATAAATTGTTCTCAAAAGAAAGATATCAAATGCATACTAAAAAACTCTTGCCATCTGTCATTCTCATTAAACTCCAAATGCTGCAATAAAGGTGACAGATTTGTGTTCCCTCATATCATCTTGCTTATTTCCCCTCTCTACACAGACCATCTGGTGGATTTCTGCAAACAATACACTGCGCAGTAACTGTGAATGGAGTGCTGCCTGTTGGGAAAGAAAATCAATTATTAGATTCTTTTTCTCTTTCTATTGAAGGTAGGATTCCTATGTTCTACTGAAGAAACCTTTCAGTGCACTATATTGTAGCTTCTTTTACATTAAGCTTTCTGTAAGATTTAAGCTATCATGCCTCTGCTTTCCTCATTCAATTCTCTCCTCATTCCATTTTTCTCTTTTGTCCCTCTCATACACTGCCATGCACTAGTTCTTCAATACTTTATGTGCTTTCTTTATTTCTATTTGTCTAGAAACTCTAAACCATGTGTTAACATTCTATCATAAACTTCTTTCCAATTCTTTTAATAAATAACTACAATTCTCCATCTTAGTCATACAAACCAATTTTTGCCAAGATTTTTATGTGCATGGGTGATAAGGACCTAAGGACCAAAGAACATTATTTCAACAGAGTATTATATCATGTTTTAAATAGTATTCCCTTTGTTCATAAGAAGAACGGGCTAACCAACTTGGATTCTTAAATTTTACCTCAGTCAGTCTGTGTCTATGGACTGACCAGATGGAATGGCTTCTCTAACAACTTTCTTTAATCTGGGGGCTGGATTTAAAGAGATATTTTCATTCTGAACATCACAGCAGAGGGGAGAAATTGAATGATTTCAAAACATGAGGATGGTCTAGATATTTTGCAGCAAGAAGCCTAAACTGATGCTCTCTAACTTGACTTTAAAAAGAAAGACATCTGTGCTTAATAAGTATAAATTTTCCTTTCAAGATGATGAAGTTCTGGAACTAAATAGTAGTGATGGTTGCACAACATTGAAGTGTACTAAATATCATTGAATTGTACACATTGAAATGGTGACTTTCATATCTATTTTATGTCTATTTTGCAACAATTAAAAAACAAAGAGATCTGGAGAAAGAGAACAGGACAAAAATCTCAAAGGAGACAAAGTCTTCATTAGTGTACCCCAATTGTTCTTTTTCCATTCATCAGCCAAATCGTAACCCACCTTTCCTTAACTATACAATGATTCTAGCTATGCTCTGTTTATCCAAAGCTGCCATTCTCTGCCTCTTTAAGTCTGCCTTTCTGAGTCAGTGCTGCATGTCACTCAGTACTCACATTCTCCACTCAACCTTGCCAATAATAATATAAATTCTCATTCTGCATACAGTGTAGGAACATTCTGCTCTTCAGATAACAATGTTTCTAACAAATTTTTTCTGTCTTTTCCAAAGATTTATCACTATTGAACACTGTAGTGGTGATCAGGAGAATGAAGATACAGCATGCTTTAGTTAAAGATACATGGGGTTTAAAATCAAATAGATCAGCACTCCACAGCTTACTATATGACATTAAAAAAGTTGACTTTATCATGACACTCAATTTTTTGTCTATAAAAGTGGGATAACACCTACCACATAAAGAAATGTGATGTTTAAATATCAATATGTTTAAAGTGTTGTTACTTAGAAGACACATTTAATAAATATTAGCTCCATCTCCCCTATAACTAGATGTTGACTCTTCACCAAGTCCTTTAATCCCTTTCACTTCCATTTTCTCTGAGTAAATGAGGGAGAAAAAGAGTGTTGCCTTCTTTAACATTAACACAGATTATAGGCAAGTCTTGAACAAAACAAAAGTTTACCTCTGTATAAATTCCATATGTTTTCATTTAAGATCATGCAACATGAAGTAGTGTATAGACTCCTATCCTTATCAATTAATGAAAATTGGATTCATTAGGTAATTTAATTTTGTTTTATAGAAATGAAACTTGTAATTTCTAAATGCTCACATGATTATATACAATGTTCCTGAGTTATAAAAACAAACCCATTGTACATATAATTTTCTTACAATGAGCAAACAGATAGATGGTGTTCCTAAAATGTTTGATTTTTCTTTTCAACTAAGTATATATAACCACATATAGAGAGTCTTTCATCAAAGCTAGTTAATTAATTTTTTGTCCCATTAAGTTGAGAAAAATGCATAGTTTTATCATTACATATTTTTAAGTACTTGGAATAAAAAATATAGCCAATATACACAGTTACCATTAAATGTTTCTTATATAAATACTTTTGCGCCAGTAATATGTATTGGTAATCTTAATAAGTTACTTAAAAAATATTCTTTGTCTACTGAAAAACTCATATGGAAAAACTGCATCAACAAAAAGGTCTTAAATGCCTATTATTGGAGTGACATCAGAAGCATGGCGGAGTGAGAGATGTCCCCAGATCTTTTTCCTTGAATTAACAATAAGCAGAAAATCTAAAATTCCACACATAACACCAAACCTACACACAAGCACATCTGAGAGCATGATCTGAGCATAAGAGCTTCCATATGTCAAAATCATGGGAGTCTGGGAGGTAGATTGGGAGAAATAAAGAAGCTGATTCTAGCAGCCAGAGCTCCTTGTAGGAGGAGAGGGAAGGTAGAAGATGCGGTGGGTTCCCTGAACAACCCTGCCTGGGAGAGCTGTGAGCAGATGCAGCCAGCAGCAGTGCCCAGTCATCAGGGCAGAAAGCAGAGAAGTGGGGATGGCATAGAAACAACTGCTGTTGCAAAACACAAGCCTGAGCTGCAGTCCCCATCCTTAATCCAGAGGCTCCTCCTCCCATATACTCCAAGACGGAACACTGTGGAGCTGCAGAGGAATCTGAGCAAATGCTATTGAAACTGTCATTAACAATGACAGGGACTGATACTGAGGGTAAAGAGCATGAACAAATATATCTATAAAAAAAAAGGCTTGTTAAGTCTATATATAAAGCAGAGATCCAGGATGTTTGGATGCCACCTACTGGAAACCAAAAGAAAAAACGCTTCTTTGCAACAGTCTAAAGAGAGACCCTTATAGAAAAAATTTCTTTCTGGAAAAAAATAAAAATTTAGAATACACTTCCATTAATGCCCAGGTAGAGGAATAGTCCATTAAACACCATGAACAACTGAGGTGAAAAGGCAACTCAGAAAAAAAGGGAAACTAAATAAATAAAACTTAAAGACATAGAAATATGCAACTATAATGACAGAGAATTCAGAATGGTACTTCTGGAAAAAAATCAAAAACAAAACAATGAGATCCAAAATGAATCATATCAAATATTTCAGGAATTGAAAAAAACAATAAGATAAGCAGACTGAGTTCTTTAGCAAGGAGATTGAGACCTTCATAAAGAACCGAATAGATCTTCTGGAGATAAAGAACACACTGTAAGAGTTGAAAAATGAAATAACAAGCTTGGGAAATAGAGTCAATAGAATGGAGGAAAGGATCAGTGATATCAATGACAGAAATCAAGAAATAAATCAGAAAGAAGAGAGAAACTGAAGAATGAAAAATACTGAAAGGGAAATACAAGAACTAGTTGATATCATCAGGAGAGAAAACAAGAATAATGGGTATTCCTGAAGGCAAGGAAAAGGAACAGGGACTAAAAATCTTTTTAAGACAAATAGTTGATGAGAATTTCCCAAATGTAAAGAATGAGATGAAGCTTGGAATTAAAGAAGTCAATAGAACACCAAAATATCTCAACTCAAAGAGGTCTTCTCCAAGACACATTGTATTAAAATTATCAAAAATCAGTGACAAAGACAAAATTCTCTGGGCAGCCAGGAAAAAGAAGATGGTAAACTATAAAGGAAAATCCATGAGATTATCTTTAGACTTCTCAGCACAAACCTTATAAGCCAGAAAGGAATGGAATCAAATGTTCAAACTATTAAATAAAAAGAACTACCAGCCCAGAATAATGAATACAGATAAGCTCTCCTTTAGATATGAATAAGAAATAAAGACCTTTCCGGACATACAAAAATCGAGGGAATTCTTCACTACAAGGCCTGTACTACAAGACATATTGAAAGGGGTAAGCTCATCTAAAATAAAATAACACCAAAAAAATGCATAATTAAGAATAAGTTAACTAACAAGCTGTAAGAAGCAGAGGAGTGCAATCCTTACGAGGAACAGGGCATTATAAGCTTTAAAATAAAAAAGATATTGGCTATAGCAAGTTAATAATAAGTATTCAGCATACATGGAAAGAAATTGAGATAATGACTGAAATGGGGGGGAGATTCAAAGATAGAAATTTGCAAAGGAGAGTGGAGATAAGGCACACACAAAAGAAAAAGGATGGCTGTGTATATATATATACATACATATATATGTATATATATGTATGTATATGTATATATATACATATATATGTATATACATACATATATATACATATATATGTATGTATATGTCATGTATACATGTATATATATGTATATATATGTATGTATACATATATATATATATATTCTTTACATGTTCATAATGTTAACCACACACCACAGATTCAGAACCAAAATATATAACATAAAACAAGAAGGAACAGAGGAAAACCCCACAAAGCTAAAATTAAAAAAAAAAAAAAAAACACAAGGACAAGAAAGCAATGGAAAAATCAAGCTACCAGAAAGAAAAAGATAAAAAGGCTATAGGAAAACCTCATATTTCAATAATTACCCTAAATAGAAATGGACTGAACTCAACAATAAAAGGGAACAGAGTTGCAGATTGTATCAAATACCAAAACCCAACCAATGCTGCCTCCAGAAGACACATCTCAGTTCCAAAGAAAAATATGGACTCAAAGTGAAAGGGTAAAAAATGATATTTCAGGCAAACGGCATTCAGAGAAAAGTGGGAGTACTGATACTAATATCAGACAAAATAGACTTCGAAATAAAAAAAGGTATAGAAAGATACTGAAGGACACTTCATAACGATAAAGGGAATCATGCACTAAGAAGAAATAACATTTATTAATATCTATGCTCCCAGTCAGGGAACCCCAAAATAAATAAAGCAATTACTAACAGAACTAAAGGGAGAAAGAGATCAAAATACTATCAAAATACTATAGTAGGGAACCTAAATACCTCACTGTCAGAAATGGACAGATCATCCAAAGAGAAAATCATTAAAAAAATAACATCCTTAAACGACACATTAGACAAATGGATATAATTAACATTTACAGAGCCTTTCATCCCAAAACAGCTGCTTATACATTCTTCTCTAGTTCTCAAGGATTGACCTCAGTTCTCAAGGATTGACCACATACAGGGACAGAGAGATAGCCTCAACAAATATAATAGGGTTGAAAACATACCAAACATATTCTCTGGTCATAATGCTATGAAACTAGAGATCAACTGGAAAAAGAAAGCAGGAAGAACCACAAATACATGGAGATTAAACAACATACTACTGAAGAATGATTGGATCAGAGAAGAAATAAAAAGAGAGATTAAGAGATACACAGAAACAAATGATAATGATAGTACAACATATCAATACTTTTGAGACATGACAAAAATGGTTGTAAGAGGAAAGTTCATATCATTACAGGTCTATTTTTATAAACAAGAATGAGCCCAAATGAACAACTTAATGCTTTATCTTAAAAAAATAGAAAAAAAGCACAAAGGAAGCCTAAAATCAATAGAAAGAAATAATGAAAATTAGAGTAGAAATAAATTGAAAAAGAAAATAATAGAAAAAATAAATAAAATAAAGATCTGGTTCTTTGAAAAGGTTAATAAAATTGAGAAATCCTTGGCTAGACTCACTAAAGAAAAAAGAGAAAAGACATAAATAAGCAAAATCAAGAATGAAAGGGTAAAAATTATGACAGACACTGGAGAAATACAAAGGATCATAAAAGGATATTATGAAAAAGCATATAACACCAAGTTTAATGACCTAGAAGAAATGGACCAGTACATAGAAAAATAAAACCTTCCTACTGAATCAAGAAGATCTGGAAAATCTAAAAAGACTGATTAGCAGCATGGAAATAGAAACAATCATCATAAACCTACCAAAAAGTATAAGTCCAAGACCAGATTGTTTAACCAGTGAATTCTAACAAACATTCAAAGAAGATTTAATACCTATTCTCCTCAAACTCTTCCAAAGAATTGAAGAAGAGGCAATACTTCCCAACTTATTTTATGAGGCCAGTATCACCCTAATACCAAAACCTTGTAAAGATAGCAATAAATAAATAAATAAATAAATAAAACTACTGACCAATATTTCTCATGCACACAGATGCGAAAATCTTAAATAAGATACCTTCTAATGGAATACGGCAACATATTAAATGTTTATGCACCACAATCAAGTTGGCTTCATCTCAGAGACACAGATATGGTTCAATATATGCAAACTGATTAATGTGATAATACACCATATAAACAAATAAAAATTAAGAATTATATGACCATATCAATAGATGCAGAAAAAGACTTTGACAATATACAGAACCCACTTATGATCAAAACTCTTTACAAAATTGGCAAAGAAGGAAAATACCTTAATATAATAAAGGCCATATATGACAAGCCCTCAACCAATATTATACTTAATGGTGAAAAACAAAAAACCTTCCCTCTAGATCAGGAACAAGGCAAGACTGTCCACTATCTCCACTGTTATTCAATATAAAGTTGGAGGTCCTAACGAGTACAATCAGACAAGAGAAAGATATAAAAATAATCCAAATAGGGAACAAAGAAATTGACTTGTCACTATTTGCGGATGACATGATTCTCTATATAGAAAACCCTAAAGACTCCACAAAGAACAGTATTGGAAACAGTAAGCAAATACAGTAAAGTTTCTGGCTAGAAAATCAATGTTCAAAAAATCGATAGCTTTTCTATACTCTAATAATGAAGTGTCAGGAAAAAAAGTGGAAAAATATTTTTTTTTGAAATAGCAACAAAAATAATAAAATGCCTAGGAATAAATTTAATGAAACATGTGAAGGACCAATGAAAACTGTAAGACCTTATTAAAAGAAATTGAAGAAGATACAAAAAATAGAAAGATATTTTGTGTTCTTGGATTGGAAGAATTCGCATAGTTAAAGTGACCTCATTTCCTAAAGCATTATACAGATTTAATGCAATCTCCATCAAAATCGCATCAGCATTTTTTAAATGAAATAGAACAAAAGTCCATCAGATTTGTATGGAAGCACAAAAGACCCCAAATTGCCAAAGCCATCCTGAGAAAAAATAATGAGGCTTGAAGGCATCACTCTGCCCAACTTCAAATTAAACTACAAAGAAACAGTAATCAAAACAGCATGGTATTGGCAGAGAAACAGACATATGGACCAGTGGAACAGGGTCGAGAATCCAGAAATGAACCCATGTATGTATGAGCAATTTACTTTTGACAAAGGACCCAAAAACATACATTAGAGAAAGAAAAGCCTCTTCACTAAATGGTGCTGGGAAAATTGGAAAGTCACCTGAAAAAGAATGAAACTAAACTGTTGTCTATCACTACGCATCAAAATTAACTCAAATTGGTTTAAGAACCTGAATATAAGACCGGAAACAATAAAGTGCATAGAGGAAAATGTAGAAACTAAACTGAAGGACCTTGGACTTAAAGAAGATTTTATGATTTTGACCTTAAAGGCAAGGGAAGTAAAAGCTAAAATAAATGAATCAGACTACCTCAAACTAAAGTTTCTGCTCAGCAAAAGAAACTGTTAACAAGATAAAGAGGCAACCGTCTGAATGGGTTCTATTCCAAAATATACAAATAACTCATATGACTCAATAACAACAACAAAAAACCCCAAATGATCCAATCAAAAAGTGGTCAGAAGACCTGAACAGACACTTCTTCATAGAAGACATACAAATGGCCAACAAATATATGAAAAGTTGCTCAACAGCACTAGCCATTAGAAAAAGCAAATCCAAACCACAATGAGATACCATCTCACACCTGTTAGAATAGCTATAATCAACAGGAAAAGTAGAAATAAATGCTAGAGAGGATGCGGAGAAATAAGAATCCTCATACACTGTGGGGACTGAAAGTTGGTACAGCCATTATGGAAAACAGTATGGAGGTTCCTCAATAAACTAAGAATTGATCTACCATATGATCCAGAAATGCCTCTACTGGGTATTTACCCCAAAGACTTAAAAACCCATATCCAAAAATATATATACACACCGATGTACATAGCAGTATTATTCACAGTAACCAGAACATGGAAGCAACCGAAGTGTCCTGAGATAGATGATTGGCTAAAGAATCTGTGGTATATATATATCCAATGAAAGTGAATTTAAGGATGATTTAGTGAAAGTCCCTAATTTAATAGATAGGAATGCTGAGGCTCAGATAAATTTAGTGAATAGACGGGGTAAATGGCGTAAAAATAACAGTATGAAATCTAATCGTGGTAAGTGAACACAGAATGTGTGTGTGTGTGTGTGTGTGTGTATGCATATATATATATATGCCTATATATATATATATATAGGCATATATATATATGCCTTACTATTGAAGTGTACAGCTGAAACTTATTGGATTTCATTAACCAATGTCACCGTAAAAAATAAATAAATTTTAAAAGAGCCATTGACTTCTGAATATTTATTTTGTATTCTGCTACTTTACTAAATTCATTGATCAGTTCTAACAGTTTTTTGGTGGAATCTTTAGGGTCTCTATCTATAGTAACAAGTCTTTGACAAATAACGGGAGTTTTACTTCTTCCTTTCAAATTTGGATATCTTTTATTTCTCTTTCTTGTCTTATTGTTGTGGTTAAGACTTCCAATACAATATTGAAGAGGAGTGGTGAAAGTGGGCATACTTGCCTTTTTCCTGATTTTTAAGGAAAATGCTTTTAGCCTTTCCCCATTTATTATGTCAGCTGTAGGTTTGTCATATATGGCATTTATTATGTTGAGTGAGGTATGTTACCAAAGTGGCACTTTGCGAGAATTTTTATCATAAATTGATGCTAGATTCTGTCAAACATTTTTTCTGCATCTATTGATACGATCATATAATTTTTATCTTTTAATTTATTTGGTGTATCACATTAATTGACATGAGGATATTGTACCAACTTTACATCCCAGGAATAAATCCAACTTGGTCATGGTTTATGATATTTTAATATATTGCTGAAATCAGTTGGTTAATATTTTGTTGAGGATTTTTACCTCAATTTTCATAAGAGATATTGGCCTATGGTTTCTTTTTCTTTCTTTCTTTCTTTCTTTCTTTCTTTCTTTCTTTCTTTCTTTCTTTCTTTCTTTCTTTCTTTCTTTCTTTCTTTCTTTCTTTCTTTCTTTCTTGTATGTCTTTGGTTTTGGAATAAAAAAATGGTGGTTTCATAAAAGGAGATAGGGAGGCTTATTTTTTCTTGAATTTTTTTGGAAAAGTTATAAAAAGATATGTGTTGATTTTTTTTTAATGTTCGTTAAAATTTGCCTATGAAGCCATCTGGTCCAAGACTTTTGTTTTGGGAGAGGCTTTTGATTACTGATTCAATTTTGTTGGTGATAATCAGTTGGTTCAGATTTTCTGTTTCTTCTTGACAAGGTCTTGGGAGATTAAATGTTAATAGGAATGTATCCATTTCTTCTAGATTGTTCAATTTGTTGGTATATAATTGCTTTAATATTTTCTTATGATCCTTTGTATTTCTGTGGAGTTCGTAGTTAATTCACCTCTTTCATTTCTGATTTTCTTTATTTGAGTCCTCTTTACTTTTTCCTTGATGAGTCTGGTTAAGAATTTGTCAATTTTGTTTATTCTTTCAAAGAACTAGCTCTTCATTTCATTAATGTTTTGTATTGTTTTTCTAGACTTTATTTTTTTTATTTCTGCTATGATATTTATTATTTCCTTTCTTCTACTCACTTTGGGCTTTGTTTGATGTTGTTTTATTAGTTTTTTTTAAGTGTAAGGTAAGATTCTTTATTTGAGCTTTTTCTTGTTTCTTGAGGTAGGCCTGTATTGCTATGAATTTCTCTATTATGACTGCTTTCACTTTGTTCCATAGATTTTGAGTTGTTCTGTTTTTATTTTCATTTGTCTCTAAGTTTGTTTTGATTTCTTCCTTGAGCTCATTGTTAACCCATTCATTGTTTAGGAGCATGTAATTTAGCCTCCATGTCTTTGTGTATTTTCAGCTTTTTTCTTGTAATTGAATTCTAGTTTCATACCATTTTGATTAGAGAAGATGGTTGATATGATTTCAATCTTCTTAAATTTATTCATACTTATTTTGTGTCCTAACATGATCTATCCTGAAAAATGTTCCATGTGCACTCTATAAGAATATATATTTTGCTGCTTTGGGGTAAAATGCTCTGAAAATATCTATTAAATCCATCTGGTCTAGTGTGTCTTTTAGGCCTATTTTGTCCTTGTTAATTTTTTTTTTTTTTTGCCTGGAAGATATGTCCATTGGTGTCAATGGGGTATTAAGGTCTCCTATTATGAATGTATTACTGCTGATCTCTCCTTTTATGTCAGTCAATAATTGTTTACTGTATGTTGGTGCTCCTATATTGGGTGCATATATGTGTACTCGGGTTATGTCCTCTTGATTTTTTGATTCATTTATCATTATGTAATGCCCATCTTTTCTCATATTATAGCCTTTGTTTTAAAGCCTATTTTGTCTGGTATTGTTACCTCGGCTTTTTTTAAATTTCCATTTTAGTGAAATATCTTTTTTCTGTCCCTTTACATTCAGTCTGTGAGTACCATTTGATCTGCAGTGGGTCTCTTGTAAACAGTATGTGCATGGACTTTGTTTTCTTATCCATTCAGCTACCCTATGTTTTTTGATTGGATCTTTTAATCCATTTACATTTTAAGTGGTTCATAGTTACTGCCATTTTTTTATTTGTTTGTTTTATTATTTTTTTCTTTTCTCTTTTTTACAGAAATCTCTTTAACATTTCTTGTAATGCTGGCTTATTGGTGATGAATTCCTTAAGCTTCTCCCTGTCTGAGAAGCTCTTTATCTCTC
The DNA here is from genome assembly GCA_004027375.1 of Macroglossus sobrinus. Lineage (NCBI taxonomy): Eukaryota > Metazoa > Chordata > Mammalia > Chiroptera > Pteropodidae > Macroglossus > Macroglossus sobrinus. The sequence goes on along the minus strand of PVKZ01001666.1, from coordinate 93,025 downwards.
CTTCATTTTAACTGAGTGCTTTGCTAGGTAGAGTATTCTTGATTGTAGATTCTTGTTTTTTATAATTTTGAGTATTTCTTTCCAGTCCCTTTGGACCTGCAAAGTTTCCATTGAAAAATAAGCAGACATTCTTATGGGGGTACCTTTAATAAGTAACTAGCTTTCTTTCTCTTACTGCTTTTAAGATTCTTTCTTTGTTTTTGACCTTTGGTATTTTAATCATGATGTGTCTTGGTATGTGTCCATTTGAGTTCTTCTTGTTTTGAACTCTGTGATTTCTGCACTCATATGTCTAGTTCCTTTGCCAGGTTAGAAAAGTTTTATGTCATTATTTCTTCAAACAGATTCTCAGTTTCTTGCTCTCTCTTTTCTCCTTTGGGTACTCCTATGATGTGGATATTGTCATATTTTATTTTGTCCCAAAGGTTTCTTAAATTATCCTCATTTAAAATTTTTTTTTCTTTCTGTTGTTCTGATTGGGTATTTTCTGCTACCTTGCCTTCCATTTCACTGATTCAGTCTTATGTTTTGTCTCATCTATTATTGAATCCTTCTAGTGTATTATTCATTTCAGTTATTATATTCTTCATTTCTTCTGGATCTTTACGGTTTCTATGTCTTTTTTTATGCTTACCATCTATCTTGAGTTTCTCATTGTGCTCATCCTTTCTCCTCCTAAGTTCATTGAGTATCCTTATAACCAATATTTCTAACTCTGTTTCTGGTAGGTTGCTTGCTTCCATTTTATTTGGCTTATTTTCTGGAATTTTTTCCTATCATTTAATTTGTGGCATGTTTCTTTGTTTTCTCATTTTATTAGCCTCTCTCTCTCTTTGTTTCAATGTGTTAGGAATATTTGTTTCATCTCTCAGCCTTGGCCAGTTGGCCTTATGTGGAAGGTGTCTTGTGTAGCCCAGCGTATTCTCTCTGATCCCCTGTGCTGGGAGCTCTTGAAGTAATCTTTGAGTGGCTTCTGTCATCTTCTGTTGTAGCTAAGAATTTATTGGTGTCAGCACATCAGTGGATGGGATTAATGCTCTGGCTGACTAACTCGGGATTGGCTATGCCCAAAGGATATGAGTTACTGTGTGGAGGATGATCCCACCGAGTAGGATTTACCCTAGCAGTCTCGTGTACTTGTTGAGAACAACCTTTGTGTGTTTTGCTTATGGGACTAGTCATGAGTTGCTCTGTTGTGGTCTAGTGCCACCCTGTGTCAGTTTTGTGATCCTTTGATAGGGCTTCCTCAGTAGATCAAGGTCAGCTGCTGCCTTTGATTGCTTAGGGCAACCTGGTGGGAGCTACAAAGTAATCTGCAGATGATTGTTGACTATGCTGGATCAATAGGTAAGTGGAAGAAACAATGCTGTAGGCAGCAGTTTGGTTATCTCCATCTCTGACTTAGGGCAGTTTAGCACCAATGATCCTCAAGGCCTGACACTGCCTGTCAGGTTTGTCAGTCTTTGAAACTAGAAGAGCCTCTGGATAATATGCGTATTGGGTGGTGCAGACACCCAGGAAGTCTCCTAGATCTATTGAGCAAATTTCCCCCTGCCACTGCAGTGTCTCTTTACTTGCTGTCTCTGTCTCTGTGGTTTCCTGTACAAGTTTTCAATTGTAGCAAGGTCAGCTGCTGCCCACTTTGGGGCTGCAAATACCCAAGCTCTGTTTAAGAATTGTTGAACCTTGTGAGTGTGAATTTGTGGCTCACAACTGAATGCTTCTCCTGGATGAATGGGCTTTGTGTGGACCACACAAACTGAGTTCTGTTGTTTGCTGTTGAATTCATAACCCAAGGAAAGCACAAAATGGGACTGGCTTGCCTGGGAGCAGGCTTGCCACCAGTAATTTGTAGGTTAGGTGGGGTGCTGCCTCAGTGAAGCAGGAGGCTGTCAAGCTACAGAGCCACAGATTTTCTGCTAGCTCTGGGACTACAGAATCCCACCAAAATCAGATATCACTACATGACCTACTGTCATCTCTGATGGGCCAACAAAACTCCTGAAATCTGCCCAAGCAATACTGTATTTTGTGCTAGTAGGAGTGATCTTCCCTTCACTGTGTTCCCTGAATTTTGCTTACTTTGCTGGCTGAGATCTTTTAACTGTGCTGAATGTACCACCCCAGGGCACTTTGTGGATTGGATGGGGCAGGATTGCAGAGAATCAAGGGCCTTCAGGCCATAACCTCAGTTTTCTGCAGTTTCTCTGTCTTCATGTTCCCGCTGTAGTCACAGATCACAGGGAGACAAGCGGCTTTCTGGAGTGGTCCCACAGGACCCTGAGATATTGCAGCTCATACAGGCAGCGCTGGTATGCCCACAACTGTTTTTCCAAAACACACTCACTGTGCTAGCCAAAGTCTTTTGCCTGTGCAGAGCGCACAAGAAGAAGAGCAGGGTGGGGTTGGTTGCCTGTCAATGGGCTGTAGGCACTTTATGGCTTGGGTGAAGTGGGATCTCAGGGAGACAAGAGCTGTCAGGCCAATACATCCTCAGTTTTGCTGCAACTTCTGTGCCTATGTGTTCCCACTGTAGTCACAGATCACAGTGAGACTAGCTGCCATCTGGGTTTTTCCCACAGACCCCTGTGATCCTCCATGCAATATTGCAGCTCTGGTAGGCAGCAGAGGTCTGCCTGAAATTGATTTCTCCACAATGCCTTCACTGTGCTAGCCAAATTTTGGCCTGTGCAGATTGCGAGAACCGCAGGATGGGCAGTGCAGTAGTGGCTGACTGTCATTGGGCTGCCTGTGGCAATTTGTAGGTTTGGTGGGGCAGAGTTTCAGAAAGACAATGGCTGTCAGATCAATACAGCCTCAGTCCTGCTGCAACTTCAATAACAGTTTGCATATTCCCATGAAAATACCAGATTACAACAAGACCAGCTTTTATCTGGGACTGTCCCACAGATCTCTGAGATCTGCTCAAGTTTTTGTAGGCAGCAGTGATCTACCTGAATCTGTCTCTGAAATCTGGGCTCACAGAGCTGGCTACTATCTGTGAATATCTGGCCCTGAATTAGTGCCGGGTGTGGTAGGCATCAGGCAACAAAAGCTCTGGGTAATCTGCAGGTTGGATGGGGCTGGCTGATCTCCTCAGGCCAGTGCAGCTTCTGAATTGGCTGTGTGTGAGGGATCAGCACTGGAAAGCTGGCTTGTTCTGTAGATTGCCCCATAGAGAGGCCTCGACTAAGGTACAATGGCGGATGCCTGTCTAGCCCCCATTCTGATGCCAGTTAATGAAGTCCTTCCCCATATGAATCTTGTGCAAGCCTCTAACCCACCACCAGTGCCCAGGGTGAGTGCCCGCAGGCTAGAGAACCTGTGCATGGGCCCTTTAAAGGGCATCTAGGGTTTCAGTCTCCTTCCATTTTACCCAGACAGCCAGAATCCCCTCTGATTTTTACAGTCGTAGTTTTTGGAACTCCTCTTCCCTGGACTAGGACTCTAGGCTGGGGAGCCCCCTAATAAGGCTAGGATCCCTCTCTGTTTCAGGGGAGAATCTGTATCCTTGCTCTCCTTCTTGATGTTCCTCCACCACCCACGGGTGCAGTTCCTGCCCATTTCATGACTTTGCCCCTTCTATTGGCTTCAATTTGGCTCCTTCTTTATATTATCAGATGTACATGTTATCATCTGGACTTCAGGTAATTCTCCACATTGATTATGTTATAATTTGGTTGTATTCTCAATGCAGACCTGGGAGGAGGCAAACCCTGCTTTTACTTAGTCCTCCATCTACCTTTTCCTAAGATGTTAACTTTTTTCTGTATTCTTTTTTCTTATTGCTGTTCTGGTTGTTATTTCGTTTATTTATAATTATGTATTTAATTTTTATTTCATTATTTAATTAATTTGTTTTTTATGTTGACATTGGATAACAAAATCTAATAAGTTTCATCTTCACACTTTAACAGTAAGGCATACATATATTTAAACTGTGTGTTTACCTCCCATAGTTAGATTTCTTACTGTCACCACATATTTGACCCCCTTTATCCTGGCTAACTCCCTCCCTCTCCTCTGATAATTACTAGTCTATAGCCCATGGCCATGAGTTTCTTTTTGTTTGTCCTCTTCATTTGTTGCTATTAGGTTTATATCCCACATATAGGTGATATGATGTGATTTTCAACTTTTTCAATCTGCCTTATTTCTCATAGTATGATTATCTCGATATCCATCCTTGTCACAAATGGCAGTATTTCATTTTTTCTTATGACTGCGTAATAGTCCATTGTATACATGTATCACAGGCTCTTTAGCCAACCATCTACCATAGGTCCTTACAGTTGCTTCCATGTCCTGGTCACTGTGAATAATGCTGCTATAAACATTGGTGTGCAAATATCTTTATGGATGTGGGTTTTCAAGTCTTTGGGGTAAATACACAGTAGAGGCATTGCTGGATCATATGGTAGATCAATTCTTAGTTTTTTGAGGAACCTCCATACTGTTTTCCATAGTGGTTGTACCAATTTTCAGTCCCACCAGCAGTGTATAAGGGTTCCCTTTTCTCCACATCCTTCCCAACATTTGTTATTAGTTGTCCTGTTGATTAAAGCTATTTTAACATGTATTAGATGGTATCTTATTGTGGTTTTGATTTGCATTTCCCTAATAACTAGTGATGTTGAGTATCTTCTCAAATATTTGTTGGCCATTTGTATATCCTCTAGGGAGAAGTATCTGTTCAGGACCTCTGCCCATTTTTTTTTGATCTTTTGCATTTTTGTTGTTATTGAGTTGTAAGTGTTATTTGAATATTTTGGATATTAGGCCCTTATAGAAGGCATTGCTTGCAAATATATTTTCCCATTGAGATGGTTGTCTCTTTACCTTGCTGACAATTTCTTTTGCTGAACAGAAGATCTTTAGTTTGATGTATTCTGATTCATTTATTTTAGCTTTTACTTCCCTTGCTTTTGAGATTAAATTCATAAAATCCTCTTTAAGTCCAAGGTCCTTGAGTTTAGTTCCTATGTTTTCTTCTATGCATTTTATTATTTCAGGTCTTATATTTAGGTCTTTAATCCATTTTGAGTTAATTTTAGTGTGTGGTAATAGAAACCAGTCTAGTTTCATTCTTTTGCACGTGGCTTTCCAATTTCCTCAACACCATTTACTGAAGAGGGTTTTCTTTCTCCACTGTATATTTTTGGCTTTTTTGTCAAAAATGATTTACCTACTTAAATGAGGTCTTACTTCTGGACTCTCGATTCTGTTCTACTGGTTCGTGTGTCTACTTTTCTGCCCATACCAAGTTGTTTTGACTACTGTCGCTTTGTAATATAATTTGAAGTCTGGTAGAGTGATGCTCCAGCCTTGTTCTTTCTTTTCAGGATGGCCTTGGCAATTCAAGTCTTTTGTGCTTCCATACAAATCTGATGATTTTTTGTCCTATTTCTCTAAAAAATGCCAATGGAATTTTGATGGGGATTTCATTAAATCTGTATAATGCTTTAGGTTATATGGTCATTTTAACTATGTTGATTCTTCCAATCTAAGAACATAAAATATCATTCCATTTCTTTGTATATTCTTTGATTTCTTTTAATAGGGTCTTATAGTTTTCATTATATCAGTCTCTCATATGTTTCATCAGATTTATTTCTAGACATTTTATTCTTTTTGTTGCAATTGCAAAATAAATTAATTTTTCCACTTCTTTTTTTGACACTTCATTATTAGAGAGTACAGAAACACTATACATTTTTGAATGTTGATTTTGGACCCAGAAACTTTACTGTATTTGCTTATTGTTTCTAATAGTGTTCCTGTGGAGTCTTTAAGATTCTATATAGAGAATCATGTCATCTGCAGATAATGACAGTTGACTTCTTTGTTTCCTATTTCATTGTCTTTTATATCCTTCTCTTGCCTGATTGCCTCCAGTGTTATATTGAATAACAGTGGTGATAATGGACAGTGTTGTCTTGTTCCTGATTTTACAGGGAAGGTTTTAGTTTTTCACCATTAAGTATAATGTTGGCTGAGGGTTTGTCATGTATAGCCTTTATTATGTTCAGGTATTTTCTTGCTATGCAAATTTTGTTAAGTGTTTTGAATATAAATGGATGCTATACCTTGTCAAAGGCTTTTTCTGCATCTATTGATATGATCATATGATGCTTATTTTTTATTTGTTTATATGGTGTATCACATGAATCTATTTAAGTATGTTGAACCATCCCTGTGCCTCTGGGATGAAGCCCACTTGATCGTGGTGTCAGTTAGCAACCATTGCAGTAGTGTTTGCTCAGATTCCCCTGGGCTTCATTGTGTTCAGCATCAGAGGATATGGGAGGAGAGGCCCTCTAGGTTGGGAGTGGGATTGCTGCTCAGCCTCATTTTAGCAACTGTGGCTGGTAAAAAACAACTGTTGTTTCTCTGTCATCCCACTTTTCTACTCTCTGCCCTGATGACTGGATCCTGCCATCATGTAAAGCTCACTGCTCTCCAAAGCAGGGCTGTTCAAGGAACTTACCACACCTTCTTCCCTCCCCCTCCTCTTATAGGGAACTCTGGTGGCTGTGAGAAGCAGTTTCTTAATTTCTCCTAGTCCACTGCCCAACACACAGGGTTCTGACTATATTTATTGTATTTATTACTGTAAATTATCTCTTCCCTTAGCACAATTTCTGTTACATTATTAATGCTCAATAAATATTGGTCAAATAATGAGAGAATGCATGTTCCTGAGCACATTCAAGCATGCAGCCTTTCTCACCATGTCCAGATACAAGGAAAACTACCATACTGCACTGACCCTACATCCTTCAGACACCTTTGTCATGAAGTCTGAACAAGGAGATTGAAAGGGAATTGAGGCTAGAGAAGCAATAGAAGCACTTTCTTAGCATCTGAATCATACTGTTTGCATAGTTTATGCATGCACATCTTTCTTAGATTGTATAATTGTTAAATTGCATAGTTTATGCATGCACATCTTTCTTAGATTGTATAATTGTTAAATTGCATAGTTTATGCATGCACATCTTTCTTAGATTGTATAATTGTTAAATTGCATAGTTTATGCATGCACATCTTTCTTAGATTGTATAATTGTTAAATTGATAAAGACAGCCATTATTATGAAGCACTTGGTGTGCATCAGGGACTTAATATGCATTATCTTATATAACATTTACAACAGCCTTGTAATGTATGCACTATTATTATCATTTCTCTTTACAAATGAGAAATGAAGAATCAGAGGTCAATAATTTGCCAAAGGACACATATGTCAAAGTAAGAAGTGAATCCAGGGAGTCCGATTCTAGAGCCTGGTGTAGAAGAAGCAAAATTTTATTAATAGAAGTGGTTTTTGTTTGTATATTATTTGTTTGCTTTAAACTATAACAGACAGAAGAGTTGCAGAGATTCTCTGATTTGGTCACAGCTCTGCAAAAAGCCTTTCTAATCATAAATACCAACTTTTCCCTTGTCTATCCTTGTGTCAAGAAACAAATAAGGACTATCTCTGTACTAAGTTCTTGAAAGGGTAAATGCTGATAGAAGAGAAAAATTTGAGGAGGTAGAAATTTAAGAAGACAAATGCTTCAGAGACAGTGATAAAGGATGTTAACATTGGATTTAGTCACCTTTGCTAGAGTTGTTCTAGTGTAAGGAGGACGCAAGAGAACTAAAAGTTGAATTAAGCTATATTCAGAGACTGCAATATGCTGACCAGCTCTATAGCCAGACCACTAGGAAACTTGCAGAACAAAGGAATATTTCTGCTTGGATTGCTATCAAACCATCTCCGCACACCATGAAGGGAAAACAGGGAAACAGAGTCTTTAAATTCCACCCTAAACAAAATAAAATCATTTATTACCTATGGCTAAAACCTTGGGGAACCTATGGATTAAAGACTGGAAATTGCCAGTAGGCCTTTCATGCAAAGTATTCTTATCTTTTCATGCTACATACTCTTATCCTTTTACTTTGTATTCCTATGTCATCAAAGCAAAATGGGTAGACAAATTCTTTAAACTGAAATTTATACAAACTAAGAATACTATATAAACTGAATTTCCTGAACACTTGGGGTTCCTCTCAATGTCTCTTTATCTATTTCTGTCAGTGTCTCTGTCTCTCTGTGTGTCCCTCTGAATCTCTCTTAGACTCTCTCACTCTCTACCTCTGAGAAGAGACCGCATTCTGTCTATGGAGCATTACCTCTTCTCTAAGAACTTTATTTTTGTGTTTAACTCTCATGTGTGTTTGAATTTTTCTTGCACTCAGCCAAAAATATTCTCTCTAAGTGCAAGGATTGAGGCTCCCCCTACCCCAACTCGGGGAAATTTGCCCTGTCCTGCAAAATTTATCAATTTCAATGGAAGGGTGAATGAATTTTGACACCTAACAGTACAAGTTTAAAAGGAAATGGGTATACCAAAACTAGACAGACATCACAAGAGAAAAGGAAGAAAAAACTGTAGGTCAATATGTCTTATAACTATAGACACAAAAATCCTAAACAAAATTTTAGAAAACCGAATTCTACAACATACTAAAAAGGACTATACATCACAACCAAATAGAATCTATCCCAGTAATTCAAGGTAAATTCAACATACATATATCGATCAATACGATATACCATATTAATAGCATTAAGCACAACTTTCTTAATTGATGCAGAAAAAGCATTTAACAAAATACAACACATTTTCATCATAAAAATGCTCAGTAAACTAGGAATAAAAGGGAACTTCTTCAGAATTAATTTTGAAAGACTGAAAACTTTTCTTCTAAGATCAGGAAGAGGAAAAAGATGTGCACTCTTTTCACTTCTATCCAACATTGTACTGGAGGTTCTAGCCAGAGCATTGAGAAAGAAAAAGAAATAAAAGGGCTCTGAATCAGAGGAAAAGAAAGCAAAACTATCTCTAATCACAAATGACATGATGTTAAACACAAAACACCTTAAGATTAGAAATATATATATATATATATATATATATATATATATATACATACATATACATACATATATATACATACACACAAATAAATTGTATTGTATACAATTATATTGTATTTCAATGTAATTTCTATCTGATGAACAATCTGAAAATCAATTTAAGGAATCAATTCCATTAAAATTTATCAAAAGTATGAAATACTTAGGAATAAGTATAATCAAGCAAGTGCAATATTTACACAGTAAAAACTACAAAAACATCATTGGAATAAATTAAAGATGTATGTAAATATAAAGACAGCCTGTGGAAGAGTAATAGTGTTAAAATGACAATACTGTCAAAACTTATCTATCGATTGAAAGCAAATCCTATCAAAATCTCAGTTGTCTTTTTTTTAGTCAGGTCCCAAAATTTATATGAAAATATAAATAACTGAAAATAGCCAAAACAATTTTGAAAAAGAACCAAGTTGGAGAATCCACACTTCACAATATCAAAACTTAAAGGTCCTATAATCATGATTTTATGAGCACAAAGATTTTATATATATATATATATATATATATATATATATATATATATATATATATATATATATATATATAATCAAAGTAGTAAAAGTGAAAGTATAGAAAGAAACCAACACACACATTCACACATTTATGGTTAATTGAGTTTAAACAAGTATACCAAGTCAGTTCATGAGAAAAAATAATCTCTCAAACAAATGATACTGGGACAAGACAATATCCACATGCAAAAGAATGAATCTGAAAGCTTACCACACAATATACAAAGTATATTGTGTGTATCAAATTGCACACAATGTATGCAATCAAATTGCATCAAAAAAACTTCCGGTCAAGATGGTGTAGTGGTGGCCGCTGTGTTTGCCTCCTCTCATGACCACAACAGAATTGCAAACTACAGGACAACCATCATTGGGAGTTGCATGAGGTCTGGCTGAATAGAAGTCCTGCAACTGGGGACATACAGAGGAGGCCATCTTGAAACTAGAAGACATGAAATGACCTGGCAGTTGAGAATCAATAGGTATATTTTGGCTACAAAGTTCACCTTGGAAGAGTGAGGAGTCCAAGCCCAACACTGCACTCGCTGGTCCAGGGTTCCAGTGCCAGAGGGTTAGATCCCCACAAGCTTTGGCTGTGAAATCCAGTGGAGATTGTGGCTGAATGAGGTGAAGGGCTGCAGAAGTCACAAATGTTTCTCTTAAAGGGCCTACACAGGAACTTGCTCAATGATGGACTCACTTGGTCTGAGCTCCAGCACTGGGACAGTTGCTCGAGGAGTGCCAGGGACAGATGAAGAGACACAGAATTGTCTGGTTTCAGGGCAAGGCTGGAGGGGTGGCTTTCTCCTAAACAAAGGTTAAGGCAATATCCATTGTTCCTGGGTTGAGTTTTTCCCCCTCCTACCATGTGGACACAAGTGACTGTCATTTCTGAGTCTCCATAAACTTGGATATTGTACGTCTCTTCACCCAGGTGATTCCCTGAGACTTTGCCTCTACCAGGTTATGTGTCCACCTATACTGCTTCCAGTGGTTTATTCCACACAAAGAGCCTGTCTTGGCTTATGCTACAGACTTGCCTAAAATCTCTCAGAGGTTCACAAAACCCAAAGAAGCAGCATCTGGCCTTGGTGTGCCCCCATACCTCTTGCTGAACAGCACCAAGCCCTGACCTAGTGGCAGCTGGCCTCAATGTCTGACTTGGCCTCTCAAAGTAGATATAAACACAGCATGCGTGGTGGCCATCTGCAGAATGCCTGGTGACACCAGTCAGGTGTATAGTGCCAGGTGGATACTAGACTAATTGAGGGGATCACAGTGTAAATTATATAAATGTCTAACCACTATGCTGTGCAGCTGAAACTAATATAAAATAAAGTTGAATGTCAAAAAAATAAATAAGGAAAAAACATGATGCTTAAAATATTGCAGCAGTTTTTTCTTATCTCCAAAGAACATCAGTGGTTATATGTTTAGTCTGGTTATTTAGTTGGCTTCCTGAATTTGATATGTTTAGAGTATTTTATGAACATTTTTAGCTCCATCCTTATAAGGTCAGATTCTGAAGAAGCAGGGATTTGGTTACAGATGATGCGTTGAGGGAATACTTTAGGAAACACCTGTAAATGAGTGAGAGAAGCAGTGCAGAGAAGGAAAACGTACCAGGAAAAGATGTGGTCTCAAATAAAGTCTAGCCAGAGCTGTCCACATTTTTGTAAGGAAGTCAGCCTTTTATAACTCTTTCAGTGACTCAAAAGTAATGGGCCACCCCCATCCTGAGACACAGCTGCCCTGTTGCAGCTCTGACAGCCAAAGGCGATTCCCCAGAGAAGGGGGGACAATTGTGAGACTTCAGCAGCCAATTTTTTAACAGCTGCATGATGAGATCTAGGCGAGACACTAACAGAGCTTTCTGTATCAGTCTTTTTCAAACTTTAGTATACATCAGAATCACCTGGTGGGCTTGTTAAAACAGATTTCTGTGCCCCACACACAGAATTTCTGATTCATTTGGTTTGCCTGAAGTGAGCTCAAGAATTTGCATTCATAGAAAGTCCCCAGGTAATGCTGATGCTACTAGGCTCGTGATCACACTTTGAGAACTGCTCATAATGGACATTCAATCAACCTTGATGAATTCAAGTCAAATTCTGCATAGGATTGTGACACAATATATAGGATGCCTAGTTAAATTTGAGTTTTATATAAAAAACAAGACATTTAACATATAAATAGTGTAACTCTTCTATATATATAAATATATATTTATATGCAGTATAAATACAAAGTATAAATATGTCTCATATATTGTGTTGGACATGCTTATATAAAGAAATTGCTGTTTCTCTGACATTCCTAGTTAAATTTAGATATATTTGCTAAACCTGGCATCCCTAGTCCTACATCACCATAAGTACAAGAGAAAGTGTTGGAAGTGTCACAAAATTCACATATTCATGATGAAAATAAAAGTAGAGAATAAAAATGTAAAATTGATGGGAAATGTTCAGTATTTTATGAGATGATTCTGTGATAGAAACAATTGTGAACAATAAAGAACATATGATAGCAGGTATCAGAAGGTCTGTGCTTCTGTAATTCACAATTATCAGGATAGGAGATGCAAATCAATTGAGGAAACAAAAAATTTTCAAATGTAGGACTGGGGGCCCAGCATGAGTGTCATATACTTATTAGGGTAATATTAATTTAGAAAAAGGCTAGTTTAGAAGTATATTCAAAACTCAAAAGCTAATTTGGAAAAAAGGCTGCAGATGGCAACTTTACTCTTTTGCATTAATATCTGATGACCCTATTTTAATACTTCAGTCTTTTCCTTCCACTGCCCACCCTTGGAGCTCCCAAGCTCTTACTCTGCTCTATCTTTTATTTTTCTATAGCAATTATTTCCTTCCAATACATAATTACTTACTTAGTATGTTTACTGCTTTCCTCCTGCTAGAATCCACCTGGGTGGGAAGATCCATGAGAGCAAGGATCTCTATTTTGTTAACGGGTTATGGGTCCCAGGCCTGGCTGGTCCCAGGTCTGGCAGTGATCCAGGCTCGTGGCTAAGAATAGGACACCAGATTTAGAATGTTGTATTAATGTAGCAGGGCGCCTGTGCCTAACTCATGTAAGCATAATTCAGCTTATTGTATCACGCATGTGTGGCAGAATTCCACTATTGTACTCTGATATATGTGGAGCCCATGTGGTCCCCTAGAGAGCAGAAGCTCACTCCCCACAATAGAACCATGCTCTCTGCAATAAAGTTGGTACCTGCCATTTCATTCTCATGTTGGCCCCTCATGGGTTCTTCCAACTGGATGTCTCACCACTGAAACCTTCCCTTCTCCATCAGCTCGGTGCTGAAACTTGTGTATCTTTCCAAAGAGCCTGGAGCAGCCTCTGACACATACTAAGTACTCAACACACATTTTTGAATAAATTAATTAATAAAAGACTTTTTCACAAGCAATGGATTTCCCCCTATGCTCTAGGTTCCCTGAGTTTAAGGTCTTTTGAATCTACATATGAAAGTGAAATCAGGTGGTGAAGGGCTAACCGTTTTTACAGAGGTCTCTAAGATACCGGCTACTACATGAGATCATAGGGGCTGGTGTTGGGAGGAGGAATTTACCTCAACAGATTTTCAATGTATTCAAAACTGGTATGTTTGGAGGAAATATGCCTGATAGAACATATTAACAAGTAGAAGACTCGTGTGTTTGGTTTTAGAGCTGGGAAGACAGCCCTAAACCGACTTGATCTATGGTAGAAGATTCTTGAGCATAAACCACACAGCAGTGTTGCTCCCTGTTGAGACTAAGGAACAGCTTTTTGAATCAGTTAATCAGTTAATCAGGTAAAGGGCTGCTTCCAGACTGGGGGTAAACTTATTGTTGGGCAGCTCCTATCAGCCCAAGGCAGTTCTCCAGAGAAGAGGGGCAGCTATGAGCCCACAGCAGATGACACAGCACTGTTTGTATTAAATCTCTCTTTTGACATCTAATCAAATCAACTTATAGTGCTTTTGATTTTATTCTCTTCTTAATTATAAGAGTATTTGTATTTAGGCAATGGGAGGTGAGAATCCCTGATGAAAGTTTGAGTTAAGATAGGGGAGGCAAAGCTAGCTAAAAGAGAACTAAATGGGAGTGAAGGTGCACATAGGAAAGAGGGGGATAAAGGAAGAGACTTTGGAAAAGTGAGAAGGAGAAAAAGGGTTCTGTTTTTGACCTAGGAAGAGTCCCTGTTTCTGGCTTGCAAAGTGAATAAATTAGTAACATAATGGCTCTAATTTGCTTCATCCTTGGTAGCTCGCAAGAACCCTGAAGTTGCAGGTAGGCTTAAACAGCCCCTACTTAATTCTCCACCTATGACAGTAGTTTTCAAATATTTTTACTTGCATAGCTTTTAAAACAATTTAAAAAAAACTATGTCTCATAATGCATCTTAAAGTTGACACCTAACAACTTTTTATGGCAAGATGTATGAAAGTTTAAATATTGAAAATGATGTAATTTCTGGCATATTATAAATATTGATATATAAAAATAAAATTGTTTCACTCCTCTTTTAAAGGTATTATTTAGAACCAAATACCATAGCAGTTCAATATCCACCATTATCCATTTAAAAGATATATAAACAAAGTCTTTTTGAATAGTCATAAATTTTATACCACATGTTTTTCTCTTGAACTTTTATTTTCATTCTACTGACTCCATAGAATTGTGTATTATTGTAATATATTTTCATTCTTAAGAATCATTGATTATCTCATTCTAATATCTATCGTAAAAACATGCCTAAACTCACATTGTACAAAATGCTTATTTCCTGTGACTGTAAGACTCTGAGCCTTTCGGACTGCTTTTATTATGATTATTAGTATACAACTGATTAAAATAATGCAACTATATTACCAAAACTTATAATTAAACATACAGTATTATTGGGAACATGTCTCAATGTGATGAGAAGAAAATTTTTCGCAAAAATTAATTTATTTATTTGTAGATAAGATAGTTATTCTTAGAATAAGACCAAAGTTAGAAATTTTTTAGATGAATAAATTAATTTTTATGGTGACATTATTAACAAAATATGGTAAGCTTCAGTTGTACATTTTAACAGTAAGCCATATATATATGCATACACACACACACACACACACACACACATACATTTACATTGTATCTTCACTTATCATGGTTAAATTTCTTTCTGTCACAACATATTTGACCCCTTTTAACTCATCTACCTCTGCCCTACACTTACCCTCTGGAATCCACTAGTCTATTGTCCATGTCCATGAGTCTCTGTTTGTCCTGTTCATTTGTCGGTTTTAAGTTTAGATCCCATGTATAAATGATTTTATGTGATTTTCATCTTTTTTTTTTGGTTTGGCTTATTTCGCTTAGCATAATTATCTTAAGTTCCATGTTGTTGCAAATGTCAGTATTCCATCTCTTCTTATGGCTGAGTAATATTCCATTGTATATATGTACCACAGCTTCTTTAGCCAACCATCTATCGTTTCAGTTGCTGGCATTTCCTGGTCACCATGAATAATGCTGATATGAACACCAGGGTGCAAATATCTTTTCAGATATGAGTTTTCAGTCTTTGGGGTAAATACCAAGTAGAGAGATTCCTGGATTATATGGTAGATCAATTCTTAGTTGTTTTTTTTTTTGAGAAATTTCTATACTGTTTTAAATAGTGGTGGTACCAATTTACAGTCCCAGCAGAAGTGTATGAGGATTCCTTTTTCTCCACATCCTCTGTAACATTTGTTATTACTTGTCCTGTTGATTATAGCTATCTAACAGGTGTGACATAATATCTCATTCTGGTTTTGATTTGCATTTCCTTAATAGCTAGCGAAGTTGAGCATCTTTTCATATGTCTGTTGGGCATTTGTATGGTTTTGGGAGAAGTGTCATTTCAGGTCCTCTGCCTATTTTTTGATTGGATTTTTTTTATTATCGTTATTGAGTTGTACGAGTTGTTCAAATAATTTGGATATTAGGCCCTTATCAGAGGCATTGATTGTCTCTTTAACTTGATGGTTTCTTTTGCTGTGCAAAGCTTCTTAGTTTGACGTAGTCCCATTAATTTATTTTTTGGTTTTTCTTCCTTGCCTTTGAGGTCAAATTCAGAAAATCCTCTTTAAGTCCAAGGACCTTGAGTTTAGTTTCTAAGTTTATTCTATGCGTTTTATTCTTTCAGGTTTTATATTCAGGTCTTTAATTGATTTTGAGTTAATTTTGGTGTGTGGTTATAGACAACACTTTAGATTCATGCTTTTGCAGGTAGCTTTCTAGTTTCCCAGCACTGTTGATTAAAAAGGCTCTCCTTTTTCCACTGTATGTTTCTGGTTTCCTTTCAAAATTATTTGCACATATAAATATAGGGTTACTTGTGAATTCTTGATTTTGTTCCACTGTTTTGTGTGTGCTGATTTCTGACAACACCATGCTGTTTTGATTATAGTTGCTTTGTAGTATAATTTAAAGACAGGCACAAGGATGCCTGCAGCCTCAGTCATTTTTCTCAGGATGGCTTTGTCAATTTGGGTTTTTATTTTTTTCACTTCCATACACATTTGATGATTTCTTATTCTATTTATGTAAAAAACTTTGAAGGGATTTTGATGGGAATTACATTAAATATGTATAATGGTTTAGGTAATAAAGTCATTTTAACTATGTTGATTCTCCCAATCCAAGAACACAGAATATCTTGCAATTTATTTTATCTTCTTTGATTTCTTCTAATAGGGTCTTGCAGTTTTGATTATATAGGTCCTTCCATGTTTCATTAGATTTATTCCTAGATATTTTATTCTTTTTGTTGCAATTGCAAAAGAAATTATTTTTTCCACTTCTTTTTCTGACACTTCATTATTAGAGTATAGAAATGTAATGGATTTTTGAACATTGATTTTATATCCAGCAACTTTATTTGATTTTTGTTTCTGGTAGTGTTCTTGTGGGGCTTTTAGAATTTTCTATATAGAGAATCATGTCATTTGCAAATAGTGACAGTATGACTTCTTTATTTCCTATTTGGATGTCTTTTATATCTTCCACTTGCCTGATTGCACTCACTAGGTCCTCCAAAGTTATGTTGAATAACAGTGGCAATAATAGAAAGCCCTGCCTTGTTCCTGATCTTAGAGGGAAGGTTTTCAGTTTTCACCATTAAATATAATGTTGGCCGAGGGTTTGGCATAAATGGCCTTAATTATTTTAAAGAATTTTCCTTCTATACTGATTTTGTTAAGTGTTTTAATCATAAAAGGATGCTATATTTTGCCAAAGGCTCTTTCTGCATCTATTGATATGATCATATGATTTTCGTTTTTAATTTGTTTATGTGATGTATTACATTAATTGATTTACGTCTGTTGAACCATCTCTGTACCTCTGAGATAAAACCCACTTGATCATGGTGTATAATCTTTTAAATATGTTGCTGTATTTGGTTCATTAGTATCTTATTTAGGAATTTGTCTTCATGAGTGATATTGGTCTGTAGTTTTGTTTACTTGTGTTATCTTTACCAGGTTTTGGCATCAGAGTAATACTGGTTTCATAAAATGACTTAAGAAGTATTGCCTCTTGTTCAAATATTTAGAAGACTTTGAGGAGAATAGGTATTAAAATTTCTTTGAATGTTTGATTGAATTCAGTAGTAAAACCATTTGGTCCTGGACTTTTACTTTTTGGTAGGTTTCTGATGATTGTTTCAATTTCCATATGCTGATCAGTCTATTTAGATTTTCCAGTTCTTCTACATTTAGTCTAAGAAGGTTGTATTTTTTTAAGTACTGTTCCATTTCCTTAGGTTATTAAACTTGGTGTTATCTACTTCTTCATAGTATTCTTGCATGATTCTTTGTATTTCTGCAGTGTCTGTCAAAATGTTCTCTCTTTCATCCCTGATCTTGTTTATCTGTGTCCTTTCTCTCTCTTTTTTTAGTGAGTCTAGCCAGGGGTTTGTCAATTTTATTAACCTTCTCCAAGAACCAACTCTTTGTTGTATTTATGTTTTCTATTGTTTTTTTTCCCAATTTTATTTATTTCTACTCTAATTTTGATTATTTATTTCCTTCTGCTGACTTTAGGCTTCATTTATTCTTCATTTTTTAGTTTTTAAAAATAAAGCATTAGGTTCTTTTTTGGGCTCATTCTTCTTTTTGGAGATAGGACTGTAATGATATGAACTTTCCTCTTATGACTGCTTTTGCCATGTCCCAAAAATTTTGATTGTTGTACTATCATCATTCGTTTCTATGTATCTCTAGATGTCTCTTTTTATTTCTTCTCTTACCCAGTTATTCTACAGTAGAATGTTGTTTAATCTCCATGTATTTGTGGTTCTTACCAATTTTTTTTTTATAGTTGACCTCCAGCGTCAAAGCATTATGATCGGAGAATGTAGTTGGTATGACTTTAACCCTCTTATATTTGTTGTGGCTATCTCTATGTCCCAGTATGTGGTCAATCCTTGAGAATGTTCCATGTGCACTAGAGAAGAATGTATAGGCAGCTCTTTTGGGATCAAAGGCTCTCTAAATGACAGTTATGTCCAGTTGGTATCATTTAAGGATGTTATTTCCTTATTGATTTTCTATTTGGATGATCTGTCCATATCCGACAGTGGGGTATTTAGATTCCCTACTACAATAGTTTGGTCTGTTTCTTGCTTTGGTTCTGTTATTAATTGTTTTACATATTTTGGGTCTCCCTGATTGGGAGCATAGATATTAATAATTGTTATGTCTTCTTGGTGTAGGATTTCTTTTATCATTATGAAGCATCCCTCAGTATCTTTCTCTACATTTTTTATTTTGATGTCTGTTTCATCTGATATTAGTACCGCTACTCCCACTTTTCTCTGAATGCCATTGCTTGAAATATCATTTTCCACCCTTTTACTTTGAGTGTATATTTGTCTTTTGAACAGAGATGTGTCTCCTGGAGGTCGCGTATGGTTGGGTTTTATTTTTTTATCTAATCTGCAACTGTGTACCTTTTTATTGTTTAGTTCAGTCCATTTCCATTTATGGTGATTAATGAAATATGAGATCTTCTTATAGCCATTTTGTGTTTTGCTTCCTGGTAACTCCGTGCTTCTATTTTTTTCTTGTCCTTGTGTGTCTGTTTTTTTTTTCTTTTGTGTTTTGTGTGTTTTCTTTTTGGTCCTTCTTGTTTTATGTTATATATTTCAGTTTTGAATCTTTGGCATGTGGTTACCCTTTCAAATATGCAAAGGATGGTTACATATATACAGTCATCCATTTTCTTCTGTGCATGACTTATCTCCATTCCCCTTTGTCCATTTGGGTCTTTGAATTCTTCCGTTTTCAGTCATTGTTATCTCAATTTGTCCCTATGTATGCTGAATGTTCATTACTATTTTGCTATAGCAAATCTTTTCTTATTGTTTAAGCTTATAATACTCTGTTCTTAATAAGGGTTGCTTTCCTCTGCTCCTATCTGCCTGCTAGTTGCCTTATTTACAGTTATACACTTTTTCTGTTGGTATTTTGTTTTAGATGAGGTGACTCCATCAGTATTTCCTTTAATACAGGCCTCGTAATAGAGAATTCCCTCAATTTTTTTTTATGTCTGGAAAGGTATTTATTTCTCCTTCATATCTAAAGAATATCTTTACTGAATATATCATTCTTGGGTAGTAGTTCTTTTCATTTAATATTTGAATGTTTGATTCTACTCCTTTCTGACTTAGAAGGTTTGTGCTGATATGTTTGACAATGCTCTAATGGGTTTTCCTTTATAGATATTGGTCTTCTTTTCCCTGGTTGCTCTGAGAATTCTTTCTTTGTGTTGATTTTTGATAATTTTAATATAATATGTCTTGAAGAAGGTCTTTTTGGGTTGAGGTAATTAGGCATTCTGTTTACTTCCTGAATTCCAGGCTCTATCTCATTCTTTAGATTTGGGAAGTTCTTGTCAACTATCTGTCTGAAAATACTTTCTAATCCCTGCTTCTTTTCTTACCTTAGATAATGCCTACTATCTTATTTTTTCTCTCCTGATGGTATCAGCTAGTTATGTATTTCTCTTCTATTATTTTTCATTCTTCAGTTTCTCTTTTCTTCCTTCTGATTTATTTCTAAGTCTGTCTTCAATATTACGGATCCTTTCCTCCATTTGGTCGACTCTGTTTCCTAAGCTTGCTGTTTCATTTTTCATTTCTTGCAGTGTGTTTTTGTCTTCAGAAGTTCTATTCTGTTTTTTTTTTTGAGAGTTTCAATCTCCTTGCTAAAGAACTCATTCTGCTCATCTTGTTCTTTTTTTAAATTCCTTAAGTGGTTGATATGATTTGTTGTGCAACTCACTGAGTTTTTCAGAAGTACCATCTGGAATTCTTTGTCATTTAAGTTGCATATTTCTATGTCTGAAATCTTATTTTATTGAGATTTTTCTCTTTCTTTCTGAGATGTCTTGTCACCTTGGTTGTTCATGATGTTTAATGGACTAATTCTCTGCCTGTGCATTAATAGAAGTGTATTCTGCTTTTTTTCCAGAAAGGTTTATTGTATAAAGGTCTTTCTTTAACCTATTACAAAGACGGTATTTTTCTTTTGGTTTCCAGTAGGTGGCATGTAAGACTTTTGGATCCCTGCTTTACATAAAATCTCAATAATGCCTTTTTTTTTCTTGTATATGTGTAATCATGCTAGCTACCTTCAGACTCAGTCCCTTTCAGTGATGGTGTCATTTTTGTAGCATTTGCTCAGATTTCCCTGGGGCTCCTTCATGTTCCCTCTTGGAGTATGTGGGGGTAAGGGCCTTATGTGTTGAGGAATGGGGCTGCAGATTATCTTTTCATGTTTTGCAACCACAGCTGATAATAATCAATTGTTGTTTCTCTGCTGTCCCTGCTTTTCCACCATCCCCATTTCTCTGCTTTCTGCCCTGATGTCTAAACACTGTCACTGGCTGCATGGAGCTCACTGCTCTCCCAGTCAGGGTTGTTCAGGGAATTCACCTCAGCTTCTCCTTTTCCCCCTCCTCCTACAGGGAGCTCTTGCTGAAGAGGCAGCTTCTTTGTTTCTCCCAGTCTACAGCCCGACTCCCTGGGTTCTGACCTGTGGTAGCTCTTATGCACAGATCCCACACTCAGACATGCTTGTGTGTAGTTCGGGTGTTTTTTGTTGAGTTTTAGATGTTCAGCTTATTGTTGTTTTGAGAGGAGAGGTCTGTGGACATCTCTCACTCTTCCATGTTTCTTACGTCACTCTGCTTATGTTTTTAAAAATAATTTTACATTTTGGCATTCACCTGAGTCATTTTGTCAGTGAATGTTATTTTTGTATATGGATTATGTAAAAATTCAATTTCATGTTTCCATATAGAAAACTGCTTATTATAACATTATTTATTAAATAGTTTATTTTTCCCTCAATGACCTACCATACCAATATCTCTACTATGTAGGAAAAATACATACTTTATTTTTTTGTTGACCTGTGGGTTCTCTAATCTGTTTAAGTACTTTATTTCTTTGCAATGTGTTACTTCACCTATATTTAGTAAGTACTGGAATATAGCAGAGCATATCCTCCATCTTATTCCTCCATCTTTAGCCTTTTGTTCATACATTTTCACATGCATGAGGCACACGTTAGAATCAGTTTATTCAGTGCCACAAAATTATTATTGGAATTTTGCATATAATTGGACTGAATCTATAGGTCAAATTCAGAAGAATTTAAATGTATATGATATTTGATATACACAATTACATTATATAAGTACCCATAGTTAAAGTTTTCTTTAATGATTTTCAAAATACTTTGTTATTACTGCAAACAGAGAAAATAAGACAATTAGAGCATTCCTACAGATGATCCATATGTTGGTTTTAGTGGACAAGTACTTTAAATTAACTATCACTGAATTACTAAAGCACACAGAGAAAAATGTGAAAAAGGTAAGAAAAGATGAGTATTTTCAAGGAGAATTGGAATCTATAAAAAATCAAATGGACACTCTAAAACTGAAAACTATCTAAAATAAAATTAATTAGATAATTGAACAGCATACTACATACAACAGTAAACTTGAAGACAAATTAATACAAAATATTTGAAATGAATCATGGAGAAAAACAAAGAATGGGAAAAGAAGAACACAAGACAAGTAGAAAATAATCATATGTCAAAATATGTGTATTTGTGCTATCAATAGAGAAAAGAGTAGGAATGGGCAAGAAACAATATTTGTACAAATAATGGCCAAAATTTTTCCAAATGGGATGAAAGGCCTTATCTCACAGAGTCATAACACTAACAAACTCCAAACTAGATAAATGCAAATTAAAAACTTAGGTTTATTATAGCCAAACTTCTAAAAAACAATAATGAACATAAAATATTTAAAAGATCAAGAGAAAAACGACATGTTACCTTTAAAAGAACAAAAATATAGAGAACTGACATGTCAACAGAAACTATGAAAGCCAAAAACCAATGTAATGATATCTTTAAAAATGCAGAGAAACACTTCTGGAAATGTATCCTTCAAAAATAAAGGAAAATAAGGGCATTATCAAACAAATAAACAAAAAGATGAAAGAATTCATTGGCGACACACCTGTATTTCAAGAAATACTAAATAAATTCTTTAGCCTGCAAAATGATCCCAGATAAATGGAAAGAACTGCAGGAAGGAATGAACACCTAAAATTGTAAATGTGCAGATCAACCCTTTTTTCCCACTTTGGTGATATTAAGCCCAACTTAAATCCTAAAGGGATCCTTAATTGTAAAGACTTAGAATTATAATAATATTAATCTAGATATGACCTTTGAAATCATTTAGCACAACTCACTTTATTGGACATATATGAGTAAATAATTTCATAGATTCATTAGCAACCTAATTTAATGATTCTAATCTTTGAGTTAAATGTTTTGAGCTCCAGACCATTCATTTTCTTTTAGGCCTTTAAATTCTCTCTGGAAAATCTGTTGTCATCATATGTAACCTCTGAGTACTTTACAGTTTCTATGTTGCTCATGCCTCCTTAACTACAAAAGGTTTTCCTGTACCAGGAAACTTCAAGACATGATCTCTAATCTTTTTGAATGTCTAGAGTGTCAATCTGTTGTAATCTTTTGGAATTTCATAATAGATTTTGTCTAAAGTAGATTCCACATTTGTAGATGAATAAGTACTAATCCAAAGGTAGCTTTCTCAGACAAGTTAAGGATAGGTAGGTATAATAGTTTCCTTTAAAAGTGTTTTCACTAAAAATGATGTTCTTATATACTAGTTATAGTGGCTAGGATGGTATTGAAGTTCAAGAACATAATTCTGACAACTTTTTCCAACCTGCCTCTCAGGCTGGTAAGTGGTACAATTGCATCAATTAGTACCAAAACTTAGAATGTTTGCCGCCATACAACATTGTACATAAACATTTTTTTCATCTAGTGGTTTGGATAAAATAACATTTTGTAAAACAAATGTTTCATGTTTTTTTTAAGTCATAAATTTCTATAAAGTTGATTGGTTTTGACCAAATTGTACTCATTAATAAAAGCTATCATTTTCAATTTACTGAATGAATCATTCTACTATTTTAAAGTTATGTTGTAAGCAATTCATTTTTCATATGGTTATATCCTTTGTGACTTTGCTATCATTTGATTACCATCTTAGAGAGGACACACAACTTGAATATATTTCTTGTTGATGTCGCTGCTTATATTGCCCTGGAATGTGAAGTAGGTGTCTAGCAGCCAAGGATCTTCAAACTCTGGAGAAGGCCTTTTCTAACTTTTTTCTATGATCCAGATCATCAACATGGTGGGATTAACTGTTTTTTTTTATTTAATTACTTATTCAGACACCATTTACTGAGAAAATGCTAATATAGTATTAGACATAGAAAGGTCACTTTACTTTCACATAGGGAAAATCTGAATTCAAATGCCGGTTCTGCTACTTATTAGGGAGTAAGTGAGATTTGGGGTAAATTACTTAAACACCGTGATACTGAAATTTTTCTTCTCAAAAATAAGAATAGCTTGTATAAGAACAAAGAAACTATTATCTGGTATTGACACTCCTGGGCAAGGTAAAACCTAAAAGAGAATTATACATAAACTTTCAGTCTATGATTCTACATATATTATAGTAGGACTATCTTCTTGTCTCACCATTTAAATGAAATAAGAAAGAACCATAAAATTAACAGAAACTGAACATCAATATTCATGATGCCATTGCATGAGACAGAGCATTTATGATATTTTCTTAAGCTGTTATGTCTGTTTTATAATGAGTATCTCAGAATAAGCAAAAGGCTAGACATTCAAGTCTCCAAAGAATCATTCAGCTCTATGCATCTGTTTGAATTTAAATAATGAAGCTCTGCTGCACTAAAAAAGAAACTCATGGAAAAGGAAACCAAGAAAATAGTATGCTTACATGGAGAGATTTCAAGAGCAATTCTTCTGTTTGTTAAAATCCAGTTTCTGTATATTCGCATGAAGATACATCTATATCATAAATGTTCTCCAGTGAAATGAATTCCTCCCCCTATGCACTCTTGGTTCTGAAAGAGGACAAAGGTAAAGGTAAAATTAAGTTTTGGGTTCTGATTTCTGTAGTACTTCAGTAGTATCAGCAAACATCAGATCTTTTAGAAATACTGAAGCTATATTTGAAGTCCAGTTGCACATTCTTTATATTCGAGGTGAGAGAAAGGCAGAATTAAATAGGAGGAAATGGATGCTTTATTCAGCATGAAAATATCCTGGCTCCTTTACTCATGAAAGTTTTTTGGTTTAAGGTAGTATCTAATCATAAACACAGAATTAACTCACATTCAGCATCCTCTCTATATGAGACTTAAAAAAACATCTTTAGAAAATAAACAGTGTTTTCTTAAGAATATTGAACATATATTACATTTTCCAACATTTGGAGGTACTGGATTCAAGGGCACAATTATCCTATAGCAATTTAAAGTTATACATAAGTACATGGGCAAAGGTTTATCTGTAGTCAGAGTCAGAGAGCCCAATTTAAATGCTTAAGATCAGTGCAGAGAAACCGAGTTTCTGTGGGTTAAGGATTTTAGGTTAAAACAAGAAATCATGGGATAGACAATTCCCAGAGTTTTTTTTTTCACCTTAGATAAATATTACCTAAACAAAGTCATGGTGTCTGGCATTCAAAGCAATTTATTTGTTCAAACAAAGCTATCACAAAAAATCTCATAACTAGGTCCCAGTCTTTGTTTCATATTTACAAATCCAGGGCAGTAATATAACATATACCTTTTCTACCTGTAGCAGAAACCATTTTTCATAGTCACAGATAAGAAATGTTTTTAGGTGCATATAAATACTCTTTCTTTTAGGCTGAGCACTTAGCTAATATAAATAAAACAGTTCAATGGTTGACCCTGTGTTTGTGTATGTTTCTCTGTATGTGATGTTCATAGCTTCATATAATTTCATTATCATCATTGCTTCTTTTGCTAGATTATTCAAAGCCTTAAGATGTTATATTAGTGGCCTTTGGAGAAATAGCTTAGGGAAATAAAAGTCATTTCTCATTACTTTATTGTATTCATATGCATGTTCAGCACTCAAACTACATTATTTATTGTGAAAAATGCTCCTCTTTTCATCATCTTAATAGAATTCTGATTTTATCAGTTTAGTTAGTAATGTAAAATATCATTGAGCCTTACAATTTTGGGAAAATTTAGGCTCCAATGGTTAATAAGACATGGTTCCTATTCTCAAATAGCTCAAAATCTAACTGAAAAAAAAAAACAAGTACATAGATATCTAAGAAAAACACCAACACACAGGGCACCATAATTGTCCCAGCACATTGATAGTACAAAATTGTATGGGAATCTAGATTATTTTATAGAACAAATTTTTTAAAAATATGAAAGTTTTCTAAGCACTCTATTATTATCAATTACAGCTTAATATATCACTGGCACTATAAACATTTCTTTCTACTATGCTTCTTTATATTTTACTGTTTTTCTTTTCTTGGAATCAGATTTTTTGGGAAATGGTTCAAGGCTTAGGACTTCAGGCTCATTATCTAATAACTCCACTAGAGGTTCACTTTTTGGGGGGTTCTCTCTAATACTTTCTTTTAGAGAGATGTTAGAGCTGCTAGAGAGCTGTTGGGCTGTTAGGAGTCAATTAAAATGAATATCATCCCTGAATAGACATTTCTGCAAAGAAGACATACAAATTGCCAATAGACATATGAAAAGATGTTCAAGGTTACTAATCATCAGAGAAATGTAAATTAAAACCACAATGAAACATTACTTCACCATTTGTCAGAATGCCATCATAATAAATCAACAAACAACAAATATTGGTGAAGATGTGGGGGGAAAGAAACATTCATGCACTGTTTGTGGGACTGCAAATTGGTGCAGCCACTATAAAAACAATCTGGAGGTGCCTCAAAAAATTAAAAATGAATCTACCTTTTGATCTAGCAATTGCACTTCTGGATATTTATCCAAAGGAAGCCAAAACAATAATTAGTAAAGATCTCTGCATCTCTATGTTAATTACAGCACTATTTACAATAGCCAAGATGTTAACATGACTTAAGTGTTACATACATACAATGGAATGTTACTTGGCCATAAAAAGAATGAAATATTACCATTTTCAAAAATATCAATGGACCTGGAAGGTATTATGCTAAGTGAAATAAGTAAAACAGAGGAAGGCAAATACCATATAATCTCACTTATACGTGGAATCTAAAGAACAAAAATAAATGAACAAACAAAGCAAAAGTGACTCAAAGATACAGAGGACAAACTGATGGTTTCTGGTTAAGAGAAAGGTTGGGGGCTAGGTGAAAAAGGTGAAGGGATTAAGAACTAGAAATTGGTAGTTACAAAATAGTCATGGGAATGTAAAGTACAGCACAGGGAATATAGTCAATAATATTACAATAACTGTATAGTGACAGGTGGGAACTACACTAATTGAGGGGATCACTTTGTGAATTATATAAATGTCTAAGCACTATGCTGTACACTTGAAACTAATGTAAAATAATATTGAATGTCAACTGTAATTAGAAAACATAATTTTAATGTAAAAATAATAAAATGAAGATTATAATTTTTTGCTAATCTAAGGATCAGCTCAGTCAGCAGTCTTCAACATTAAATATTCAATGCAATTACCTGGTGAACTTTAAGAAATACTGATTCCTGCATGCTTTCATTTCCCACTACTCCTCCACTGAAATTCTAATTCTATTGTTCTGAGATGCTACCTTGGCATCAAAATTTTTAAAAGCTCCCCAGATATTTCTAATATGTAGCTAAATTTGAGAAACATTGTGCTGATCTACATATATTTTTTCCTCTACACATGACTGAAAGATTATAAATATTGAAAGCTTGAAGATTTCCATCCCTATATTCAGAACATAAATATTCCTCATTATAAATTTCTCACAAATTATGGACTTTCTTGCCTTCTAATTTGTGCAGTGATATAATAACGAGCCAGTAAGTTTTTCACATTCCTTCCACTTAGAGTGGAAATTTATGTCCCTTCCTCTTGAATCTGGGGTTGATCTTAATGATATACCAATTACAAGTATGATGTAGTGGAAATGCGCTATGTATTTCTCAAGCCACATCAGACAGAGCCATGAAGCTTCTGCTTGGTTTTCTTTGAGAATCTACACTAGGAGCTATGAGCCACTATATTGAAAAATCTTATAAACCTGAACTTTCATTCTTTGAAATAACTAAATCATATGGAGATATCACCTATAAGAGTATGGTCAACAATTTTAGTCTTCAAATCTTCCCAGTTTAAGTACAAGAAATGTAAGTAAAATTTCTTACTTACATTTGATGTGTAAGTAAGTAAGTAATGATTCTTCTCCCCAATATTACTGAGTCACTCAAACCTTTGGATCTTCCACAGGAAGTTCCCCAAATTATGGAACAAACGCAAGCCATTTTTGCTATTTTCTGTTCAAATTTTTGACCCACAAAATAAGAAAAGGTACAGAATTTGGTGCACGGAAAGAGGATACTCTCAAACAACAAAAGAAAATGAGGCATTTGTTGTGGGACCATATGGTGGATAAAAACTGAAATGGTCTCTAGACTATTGGTGGAAGCCTTATGGACCTCAGAAGGCTGTCAAACAATGTAGTATTAAAGAACTGTGGGTAAAATGTAATTGAAAGCTGAAGAAAAATAGAGATCCCTGATGTGTATTGGCAAAAATTTAACAAAACTATCATTTACAATCGTGTAGAAAATAGAAAATATACCTTATGACTGATGATCTGGCTGAGTATTTCCATGTAGGATGTCAAAAGAATCAGTTGTATTTTTTTGTTAGCTAAGTATCATAAAGTGTGTTTAGAAAAAGGCATGCTAAAGAAGGAATTATTAAGTTTCAAGCAGAATTTATAATACAAACAATCACTAACTTGCTGTATTTAAAAATAAAACTATACATCTTAGTGTTCCTAAGGAAGATTATCGAAGTGAGAAAGAGAAAGAAGGAGTTGGCTCACATGATTATGGAGGCTGATAAGTCTTAAAATCTGTATTCAGCAAAATGAAGACCTAGGAGAGCTGACGATGTTGTTCCAGTCTGAAGGCCAGTATGCTTAAGCTGAAGGAAGAGTTGATGTTTGAATCTGAAGTCAGGATAAAAACTGATGTCCCAGTTTGAAGTCAGTTAGGCGGGAGGAGTTCGCTCTTATTCAAGGGAGAGTCAACTCTTTGTTCTAGTTATGCTTTCAGCTACTTAGATGAGGCCCACCCACATTAGGGAGGGTAATTGGCTTTCTTCATCTATCAAGTTTTCCCCAGTTTTATTGAAATATAATAGACAGTTGCTCATATTTACATTGTACAATTCAATGAGTTTTTAAAATTATAGTTGACATACAATAATATACTAGTTTCAGTTGTACAGTATAGTGATTAGAGCTCAAATGATCACCCCACTAAATCTAGTATCCCCTTTCTCCCTTACATATTTATTACATCTTTGACTATTTTCCCTGTGCTACACTTTATATCTCCATGCTTATTTTGTAATTGTCCATTTTTACTTCTTTATCCCATTGCTCTTTTTCTGCAATATCCCTAAACCCGTCCCATCTAGTAGCCTTCAAAATATTCTCTGTATCTAGGAGTTTATTTCTGTTTTTGTTGTTGTTGTTGATTTTGTTCTTTAGATTCCACATGTACATGAATCGTGTAGTATTTGTCTTTCTCTATCCAACCCATTTGATTCAGTGCAATACTCTCTTGGTCCACCAAGGCAATATCTTTTTCAATCCCCTTCCTTTTAGTCTCTGTGTGTCTTTTAATCTAAAGTGAGCCTCTTGTAGGCAGCATATGTAAGGGTCTTGTTTTCTTATCCATTCAGCCAATCTGCCTTTGATTAAAGCACTTAATTCTTTTTTATTTAAGGTACTTGTCAATAGCAATGTAGTTGTTACCATTGTTGATTCATATTTTTGATACTTTTTTTTCTTAAAGAAGTCCCTCCAACATTCCCTGTAATACTGGTTTGGTAATGATAAATACCTTCAGGTTTTTTGTTTGTTTGTTTGTTTGTTTGTTTGTTTGTTTTGCCTGTCCTCTTTATCTGTCCTTTGATTCTAAATGATATCTTTGCTGGATAAAGTATTTTTGGTTGTAGATCATTGGATTTTCATCACATTAAATATTCTGTCAAGACTTGTCCTGCATGGTTTCCTTTGAGAAATCAGTTGCCTGTCTTATGGGTGTTCCCTTGTAGGTAACTAACTGTTATTCTCTTGCTGCTTTTAAGATTCTCTCTTTGTATTTAACCTTTGGCATTTTAATTATAATGTGTCTTGATGTGAGCCTCTTTGAGTTCCTCTTTTTTGGAACCCTTGAGCTTCCTGGGCTTGTACGTCTATTTCCTTCTCCAGAACGGGGAAGTTTTCCATCATTATTTTTTCACATGCCTCTTCAACATATTGTTTTCAATCAGGTACCCCTATGACGCAGAAATATTTACATTTAATGGTGTCCCATAGGCTCTTTAAATTATTATTATAGTCTTGGCTTCTTTTTTCTTGCTGTTCTGAATGAGTATCCTTGGCTTCCCCACCCTTTATATTGGTGGTTTGATCTTCCTCTTTATCCACTCTGTTGATTCCCTATAATATACTCTTCATCTTGGATAATGTCTTCATTTCTAACTGGAACTCTTTTGTAATTTCCATTTCCATTTTTGTTTTTTATCTTTTTGTTGAAGTTATAACTGAGCATCTTTATAACCAGTGTTTTGAACTCTGCATCTGTGAGATTGCTTCACTCCATTATTCCTTGATCTCTCTTCTGTTCTCTCATATGGTCTCTGCTTCTTTGTGTTCCCATTTTGGCTGCCTTTCTTTGTCTGTTTCTATATGTAAGCAAAACTCCTAAGTCTCCCAGTCTTATTAGTGTGGCTTTGTGCACTAGGTGTCCAGCTGCACAGTCCTGAGAGGGGGTCAGCTACAGGCCAAGTTTAGCCCCAGCCTGTGCTTCTCTGGGGTCACTTTTAAGATTCAGGAAGCAATCCACAGATGCTGTACTTATAGTCACCTCAAGAGGGCATGCCAGAATCTGCAGTAAGCTGCCATCAGTGTGAGTCTCAGAGCTGGCTCAGCAAGGAGCACTGTACTCTGCAAGGACACAACTGGTTGTGACTTAGATGAGGCTGCGAGTTAGGGGAGGCATAGTTTCAGGGGATCCTCTATGTGGAGTGACCTCTGTTATCAGTTTGATGATATCTCAGCTATGGTGGCACTGTGTTCACACACCGAGAAGAAGAAAGGCTCAACAGAAGAGCAACGGATACTGCCAGTAATTCTGCCCAGGGGGAATCCTTGCCTCTGGTCCTTGCACCAAAAATTCAGCACCCCCCTTGTAAGTCACTGGTTACCTCTGAGCAGCAGACTTGATGCTGGTGCTCAGAATAAGTGACTCCATCACTACGAAAGTCCGGTTGTGGATGTGGCCGCCAAAATGCAGTGTGCAGCTTCTGTAGCCTCTGCCTCACTCAGACACTCAGAATCCGGCAGCTTCGCATCTTCACTCCTTCCTACCTGCTGCCATTGCAAGGTGATTTTGTATTTCTCTCCCCAGTTGTATGGTTTCTGTTCATCTAGACCCCAGGCAACTCTGATTGCTGTTTGCTCTGTTTCCATCCACAACTTTCATGTGGTCACAAGAGTAGTTGAACAGAACCACTATCATCTACATCATTTTTCCTGTCCTCAGTCTATCAATTTAAATGATAAACTCATCTAAAACACCCTCACAAAAATACTCATAATAATATTTAACTAAATATCTTGACACCCTGTGGCCCAGTCAAGTTGAGTAATAAAATAATCATTACGGGATTTTAGAGCAAAGATTAATTCCAAAGTATTATCAAGAAAATATCTGATAAAGATGAACCAAAGATGTTACTGTGAAACACTTTTTTAAAAAATATTTTAAAGCAATTTAAAGTAACATCTCCTGGACACCTTTAAACAGACAAAAAGTCTTACATAGAGATATAGTTTCAGATATCTTTGTCAAATACAACCTGTCATATGTCTATAACATTTTTCCTAAGTTTGTCACTTTTCTGATCAATACCTTATTTTTCTACAATGGCTTTCCTTTGCATACTTCTAATCTCTTTTCAATAAAGCAGAGTATTATGCCGTCATCCTTTTTTTTTCATTAAATATATACCTTAAAAAATCTTGGTTTCATTTTTTAAATCTTTCCCAGAATAAAGCAGTATAATTATAAAACCAATCTACAACATTGTTTTACTTTGACCAATAGCATATATGTTAAAGGAAAAAATGTGTTAAAAGTAACAATACATACAAAACTGTGTTAATGGATATGTGATATAAAAAGATGTAAATTATAACATAAACAACATAAAATATGGAAGGGCAAGTAAATGTTTAGAAACTTTTTTATGTAATTGAAGTTTTTATCAGTTTAAAATAGCCTATTTTAACTATAAGATGTCTTATGAAAGCCTCAGGGTAATCACAAAGCAAAAATCTTTGACATTTTGTTTCTCTTATCATCACTAAGAGATTTCTTTCTTGATACACTCTTTGGAAGATAATATACTTACAAAGGATAGAAAGGATGGCTAAATGAGGAATAGATATGAGGTTTGGCAAGATCAAAGGGGTGAGGGAAAGACCAGGTAGAGAGGAACAATCAACTTAGTTGTATAACATGTTGAGTTTGAGGTTTTGTTCCTACTCTATTCAGTTTTCCATTCAGATTACATGGTGTTACTACCCTGCTTAAAATTTTTCAACAGCTCTCCATCTCATAAGTATTAACTAATGACTTACACTGGCTTATAAATCTCTTTATAATCTACTTTCAAATATATTTTTCCAATTCTCTCCTCCCACTCTATTATGACTATATTGAGTTACACAGTTCTAAAATGCTATGCCCGTTCAGCCACTAGGTCTCTGTGTATATTATCTCTTCTGCTAGGAACATGCTTCCCTGACTTTTCAGATAATTACTACTTATTATTTGAGATTTGGCTTACATATCATCTTTTCTCTACTTTGAATTGGTACTTGTTTCTAGCTACTTCTATACTGCAAATGCAGTGAAGTCAGGAACTTTATCCAGTTCATTAGCTATTTTATTCCTAGCACCAAGTATATTCTTTAAGACATACTGCATACTGGATAAATAATTGGTGAATAAGTAAAATTTCTGACATTCATTTGGATAGAAAGGTCCTATATTCACTTAGGAATTCCAATTTTATTTCAGAAGAGAACATGTTTAATCAATTTTATTATATATCTGCAGTGGAAACTTTTAAAATAAACATCATAATTTAGGGAGGCCACTAGATCGAGAAAACCATGACCTGATAAAACTCAGGGAAATATAAATGTTTGAAAGATTAATGAACCATGGGAAGAGACATTGGAAGAATGGTCAGAAAAGTTTGGGAAGGATTTATTAGTGTCTCAGAAACCAAAGGAGAAAAGTGTTGGTCAGGAAGAACAGACAAGATGCTATTATTTTGGGGGGGAGGATAATCTATAAAGTAATGGAGAAAAACACCAGAATACACAGTCTTCAGGAGATATTTTTACACTTGTATTTTTAATGATCATTATTTTTATATATTTGTGTTCCTGCAGCTTTTTATGAAGTATAATTATAAGAATAGTCCAACAAATATTGGTATTTGAGGTTAACAAACGTAAGTGATGTATCACCTTTTGTTTGTCATTATGTGTACATTTCTGTGCACTCCAGCCACATTATAAATGTGCTCAAAGCCACTAAATAGTTCAATAAAATAAATATGCTCAAAAACTTTAGGTTTTGCATTCAAATTAATATTTAACTATTTTGTACATACTGGGTTATATTTTGAAATCTTTATAAGGAAATACTGAAAGTTATTACACCTAAAATTATAATTATAGATTATTCCTTCTGCAAATATCATAAATTAAATCTTACAGTAAAAAAAAGAGATAATTTACAATACCTTGATGATATATCCTTGGTATTGAATTGTATCTCCAAAATATGCTTTTAACTTTGGATTTTCTTAGAACAATCTTATTTTGTTATCTTACTTACTTTATACTCTCTTAATCACACTCAACTTTAGATAGCTTCATTATGCAACTAAATATCCCACACAAAATAAACCTTTATTCCTTCTGTGACACTGGTAATAGTGCTACGAAAATTCTCTCTTAGTAACCCCTGGGATCCATTTATCACAGGAAGAACGAATATCATAATGGAAGAAATAGGACTCTGTCACATTATTTTTAAAAATGTGTCTTTTAAACCTAATTTAAATTATCTAGAAAGAAGTTAGTAAGTTTTGAAAATACTTAAAACTAATAATTGTGAATTGATTCAGTTATTTCTGTTTTTGTCCACAACCAGGTCTAATACCATAAATATTACAAAAAAATTGAAAATAATTATGTATTAGTTAGCAATGGAATTATCTACAATAGCATATTTCTTCAGTGATCAGTAGTGGACATCTATACATTTTAATGTTTTATTTTATGCCTTTATTTTGTTTTCATTTCTATTTTATTTTTTTCTATTTATATTTTATTATTGTGTCATTGTTAACAAAATTCAGTTAAGTTTCAGGTATACAATTAAACAGCAAGACACATGTCTATTGCATTGTGTATTTCCCTTAATAGTTAGATTTCTTTCTTTCACCATATATTTGACCCCTTTTACTCCATTTAACTCCACTTTCACCCTCACATAACCACTAGTCTATTGTCCATGTCCATGAGACTCTGTCCTGTATGTTTGTTGCTTTTAGGTTTATATCCCACATATACGTGATATGTGATTTTCAACTCTTTCAATCTGGCTTATTTCACTTAGCATGATTATCTTGAGGTCCATCCATGTTGTCACAAATAGCAGTATTGAATCCCTTCCTTTGGCTGAGTAATATTACATGGTATATATGTACCACAGCTTCTTTATCCAATTATTTTTCGTATGACACTTTGGTTGCTTCCATATCCTGGCCACCATGAATAATGCTGCTATGAATATCAGTGTGCAAATATTTTTTTCAGAAATGACTTTTCAAGACATTGGCACAAATACCTAATGGAGGGACCACTGGATCATATGGTAGATCAATTCTTAGTTTTTTGAAAAACCACCATGCTGTTTTCAATAATAGCTGTACCAATTTGCAGACCAACCAGTAGTTGATGAGGGTTCTTTTTTCTCCACATCCTCTCAGACACTTGTCATCACTTGTCCTGTTGATAACAGCTATTCTAACAGATATGAGATGGTATCTCATTGTGATTTTGATTTGCATTTACCTAATAGCTAGCGATGTTGAGCATCATTTCAAATATTTTTTGGCCATTTGTATGTCCTCTAGGGAGAAATGTCTGTTCATATCATCTTCTGACTTTTTGATTAGATCATTTGGGTGTTGTTGTTGTTGTTGTTGTTGTTGTTGTTGTTGTTGAGTTGTGTGAGTTCTTTTTACATTTTGGATATTAGGCCCTTATTGGAGGCATTGCTGCAAATTTATTTTCCCATTTGGATGGTTGTCTCTTTACCTTGTTGATGGTTACTTTTACTGTTCAGGAGCTTTTTAGGTTTATATAGTCCCATTCATTTATTTTTGCTTTTACATCCCTTGCCTTCAGGTCAAATATATAAATTCCTCTTTAAGTGCAAGTTTCTTCCGTTTAGTTCTTATGTTTTCTTCTATGCATTTTATTGTTTCAGGTCTTAAATTCAGGTCCTTAATCCATTTTGAGTTAATTTTGGTGTGTGGTGATAGACAACAGTCTAGTTTTATTCTTTTGCAGGTGGCTTTTCAGTTTTCCCAGCAACATTTATTAAAGAGGCTTTCCTTTCTCAAGTGTATTTTTTGGCATACATGTCAAAAATGATTTGCCCATATAAATATAGGTTCACTTCTTGACTCTATATTCTCTTCCACTGGACTGAGTGTCTGTTCTGCTACCAATACCATGCCATTTTGATTTTTGTCACTTTGTAGTATAATTTGAAATTGGGCAGAGTGATGGCTCCAGCCTTGTTCTTTTTTCTCAGAATGGCTTAGACAATTTAAGGTTATTTGTGCTTCTATAGAAATCTGAGGAGGTTTGTTCTATTTATTTAAAAAATAAAATGGGATTTTGATGTGGATTGCATTAAATCGGTATACAGATTTAGGTTATAAGATCATTTGAACTATGTTGATTCTTCTAATCCAAGAACAAGGAATATCTTTCCATTTCTTTGTGTCTTCTTCAATTTCTTATACTTTTTATTATATCATTTCTTCACAGGTTTCATTAGATTTATTCCTCAGCATTTTATTCTTTTTGTTGCAATTGCAAAAGGATTTTTTTTCACTTTTTTTCTGACACTTCATTATTAGAGTATAGGAATACTATGGATTTTTCAACCTTGAATTTGTATCCAGTTATCTTACTGTATTTGCTAATTATTTCTAGCAGTTTTCTTGTTGAGTCTTTAGGGTTTTCTGTATAGAGAATCACATCATCTTCAAGTAGTTATAATTTATTTCATTGTTTCCTATTTGGATAACTTTTATATAATTTTCCTACCTGATTACACTGCTAGGATCTCCAGTGTTGTTCTGAATAACAGTCATGATACTGGAGAGCCTTGTCTTATTCCTCACCTTACAGGAAAGTTTTTTGGTTTTTCACCATTTAGTATAATGTTGGCTCAGTGTTTGTCATATGTGGGCTTTATTATGTTCAGGTACTTTCCTTTTATACTAATTTTGTTAAGTGTTTTGATCATAAATAGATGCTGTATCTTGTCAAAGGCTTTTTCTGCATCTATTGATATGATCATATTATTTTTTTAAAATTTATTTATGTAGTGTATCACATTAATCAATTTGTTCATGTTGAACTATCCCTGTGCCTTTGGGATGAAGCTCATTTGATCATGTTGTACAATCGTTTAAATATGTTGTTGTATTTGGTTTGCTAGTATCTTATTTAGAATTTTGAAATCTCTGTTCATGAGAGATAGTGGTCTGTAGTTTTCTCTTTTTTTGTGTTATCTTTAGCAGGTTTTGTTATCAGAGTAATATTGTCCTCGTAAAATGAGTTGTGAAGTATTGCCTTCAGGTTGATTTTTTGGAAGAGTTTGAGGAGAATAGGTATTAAATCTTTGAATATTTGGTAAAATTCACTGGTAAAGCCATCTTGTCCTGGACTTTTACTTTTTGATAGGTTTTTTATGATTGTTTCAATTTCCAAACTGTTGATTGGTTTAGATTTTCCAGTTCCACTTGATTCAGTCTAGGAAGGTTGTAGTTTTCTAAGTACTGGTCAATTTCTTCTAGATTATTAAATTTGGTGTGATATACTTTTTCATGGTATTCTTGCATGATCCTTTGTATTTCTGTGAAGTTAGTTGTAATTTCCCCTCTTTCATCCTTGATTTCCTTTATTTGTGTCTTTACTCTTTTCTTTAGTGAGTCTAGCTAGGTGTTTGCCAATTTTATTAACCTCAAAAAATCAGATTTTTGTTGTGTCTATTTTTTCTGTTGCTTTTTTGCTTTCAATTTTATTTATTTTTGCTCTAATTTTGATTATTTCTTTTCTTCTGCTGACTTTAGGCTTCATTTGTTCTTTATTTTCTAGGTTTATAAGATGAAGCATTAGGTTGTTTATTTGGGCTCATTCTTCTTTTTGGAGATAGGGCTATAATGATATGAGCTTCAATCTTATGACTGCTTTTGTCATGTCCCAAAAGTTTTGATATGTTGTACTATCAATATCATTCGTTTCTATGACTCTCTTGATGTCTCTTTTAATTTCTTCTCTGACCCAGTTATTTTTCAGTAGCATGTCATTTAATCTCCATGTATTTGTGGTTCTTCCTGATTTCGTTCTGCTGTTCATCTCTAGTTTAAAAGCATTATGATCAGAGAATATGGTTGGTATTATTTCAATTTTCTTATACTTGTTGAGGCTATCTCTATATCCCAGTATGTGTTCAATTCTTGAGAATGTTCCATGTGCACTATGGAAGAATGTATAGGAAGCTGCTTTGGGATGGAAGGCTTTGTAAATGTCAATTATGGCCAGTTGGTATAATTTGTCGTTTAAGGATATGATTTTATTATTTACATTCTGTTTGGATGATCTATCTATATCTGATTGTGGGATATTTAGGTCCTGTACTATGATGGTGTTTTGGTCTGTTTCTCCCTTTATTTCTGTTAGCAACTGTTTTACATATTTTGAGGCTTTTTGATTGAGAGCATAGATATTAATAAGTGTCTTCCTGGTGCATGATTCAGGTTATCATTATGATGTGTTCCTCAATATCTTTCTTTACCTTTTTTAAAATTTTGAAGTCTATTTTATCCAGTATTGTACTGCTACTCCTGCTTTTTTTTGAATGCCATTTGCTTGAAATATAATTTTCCCCCTTTCTCTTTGAATACACATTTGTCTTTGGAGCTGAGATGTGTCTCCTGTAAGCAGCATATGGTTGGGTTTTATTTTCTGATCAATTCTGCAATTCTGTGCCTTTTTTTTTGTTGTTGATCTCAGTCTATTAATATTTAGGGTTATTATTGAAATATAAAGTCTTTTAATAGCCATTTTATGTTTTACTTTCTGGGAGCTCAGTGATTCCATTGCTTCTGTGTCCTCGTGTTTCTGTTTTCTTTTATTTTGGTTGGTTTTTGGGGTTTTCCCTATGATTCTTCTTGTTTTATGTTATGTACTTCAGTTCTAAATCTTTGGTGTGTAGTTACCATTACAAATTTTTCAAATTTTGTTTTTTGAATTCTCTCCTTTACAGTCATTGTTATCTCAATTTTTTACCTATGTAAGCTGAAATTTCATTATTAACTTTTTACATCAATTCTCTTCTTATTATTTAAGTTTATAATGCCCCGTTCTTAGTTATGTTTGTACTCTTCTGCTTCTATTTGCCTGATAGTCACATTACTCATAATTATGTATTTTTTTGTCATTGTGTTTTAGGTGAGCTGATCCCTTTCAATATTTCCTGTAGTGCAGGCCTCATAGTGGAGAATTTTCTCAATTTTTTTTATGTCTCAAAAAGTCTTAATTTCTCCTTTATATTTAAAGGAGAGCTTAGCTGGATACATTATTCTAGGCTGGTACTTCCTTTCACTTAATAGTTTAAATATTTGATTCCATTCCTTTCATTTGTATGGTTTGCATTGAGAAGTCCGAGGATAATCTAATGGATTATCTTTTATTGATTATTGTTGTCTTTTCCCTGCCTATGCTGAGTATTCTGTCTTTGTCATTGATTTTTCATAACTGTAATACAATGCTTGTTGGAGAAGGTCTTTTTGGGTTGAGATAATAGGGTGTTTTGTTGACTTCTTGAATTCCAAGCTCCAGCTCATTCCTTAGATTTTGGAAATTCTCATCAACTATTTGTCTGAAAATGCTTTCTCATCTCTGCTCCTTTTCCTTGCCTTCGAGAATGGCCATGATTCTTATGTTTCTTCTCCTGATGGTATCAGCTAGTTATTAAAACTCTATTTCATTATTTTTAAGTTTTTGGTTTCTCTCTTCTTCGTTCTGATTTATTTCTAGATCTGTCTTCACTATCACTGATCCTCTTCTCCATTTGGTCGCTTTTATTTCTCAAACTTGCTATTTCCTTTTTCAACTTTTGTAGTGTGTTGTCTATTTCCAGAAGATCTATTCTGTTCTTTTTGAGGGTTTCAATATCTTTGCTTTGCTCATCTAGTTGTTTTTTCAATTCCTGAAATTATTGATATGATTCGTTTCAGAACTCACTGAGTTTTTTTCAAAAGTAGCATCTTGAATTCTCTGTCATTTAAGTTGCATATTTCTGTGTTTATAAGCTTATTTTTCTAGAGATTTTTCTCTTTTTCTTTTGAGATGCATTCTCATCTTGATTGTTCATGGTATTTAATAGACTGTTTCTCCACCTGGGCATTAATGGAAATATATTCTGCTTATTTTTCCAAAAAGAAAATTTATTATGTGAAGATCTCTCTTTAGCCTGCTGTAAAGAAAGTGCTTTTCTTTTGGTTTCCAATAGGTGGTGGCTAAGTCTGTGGATCTCTGCTTTATAGAATGCTTTAAAAATGCCTTTTTATTTTCTGATAGATATTTAATGACGCTCGCTACCCTCAATTTCAGTCCCTGTCAGTGTGAGCAACAGATTCGGTAGCATTTGCTTGGATTCTGCTGGGGCTCCATGGTGTTTGGTCTCGGAGGGTATGCTGGGAGAGGCCCTCTGGGTTAAGGTTTTGGGGCTACAGCTCCACCTTGGTTTTGCCACTGTAGCCAGTAAAAATCAACTGTTGTTTTTCTGTAGTCCTGCTCCTTTGCCTTCTGCCCTGATGACTAGGTTCTGCCACCAGCCAGCTACAGGGAGCTCAGAGCTTTCCCAGGCAGGGCTGTTTAGGGAACTTGATTCTCTTGCTCCCTAAATGATTCTCTTCTTCCTAAATGGAACTTTGGTGGCTTTGAGAGGCAGCTTCTTTATTCCTCTGAGTCCACCATCTGACACCTAGGTTTCTGACCTGTGGTAATTCTTATGTGCAGATCCCATGGTCAAACTTGCTGTTGTTCAGTTTAGGTATTTTTGTTGAGTTTTAGATGTTATACTTATTGTTTTTTCAAGCGGACAGATCTGTGGATGTCTCTCACTCTGTCATATTTCCAAAGATCCACATTTTCTATTTTTGTTGAGTAGGAGGTCAGATTTTTGATTTGAGACCTTATGATCCATAATTTTATAACATTTTTTAAACCCACAAATCAGCAAAATGAAAGGCAAAAAACATTTGGAGATGACATTTCCCATGGGAGAGAAATTAATCAGTCCATGTGAGCAATATAAAATGGTTACCAAAGAATTTGTACAGATAATAATTGAAACCAATAAATTTTTAATAATTTTTTGAAAAAATGACTATTCCTTTTACTTATCTTGATTATTTTGTCAATTATATAATTTATATTGACTACATAGATAACTTTTAGAAATTAAAATAACATAAAAGTTTGATATTGATATAAACATAGTATATGTTGAGAAAAAGGACAATCTGAGATGAGTTCATAGAGGACACAAAAGACTATCCCATGATGCTTGCACCAAAAATGGTACAAAGGAGTTCAGGGCAAAAATAAATACCAGAAATGCAAGAATTAAGGAAGCTCACCAGAAACAGGACTGATAAGGATATATAGGAGCACAAAATGGAAGACAAGAAGTAAGATTCAGTTTACATAACAGAAGATAACAACAAAACAGTTGATCAATATAATTTAAGAGGAATTATAAGGATGAGGAAGCTTTACTTAAAAATGTTTGTAAGGCAGTGCTGCCTAGTAGTTAATAATGTTTTCCAGGGTTACAACCATGGTTCACCATTTACTAAATGTGAAACCTGGGACAAATTATTTATCTTCACTAGGCCTCCATTTTCTCATCTCTAATGTAAAGTATGATAAAAGTTATGACCTATCAGGTTTATTTTGAGGATTAAATGAGGTAATATGTAGTCATTTAGCATGATGCTTACATATAGTAAACAATAAATATTATTATTATAACTCTGACCACATTTTTATATGTCTTCAGTACATATATTGAATACCTATCAAATTGTTTTTTACACTTCTCTGAATGTTTTTGTTTTTTTCTTACTCTTTTTGAGGTTATCGTCCAATACTTCATTGCCAAAATCACTACATAAAGGATCTCTTTTCCTGACCTTAACATTCTATTTTGCTCATTCTACTTTTTCTAATATTGCCATTGTATAAGCATATAAACTGAAACACAGGAAAACTCAGTAAGTTTTCCAAAGACATACAGATGACATATGGTGGAACTGTATAGGTAATTATTACCTGACATGAAAATAAATGAAGAAAAGTAAGGGATTTTAATTTTTTAAAGGTTTAAAATTTTAATTATAATCAGATAGGTGGAAAAGCAGACCATCTATAAGGAGGTAAAATGTTAAATTTGACTTAGAAAAAAAAATTGTTTCCTTAACATCTTGTGTTCAGCAACCCTAAGTTTCTTTAGGATTTTATTAGCTATGGCGGTGAAATGCCTTATAAGTTAGGAAAACTATGAATCTATAAGAGGATAGAAGGCATTTCTTAAGACTGGAAAAATATTGGCTAGCTGAATTAGTTCACCTAGGATGGTATTAGTACAATGTGTTTTTAAATAAGATAGCATGATTAAGTTTATCAGTAATAATTGACAAATTATTGTTTTCAAATTATACACATCAAAGGATTTGGACATGTAGTAGTTTAAACTATTTCTCAATATGCAACTTAAGTGTGCTAAAGTATCTTTACATTTTTATAATTGATACTTATTTCCAACCTAAACCTTTGTTTTGCCCTATAGTGGCACACATAATCCTGCTAATTCAGGGTACACTGAGATAATTCAGGGTTTTCTCCTTTATTTCATGGTAAATTCATTATATTTATGGATTGTCTCCTCTTTTTTCTAAAGATTTTATTACTCTAATTTCTTTGAATATTTGTCATTTAGAAAGCCAGAAAGTTTGAGATTCACAGACCTATTATTCATTACTACTTCTCCTATGAATCTCAAAGCCTATTTTGAAATCTATTTTGAAATTAAAAAGCTGATAATTGATTCTTTCTTTCTCTTTGAATTTCTGTCATAACTATATCCTGAAGGCAGTGAGTATAGAATGATACCTTTGCATAAATGGGGTGAAGCAGCAAGGACAAAAAAAGTAAAAAAATTATATTATGCCATATTTTACAAATTTATCCCTCCAAATTAAAATGTCTCCAACAAGTCTTTCCAACCAATGTGTTCTAGATGTAAACTTGAACTAGAAGATCAGAATCTTCTCCTATCCAGGGCTTCCCAACTAGTATAGCATATTGATGTGTTCCAAATACATTATAAATATGCCAAGATATTGCACTCTTCAGCTAGGGTGGCCTCTGGCCATTAGCAACTTAATATAAATCTTATCATTTTTTAAAAAGTACTTTTTACTAATCAAAGAGTGGAAAAGTGTATGAACATCAGTATAATTGATATTATGCATCTTTTTACATATTTAAGAGTCACTTACACTTCCTTTCCTGGGAAATATGTTTCTTGGGAACATTTCTAATTTTCCTTTTGGGTTATCTTTTTCTTAATGTATTGGCAGACATTTTATATAAAAACATTAGCTTCTTGTGATAAATTACATCTATTTTTTCCTCAGTTTGCTAAGTCTTCCAATTTGCCTTTATGGCAGTTTTTGTTGTACAAGACTTTTCATTTTTATGCAATTTTAATGTTTTTAATTGTGGTAAAATATACATAAATAGTCCATTTTAATTTTCATGTTCTCAACTGCTGCAGTTTTAATACTCCCTGAGAAATTAAACACTTTCATATCCCTTCCAAAGAAATGAGAGAAAAAAGTAGCAATATATTCTATTGACTGACATAAAACAGTTTCTAATAAAAAGGCATATGTGGTAGGACTATTAGAAAGACTAATAGAAAGAGGTCTGGCCTTTGCCCTCAGCTTCTGGAAGGTAACCTCTAAGCCCTTGGAATGTCATACATGATAAGAATGTTTTTGTTTACCCCATGGGCCTTGGATTATCATGGTAGTCTAACAATGTCATATAGATGAAGAACTGGCTTCAGAAGATAATATTTTGGGTGGGGCTGACCACACCAGAAAGACTGACAATGTGGTATAAAGCGGGGGTTTGGGTCACACAGTATCAGCTGATCAGAGGAACTGGAGATTGGAGACTGAGATTAGTCGCATAAGCAACCAATCATGACTATGTTAAGGAACCTTAATAAAAACTCTGAACTGTGAGGCCCAGGTGAATTTCCCTAGTTGGCAATATTCCATTTGTTGCACAGAGATACCAGGAAAATAACACATCCAAGACCCCCATAGGGAGCAGACAATGGAAGCTCTGCATTTAGTAGTTTTCCTGTATTCTGCCTTAATGCACTTCGCTCCTTGACTGATTTTAATTTGTACTCTTGCTCTGTAATAAACTATACTGCAAGTTAAAAAGACTAATAGATAAATTAAATTCTATGTTAAAACGAACTTTAGTCAGAAAGACTTCTTCACAGAAATATAATTGTTAGATAGTATAAATCCTAAATACATCACACTGTTTGGTTATGAACTATTCCGGGAAGATTTAATTACACGACTCTTAATTTGAGGAGTTCCAACAATATTTACCCTAAATGTAAAGTGAAATTGCTCTTAAAACAATATCAGTTTGATGAGAAGATAGATTTTAGTCTATTTTAGACCTATATGGTTAGTTTCTGACTGCATTTCAGCACAATCATCGCTCTCATTAGAGAGCAATCACCTTTTTTTGAGAAAGGGCAAACTAAATTTCTAATTAGCATCAAAATTCTACCAATAATTACCCAATCATTATTGAAGCAGATGCAGGAAGTATGCAAAAATGAACAGAATTTGTTACAAAATTTAGAGAAAAAAAGTCTCAACAATGTATAAAAATATTGAGAAATTTAAGCTAGAATAAGCTCTAGAACATGTTACTGCATTTTTACCTTTAAAAAAATGATGACTAGACATCCATAGAAATACTGTAAGAACTCTTGTTTGCTCAAAGTTGTTCATATTAATGAAACAAAGATTAATAGTCTCTAAGTAAAATTTTGAAAAGTTAAATCACTGCCTTTTGATTTAACTTTGAGTCATAAGATAGGGCAAAACCCAAGTATGACATTTTCTAATACTGTCCATAAACACAAATAAAAGTCAGTATAAATACAAATGATAACATAAAGTAATAAATAAATGGTTATTTATATGTCTCAGTTTCCAAAACATAAAATATTATTGTATAATTCTTCTATAATAAATTCCACTTTTTTCCTGGAATAACAGATTAATAGAAATGTGAATTTCCAAAATTTCAGGTGATTTAGTAACTAATTTTAATTTTGACATCAGATACTATGGTGGAAAGTTGTAAAATCCAAATGTTTTCTGTGCCATTTAGCAAAGAAAGAATGAGAGAGAATACTCTGCCAAACTATACCTGCTACTCCACCCTGAACCCAGTTTCTGATCACTCACTCAATACCAATGCTTCCAAATTATTACTCTACTAGCCTCACCCCACTCTTAACTCCTTTTGCATCAAGACTCTAGTTTCCTTTCTATTGATTAGTCAAATTTTCCAGAAAACTGATTTTTCTGATTTCATGTTGAGCTTAAATCAATTTAAATAAAATAAAATGCTATTAAACTTCAAATAATTATAAGATGGGATTGGATTTCTTTAGTGTTATGGAAAATGCATTTCAAGTGCTCTACAAACATATGGGAAAGTGGCAAGAAAACTTCAGATTTTAAACCTGGATTTCTTAACTGCTTGC
Source organism: Macroglossus sobrinus (assembly GCA_004027375.1). Classification (NCBI taxonomy): domain Eukaryota; kingdom Metazoa; phylum Chordata; class Mammalia; order Chiroptera; family Pteropodidae; genus Macroglossus; species Macroglossus sobrinus. The sequence continues at coordinate 48,487 of PVKZ01001666.1, read as the reverse complement.
TATAGTATAATCTTTCTTCGATTACTACAGGACAAAAAGGTGAACAAACCCCATAAAACATTCATTTTTTGAAAGATAATGGCACTTGAAAATTTATTGGGAGTTGGCCTAGACATTTTTAAATCTATAAGGATTGTTAAACTTAGCATATCACAATTAAAAAGGGATTGGGTCTTTTGCTTATTACTGAGTTTGGCAGAAACACATTTCTATATTCCTCTCTTGTAATTGACAGCCCTTTAATTAAGAACAATGAGTGAGCCCATGGAACAGAATTCAGGAAAAATTTATTAAGATTCTATGACAGAAAAGAGAGCTGTACAAACCAGCCTTAGTAGGTTATAAAACATTCCCTTTACCCATGCATTACTTTAGGTATCTCTGAAACATCTGAGAAATACTTTTAGTGTGTGTGTGGTGACTTACTAATCTGTAAGGAATGAGAACCTATAGATATATTACAATAACCTCTAGCAGAATTTGTCATCTTTCTTCCATTAACATTAGTTGAACATGACAACTGGATCTTAAAAGGTTACCAATTTTAATTTTTTAGCCTTCCTGAGGATTTGAATTGTCTATATCAGTTTGTCTTTTGTAGTTGCTAGCTTTGGAACTCTTCTTCTGTGTACTTAGCAGTCTGTCTGGATTTGAGGATGTAGAACGTAACTGATATTCATCTGAGGATCCTTTTTGCCGGCTTGGCTTCATTTGTTCTTTATCCACCTCTTTCTGAAGCTGTAATGCTAATAACCTATCTTGTTCTTCTTGTTTACATCTTTCAAAAATTTGACGTTCCAAATTTAACAACTTTGAGGTGAAGGGGATTTCTGTTTCCTCTTCATCTGAGGAAACTTTGGAGAAAATTTTCCCTCTTTTTGCAGAAAAGCATTGATCCGCAACTGCTTCAAAAGAAGATTCTTGGTGGTTTCTTTTGGAAATATCTCCTTTACTTATGACTGGGTGAGACTCTTTTCTTTCTTTCTCAACTGCATTATTTCCAATTATCTGTGGCATATCAGATATTGGGCACCCACTCTCTATTTTGCCACAAGGCTTAACTGCAGCTTCTCTGGAGGATAGAACTCTGGTTTTAGACTCTTCATGACTTATGACATATAACCTCTTATCATGCTTGCTTGGTCTTTTTTTGGCTTTTCCTCCAAGGCACATTTCTGTACCATGGACGCATAACTGAGGCATAGGTGACTCTATTGAAGACTTTTCACTTTGTTCTTTAATGTCAAGCCATATTTGAGAAGAAAGTGTTGACATATCTTCCTCAATTTCTGTGTCTTGCTGGGTAGGGCTCTTTCCATCATTACTCTCAGTTTCCTTAAACATGGAGTTTTTCTTGCCTTGTATTTCAGACTGTGATACTGGCCCAAATTGTGACTTGGTTGTGTTTATCTTTCTTGCTAATTCTTTATCACTTTTCAGTTTTTTTTCCATCTCTCTTCTCTTCTTTGCCTGTCTTTTTTCCTCCTCCTCTTCCTCAGTCAGTAATTTCCATATGTATTCTTCACTGGCTTTGTTCTCTTCTTCCTCATTGGCTCGTCGTTCTGCCTCCATCTTATTTACCTCCTCTTCATATTCCCTTCTCAGTTCCCCGGGTTTACTTAACAGGCGAACTGGCTGAACGTCATCAACGCTTCCTTCTGATTTTTGCCCAGAGACTCTAAGCTTACATTCCTTTGGATAGTATTTTTGAATTTTCTCCCATAGTTCCATATTGACAAGAGAATTTCTTCGGGTATGGTACCGGGTCCATGAAGAGATTCGTCGGCGACAGAAGGGACAGCATAAATTTGCCTTTTCGATGGTCGATTGGAAGCATGTTTTACACAGTGTGTGATTACAAGGTAGTGTTACAGGCTCGATCAGTATTTCCACACAGATCTCGCATTGGATTTCAGACAAAGAAGGGATGGCATCTTCAGGTACAGCCATTTTGATATGCTAATAAGGGACAGTCAACATCAACACCCAGAAAAGAAGAGTAGTATTTCCGGCTCAAGTTCAGAGAAATCCAATTAACAGTTTAATGTTTAACTGTTATGCCCAGCGAGGTAACACAATTCAGAGACTGAGAACATCAAGGAGTCTTGAAGCAAAAGATAGTCTGCGGGCAATGTAAACAGTACAACCCTGGAAGGCGATGTATTTAACCAAGTTTAGGACAAGCACTGAGTGAGAAAATAAATGAATGTTTCTGTGTAGAGACCTTGGCTGCTTCAAGGCACTAACACAATGGTTTCGGCAGAGCTGACTGTGCTTTTCGGCTCTCCGGAGTAGAGGAAGTTACACATCAAGTTCTCCTCCTCCCTCTTACCAAATGAGGGTGCTCCCTTGGCTGTATGTATACAAGCTGAAGGCAGTCGATGCCCGTGGCCTCGAGGTCACAGCTTCTACCAGGAGAGGGAGCTCCGCTGACACAGAACTTCAGTTTTACCATTGCTACAGAAGACTCACAAGGTTTCCTGGGTCTCACGAGATTTCCTTGGTCTCACGAGGTTTCCTGGGTCTCACGATGTTTTCCAGGTCTTGCGAGGTTTCTTGGTTCTATGAGCTCCTCCCATTCTCACCATATTCCGCCCTCTTCTCTCTTCATCAACCAAAAAGCTTCTACAAATCTTATCATTAAAAAAAATTAGTGAGCATCATCGGACCTGTCTCCTTTCCCATTCTTTTATTTAATCCTTTTAAAATAAACGTGTTTAGGTATCAGCACACTTAGTCAGACCAGGGGTGTATGAGATATGGAAAGCAGAAAAAAAAAACAATTAATAGGGTAGATAAACTAAGATGGATTTAAGCAAGAGGGAGGTTCTGAGGGTGGGATTTCAAATCAATTCTAAACAAACAAATAAACAAAAAGCAAGAGGAATTAGGGTACCAGGAAGGAAGTCATGGGAAGAAAGAGTTCATTAGGCCCAGTTATTTGAATTATGGCTTGATTTGATTTGAGAGCAGGACCAGCAGTGATGCTAAATCCTGAGGTTCAAAATTACTGACCTAAGATTCTTCAGATTCTCTTGCCCTTGGAAAGAAATGAACCTAGTATCCAGAATAGGGATTAATATCAGCAAGATTTAGCAATTGGGAACAAGGTAAATTGTTTATATACTGAAAGAACTAATCTGAACAGAAAATCAATACTGTAGAAATGGTGGCTTTTCTTATTTTAGTGATTCATGACTGTACATGAGTTTCAGAATAAGAATTGAATCTGAGAAAAGCCAGGGACAGAGAAACGATACCTCTTATTGATGAGATTTCTACTGGTAGATTTTTAAACTTATCTTTCTTTCCTTATAGTCAACAATAAAGAGAAAGATATATTTAAGACTTAAACATGCAACATTTCTTTTATATGTTCATCAAATAAAACAAGCTTCCAGTGCCAAAATTATCCAAACCAGGCAAACCCTCTCAACCCAACTTCATAAATCATGACCCAAAATGCCAAGTTTCCTAAATTCTTTATCCTCTGTGATGTTCTGTACTGCCTTGCCCATGACTGAAGCAACTCCTGTGTTTCCCAAATCTCTACAAAGTCCTCAGTACATGGCTACTGCTCCACACAAGCAAACTATCCCATACAACTATTTAGGCTACATGTGACTATAGATAGGATAGAGGAAAATAATAAAAAGATAAAATAAAAACTTGAGTATTTGATTATTAAAACATCAATTAAAAAGCTTGGATTAGAGTCTCTGCTTGAAATCTCAAATAAAACAAAGGACTTCATTACTTTCTAGGGTAGACTATACCAAGCTTAGACCAAAGATTTTCTCTTAGGTTGAGCTGAAATCTGCCTTTGTGACTTCTTTCATCTCTTATAACCTTGAAAACCACAAAGAAAATCCCTTCCAGTCTGCTATTATATATTTATTTATTTATTGTTAATTGATTTTTAAAATTTTTCAATCATAGTTGGCATATAATATTTTATTAGTGTCAGGTGTACAACATAGTAAGTATACATCTGTATAACTCATGGAGTGGTCACCCCTATAAATGTAATACCCATCTGGTACCACACATAATTGTTACAGTATTATTGACTATATTCCTTATTCTATCCTTTATATTTCCATAACTATTTTATACCTACCATTTTGTACTTCTTAATCTCTTCCTCCCTTCTCACCTAACACCTCTTCCATCTGGTACCCCTCAAAATGTTCTCTGTATCCATAAGTTTGTTTCTGTTTTTTTTTAATTTATTTTGTTCTTTAAATTTCACATGTACATGAAATCATATGGAATTTGTTTTTCTTTATTTGACTTACTTCACTCAGCACAATACTTTCTAGGTTCATCTTGAAAACTTTTTTCATTCTTTTACTTTTAGTCTGTGCGTATCTTTTAATCTGAAGTGAGTCTCTTATAGGTAGCATTTGTAAAGGTCTTATTTTCTTATCCATTCAACCATCTTATCTTTTGATTAGAATATTTAATTATTTTTTTCATTTGAGGCACTTTTTTGATAGATACGTAATTATTTCCATTCTTTATTTATATTTTTGATACATAATATTTTCTTCTTCTTAAAGACGTCTCTCCAACATTTCCTGTAAAATTGGCTTGGTGGTGATGAACTCCTTTATCTTTTTCTTGCCCAGAAAGCTTTTTATCTGTCCTTCAGTTTTAAGTGATAGCTTTGCTGGACAGAGTAATTTTAGTTGTAAGTCCTTGGTTTTCATCATTTTGAATATTTCCTGCCAATTAATCCCTTCTGGTCTGCAAAATTTCTGTTGAGAAATCAGCTGACAGCCTTATGCGTTCTCCTCTTGTAGGTAACTAACTTCTTTTCTCTTGTTGCTTTTAAGATTCTCTCTCTCTCTCTCTCTCTCTCTCTCTCTCTCTCTCTCTCTCTCTCTCTCTCTCTCTCTTACTTTTGGCATTTTAATAGTGATGTATCTTTGTGTGGACCTCTTTGAGTTTATCTTGTTTGGGACTCTCTGTGCTTCTGGGCTTCTATTTCCTTCACCAGATTAAGGAAGATTTCAGTCATTATTTCTTGAAATAGGTTTTCAATTCCTTGTTCTCTCTCTTCTGGTATCCCTAGGGTGAGAATATTGGTATGTTTGATCTTGTCCCAGGGCTGCTCAGCAAGAGGTACAGGACACACCAAAGAAAGATGCTGTTCTTTGGGATTTTGTGAGCCTTTGAGATATTTTAGAAAAGTCTGCAGCAATAGCCAAGACAGGCCATTTACATGGAGTAAACCACTGGAAACTGCTTTCCAAGCCTGCAAGTTGAGAGACGCGGAGTATCAGGGAAGTGAGTGGTGTGGCGGGGCGGGGGGGACATGTGAAACTATAAAGCCACCTGGGCAGAGTGACCTGTGTTATCCAGGTTGATGGAGATTCAGATATGGCGGCCACTGGGAGAGATGAGGGCTCAACCAAGGAACAATGGATACTGCCAACACTTCTGTCTGGGAGAAAGCTGCCCTCTAGCCCTTGCCCTGAAACCCTACAACTCAGTGTCTTCCTGTACGTCCCTGGCACTTTTTGAGCTGCTGCCCCAGTGCGGAAGCTCAGAGCACGTGAGTCGACAGAGAGTAAGGCTGGGCGTAGGCCCTTTAACAGGAATGTGTGTGAGTTCCACAGCCCTCTGTCTTACTCAGCCACAATCTCTGCTGGTTTTAACAACCAGAGTCTGTAGAGCCTTCTCTTCCTGTCACTGGAACTCTGGACTGGGGACCCCAGTGTGGGGCTGGAACCCCTCACTCCTCAGGTGAAGAGGGGGTTAAGCAACCAAGATAATGTCTTAATTCTCCACCGCCATAAGCTGTTGTGGGACTGGGATGTTTCGTGTCTGTGCTTCTCCTACCAGGTTCAAGGTGACCTCTTCTTATATATGTCCCCAGATGTAGGACTTCCGTTCAGCCAGACCTCAGACAACTTCCAGTGATGGTTGCTCTGTAGTTTCATTATAATTTTGGTGTGGTCATGAGAGTAAGCTTGCACAACATCTAACTTCTTTGCCATATTGACTGGTCTTCTGTTTTTTACTTTTAATCAGAAAAGACTGAATTCCTTCAACTGTACTTCATGAATTTTTGTTAGTCTTTTTACATATCCAGACATTTGATTTAACCCATAGTCTTCATTTGTTCCTGGGTATTATTATACATTCAATTTATGATTCTATAAGCATTTTAATAACTGCAATTAATGAAATAGTTATGAATTAAGTGTATATGAGCATTGACTCATTTTTAAGTATTTTCTCTAAAAGACATATGCTTTACTTATTAAAGTAGTTAGTTTAGCTGGTTAATATGGAATTCTATTTTTTATACTTGAAACAAGAGAAAAGCTAATCTCTTAATCAAATGCCTCCCCCTAAACTTAGTATAGTAAATTCTTGGTGTTTGAGGATTTAAAATGTAAAGTTTCAAGTATCCACAGAAGACCCAAATATTAATGGCATGTTACAATCTGTAATTTTATTGAGGCATGAGTTTTCCTGAGGCATCAACTGCACACCCTGGAAGGTTAACATATAGCACTGAGGCTCTTAGTTTATGAGTGAGCCAAGCTAACTCCCAAGCTTATACGTCTTAAGATGGCTTTATTATTCTCTGGTTAAATTTGCATATACATATTTAATGGGGTTGAAATACATGTTATAGTAATATAACATAACATAAAATATAAGGGATACCCAGAGATTTAGAAGATTTTTTGTTTTTTGTTTTTTTTTTTTTTTTTTTTTGGGGGGGCGGTTTGAGACTGTATCAGGTCAAACATACAGTTCTTAGGCTGGTGATCATAATACTCTACTGCCACCTGGTGACATCATGTTGTCCACTCAGCATAAATTTATTATCTATTCCCTACTATCCCACTATACGAAAGATTTCTTTGCCAGTTTGAATGAAATCATGATCAATATTAATGCTCTATAATTCTCAAATTAGATTAAGCTAATCAGGTTTTATATGAATAGATCTAAGTAGGAAAAACAACCAGAGAATACTCATACTGGTGGACCAGGGTAAAAAAAAATGAGATAACTTTTTAAAAGCAAATTCAATTGATTAAGCCATGAATGAATAATTTTTGGAACATAAGATTTTTCCACTTGAAATTATTATGACATTTCAACACGATGTGTATCTAAACTAAAACTAAAGTTTGACTGAACATAATGCTTTAGAGAAACTTCTACATTTACAAAAATCCATTTATTTTTTAATTTATATTTTATTTTCTTAACTATTTGAAATCATTGTTGATTCATTGAGAGTTGTGAAGACAGCAAAGAGAGGCCCCAGGTACACTTTACCCAGTACCACAATGGTTACATCTTAGGTAATCGTATTATATTAAAACCAGAAATGACATTGGCACCAGGTAGTTTTATCATATGTTATCACCACAAATATTGTGATACAGTATTAACTATCTATTCCATCATCATTAAGATCTCTTATGTTATGCCTTTATAGTTTCACACGTCCCCTGACACCACCCACTTCCATGACTAACCCTGACAACTACTACTCTGTTCTCCATCTATAATTTTTTCATCTCAATAATATTATATAAATAGAATCATATAGGATATGGCATTTTGAGATTGCCATTTTTACATTCAGCATAATGTATTTGAAATCCATCCAAGTTGTTATGTTACAAATAGCTTATTCCTGTTTATTGCTGAGTATAATTTCATGGTATGAATATACTAATTTGTGTAACTATTCACCCATTACAAGACATTTTGCTTGTTTCTAGTTTGGGGCTTTTACAAATAAAGCTTCTATGAATATTTATATACATTTTTATATGTGTGTGTGTCTGAAGGTGCTCAGAGACAGGGTGCATCCTGTTTCTCCTTTGCCATTCCGTGATAGCTTTACACAAAGAAAAGGGTAAAAAAGGCTTAGCGTCCAGTAATAACTTTGTTAAAAGAAAAATCCCAGGTCAAAGTTCCAATGAAAGACTTTAATTGTAGAAAATAGTTTGTAAAAAGTAGGATAACACTACTATCACCACCATCTTACCCTGATAGTACAAATGCCTCTATCATTTGTACCTATATATAGTGGTATTTTTTTTTAATGTTGTAGATGAAAACATCAACTGGGAAGTGTCAGCAACTATTAACTAACTACTGCATATGTCTTAGTATATTCTGCACCAGAGAAAGTTGTCCAATGATTCTATGTTGTCCAAATCCAATAGGGATTAAAGTTAATGTGTTAAGAGAATACCTGTGAAAGGGGTATTTAGTAGACAAAAAAATATATACATTTTATAATAGAGGATTATTGATCTTCAGCAGGTTCATAAATTGGCCAATAAAAAAGTATCTCCTATTTTCAATATAAAGAATGAAATAACAAGAACCATGCATAATAAAGGAAGTAATATTTTTGGCTGGGAACTTTCTACTTATCTTAGGAACATTTGCTGAGACCTGCTCTGGGATTTCTCCTCCCATATGAATAAAAGTAAAAGTCTCACAATAGACCAGCTATTTAACTTGGGTTCAAATAGAGTTTATTATATCACAGTTAATGTTTCTCCACCAAGGTATCTATAAGTAGATTAAAGTCCCACTTTCAAGAAGACTCTTACAGATTGGTGGTTGCCAGAGGTTGGGGGTTGGTGGTGGGAGAAATGGGTGAAGGTAATCAAAAGGTACAAACTTCCAATTATAAGATGAATAAGTTCTGAGGTGTGTTGTGCAACATGGTGACTGTAACTAACAATACCATATTTGAAAGTTGCTAAGAGAATAAATATTAAAAGTTGTTGTCCCAAGAAAAAAACAATTATAACTATGTGAGTGGGTGGATATTAACTTATTGGGCTAATCATTTCTCAGTATATAAGTATATCAAATCATTATGTTGTACACCTAAAGCTAATATAATGTTAGATGTCAATTATACTCAATAAAACTGGGGAAAAAACAGTCTATTGTCTCTCAGACAAATAAGTCAGAATTTTCAGCTCTCTGTATTCAACTATGGACAGGTCAAATAAGTTTAAACATTTGGGCATGCCTCTCAGTTTCTTCTTATAGAAATTGAGGTTTGTAAAACTTCTTTCTTGTTCACAAAGTTTATTGTTAAGGTAAATTGGAGAATGAGAGAGATATGTTTTGAGTTATGTGTTAAAAATGTCCAATATAAATTCAAACACTGATATTTTGGTACAATTAGTTCAGGAGGTGAGAAGACAGTATCCCCAAAATGTAGTGACAAATAATTTTGGGTTGAGTCCTAAACTTATTAAATTATCAATGCTGAATTATCAGTAAATCAAGAAGGATGTTAATGAGTATCTGTGCTTCAGCTTTCATTGTCATTTGGCAAACAGTAGCATAAAAAGAAAATGGTAATTAGCAATAAAAATGTGTTTATTAGTTTGTGCAATTGACAGAGGCGCATGTCTCTTCTACATAGTATGTGTCCTTTATAAAACTGCCAGATAATTGATGCAAAATCTGTTCTTTTTCTTTAGGCTAGAGCTTCATGACCTTGAAGTGCCACTAGAAGAAAAATCAATTAATGTGGGAATTAGAACTTGTTCTTTTAAATGAAAAACAAAACAAAGAGATGCAACAAAGTGAATAAAATGTGAGTAACCCTCAATCTCTACTTTTGTCAAAGGCCTTCCCTAAATTCTGCTTTCCCATGTCTATTCATCCTGCATATTGCCTCCTGTGATCTTTCTAAGGGAAAATTGATTGTGAACCCTCCAATGGATTCTTAGGATAGGATTCAATTTCCCCTACTCAGTTATTTAAGTCACTTATGTAAGTGATCTAGCCCCTGCCTACTTTCTAGCTTATTCTCAGACCACTATCCTTCAGTGCCTTCTAATCCACACTCTGATAAAGGAAATGTTGGTGAAGAGAAGGAAACAAAAATGTATGTTAGAATAGGTAGGTTTGAGATCAATGTGGCATCCTATAGTAAAGTAGAAAACATTCACACTCAGCAATCCTGGGTATGTCATTAAAAACATGCATCTGAAAATGCACTAGTATCTCCATTGCAGTGTTGTTTACAAAAGTGAAAAGAGGTATGAGAAGAATTTTTTTAAAAAAAATATTTAAATAGAAGAATAAATAAATTGTGGTCTACTCACATAATGGAATCATATATAGAGAGTAATGAAGAGGCCAGAGGCTGCTTGTTTATGTTTTGTGAACCTTTGAGAGATTTTAGGAAAATTCGCAGCATGAGCCAAGCCAGGCCATTAGTATGGAAAATCCAGTGGAAGTGGCTTGGGTGGGCCCATAAGTTGGTTGGGGCAGGGTCTTGGGGAATCACCAGGGTGAGGTGACCAGTGTTAGCTGCATTGATAGAAACTCAGATATGGCAGCAGCCCCCTGGATCTGCAAGCCTGTCAGTGGAAGGCGAATAAAAGGGAGCAATGTTCTCTGCCAGCATTTCTTTCTGGTAAAAAGCTGCCTCTCCAGTCCTCACCCCGAAGTCAAACAACTCGGTTTCTCCCCATATGTTCCTGGTGCCTTTTGAGCTGCTGCCATAGCACCAAAGCTCAGAGTAAGTGAGTATGTCACTGAATAAGTCCATACATGGGTCCCTTATGAGAAAAGTCTCCAGCAACTCTGTCTCACTCTGCCACAATCTCTGCTGGTTTTCTCAACCAGAAGTTGTGCGGACTTCTCTTCTTGGCACTGAAACACTGGGCTGGGGAGCCCAGAGTGGAGCCAGGACCCCTTATTCTTCCAGGGGGACCTCTGCAGCTGAGACATTTCTCCCAATTCTCAGCCACCACAAGCGGGCGTGGGACTAGCCCATTTTGCATCTTCACCCTTCCTACCAGTCTCAAGGCAGCCTCATCAGTGTGTCCCAGTTGTAGGAACTGTTCAGCTAGACTTCAAGTGACTCCCAATGATGGCTATTCAGTAGTTTAGTTGTAAGTTTGATGTGGTAGTGAGAAGAAACAAGCACAGCATTTACCTACTCTGCCGTTATGACAACGTCAATTTTCTTTCTGTTTAACAGTTTATTTCGATTTTCCAGTTCTTTGTAACTCAGTCTAGGATGATTGTATATTTCTAAGAACTTGTCCATTTATTCTAGGTTACTGAATTTGGTGGCATACAATTTTTCACAGTATTCTTGTATGATACTTTGTATTTTGGTAGTATTTGTCATAACTTCTCTTTCATTTTTGAATTTATTTGTGTTCTTTTTTTTTCTTAGCCAGAGGTTTGTCAATTCTGTTGCTCTTTTGAAGAACTAGCTTTTTGTTTCATTAATTTTTTTACTGTCCTTTTGTTCTTAAGTTTATTTAATTCTGCTCTAATTTTTATTATTTCCTTTCTTCTGTTGACATTGGGCTTTATTTGTTCTTCTTTTTCTAGTTTTTGAAAGATGTAATATTAGGTTGTTCATTTGGGATCTTTCTTGTTTCTTGAGATAGGTCTGTAATGATATGAACTATTCTCTTATGACCACTTTTGCCAAGTCCCAAAAATTTTGATATGTTGTACTTTCATTCTCGTTTGTTTCTATGTATCTCTTTATCTCTCCTTTTATTTTTTTTATGACTTAGCCATTCTTTAGTAGTCATCTTTACATATTTGTGGGCTTTCCTACTTTTTTGGGAGTTGATCTCCAATTTGAAAGTACTGTGGTCAGCGTATATGTTTGGTATGATTTCAATCTTCTTACGTTTGTTGAGGCTGCTTTTGTGTCCCAATATATGACCTATCCTTGAGAATGTTCCATGTGAATTAAAGCAGAATGTATAATCTGGTGTTTTGGGATGAAAGGCTCTGTAAATGTCTATTATGTCCAATTGGTTGAATGTGCTATTTAAGGTTGATATTTCATTAATGGATGATCTATTCATAGCTGTCAGTGGATTATTTTGTTCCCATGCTATAATTGTGTTTTTGTCAGTTTCTCTCTTTAGTTATGTTAGTAGTTGCTTTATATATTTTGGTATTCTCTGATTGGGAGTGTATATATCGATAGGTGTTATGTCTTCTTGAAGTATTGTCCCTTTTGTCATTAAGAAGTGTCTATCTTTGTCTCTCATTATCTGTTTTATCTTGCTGTCTATTTCATGAGATATAGGTATGGCTACACTTAGTTTTCTCTGGATGCCATTTGCCTGGAGTATCACTTTTCACACTTTCACTTTGAGTCTATATTTGTCCTTGCTGAGATGTGTCTTTTGAAGGCAGCATGTGGCTAGGTTTTTTTATTAGTCCAATTTGTTACTCTGTGCCTTTTTATTCGTGAATTCAGTCAATTTACACTTAGGGTGATCATTAAAATATGAATTTTTTCTGTAGCCATTTTATCCTGTTTCCTAGTAACTCAGTGTCTCCATTGTTTCTTTGTCCTTGTGTTTCTGTCTGATTTATTAGTTTGGTGATATTGTATGATTTTTTTTTCTCTGTTCCCTCTTGTTTTATGTTATGTGCCTCAGTTCTGGTTTTTTTTTTTGGGTTGTTGTTCTTGTTTGTTTGTTTTATTTTTTAAATGTTTTTTTTTTTTGGTGTGGTTACTATTAACTTTATGTGAAAGAAAGTCCTTTTCGTTCTGTGTGTCTCATCTCCAATCTCCTTTTCAGATTCAGACATTTACTTCTTCCCCTTTTCTGTTTTTGTTGTTTCAAATTATTCCTATTTATGCTGAGTTAATTTCTAGATTGCAGTAGCTTTTGTCTTCTTTTCTTTTAAAAAAATTTTTAACTTTAACTATTCTATAATATTTAAGGGTATAATACTCTGTTCTTAACAAGGGTTGCACTTTTCTGTCTCTGTCTGTCTGTCATCTTACTCATAATTTTGTAATTATTTTTGTCCTTTTGTTTGAAGTAGAATGAGCAGCATCAATATTTCTTGTAATGCAGGCCTTGCAGTAGAAAATTCTCTTGGTTTCTGTACATCTGAAAAGGTCTGTATTTATCCTTCATATGTTAAGGAGAATTTTGCTGGGTACATTATTCTTGGCTGTTAATTTCTCTATCTCAATAGTTTGAATATTTGATTCCACTCCATCTTAGCTTATAAAGTTTGTGCTGAAAAGTATGATGATGATATAATAGGTTTTTCTTTATAGGTTACTGAGTTCTTTTCCCTGGTTGCCTTGAGAATTCTTTCTTTGTCACTAATTTTCAACAATTTTAATATAATGTGTCTTGGAGAAGGTCTTTTTGAATTGAGATAATTAGGTGTTCTGTTTACGTCTTGGATTTGAGGATCCAGTTCCTTCCATAGGTTTGGGAAATTCTTATCAAATTTTTATTTGAATAGGCTTTCTGTTCTTGTCTCTCCTCCTTCTGGAATACCCATTATGCTTATATTGTTTTTTTCTTTTCAATGGTGTCAGATATTCTTATAGAGTTCTTTAATTTTTTTCACTCTCAAATCTTTCTCTTCTTCCATCTGTATCATTTCCAGATTTTTGTTTTCAATATTACTAATCCTTTGCTCCATCTGGTCAGCTTTATTTTTTAAGCTTGCTATTTCATTTTTCATCTCTTTTTCTTAGTAAATTCTTCAGCTCCAAAAGTTTTACTTGGTTCTTTTTAGAGATTTAATTTCTTTGTTAAAGTATTCCTGTTGTCCATTGATTTTATTTCTGAGTTCATTGGACAGTCAATCTGAATTTTCTTGTATGTCGTTAAGATTTTTCATAAGTGCAATCTTGAATCCTGTCATTTAGGTCACATATTTTTATATCTTTATTTTTCTGGAGATTTTTCGTCTTCTTTCTGAGCTGCCTTGTCACCTTGGTTATTCATGGTATTTAATGGATTGTTTTTTCTTTGCATTGGCATTTATGGAATTGGACTGTTAAAAAATATATTATTATTTAGGGTGATCTCTCTTTAGCAGGTTGATAAGAAGAGGTTTATCTTTTGTTTTTCAGTAGGTGATGCACAAACCTCCTGCACTGTCCAGGCCTCCTGGATCTTTGTTTTGTGGCAAGCAAAAAATGCTCTTTTTTCTCTGGGGCAGTTGTTTGTCTTCTTTGTGACCAGGTCACCCATGGGAGAATGTAAAGGGCAATGGGGATGCAAGCCCCTGAAAAGCCCTTAAAGTCCTGGTACTGCTCCAGCAGCCAGATGTATCACTGTGCTATGTTCTCTCCAATCAGCCTGAATGGGTGGGAGTGTGGTGGGTTGGGAGAGGCTGTCTGTGTATTTATGGCTGTTATCCTTCCAGTAATGCTGTCATCCAAGCTTCAGTTGCCTTGCCTCTATAGCTCCAGCCCTGTTGCTGGGACTACCAGCAGTGTGTATCTTAGTTCCCTGCCCAGTAGCCCTACTCTAGTTCTTTCAGTTTCCCTTGGGGCTCACTACTAGCTCTGAGAGGGTACAAGAGGTGCGCTCTGTGGAGGTTTTTGTGGGGAGGTAAGGGGAGGTGACCAGGATCCATCACTAGCTTTCTGCTTGGCAATGGCGATTGCTAAAATTAGCTGTCGCCCTCTATATTCCATTTCTGCCCTGTTCCCTGCCCTGATCTCTGGGCTCTACCACGTGGAACACGCTGATCACTCAGGCAGGAATGATCCAACTTGCAGAGTGTGCAAACTGCTGTATTTTTTCTCCCACTTTCCCTACAGCCTACAAAGAACTTCAGGCTGCATCCACAGCATGAGTCTCTGCTCCACTCCTTTCCCTTTTCTCCTCTCTTTGCTCACCTGATTCACCCACCTTCAAATGCTCTGACGTGGAGACCTCTCATACAGGTTTGTGTGCTAGGCTTGGTGTTTTCTATTATATTATAGCTGTTCGGTTTGTTGTACAACTTCAAAGGAAGAGATCAAGGGGATCCTTCACACTACCATTCTTCTGATGTTACTCTTATGTATTTTAAATGAATAAAACTTTATATATGGTCTATGGGCACATACATTTATGCCTATACATAAAAAAGAATATACAATAGCTTCAGGAGAGAGGTTACTTCTCTGGAGAGAAGTCAGGGAAGAATGGGACAGGAGAGGATGACAAAAGGGGTTTACTTTCAACTGAAATATTTTATTCCATCTCTATCTGTAATATTGTGATTTATAATAAATATTGTTTAGTATTTAGTCTTCATCTAGGTGCTGACACAGAGCTTCTAAAACCCTTGAAACTTCCTAAGTGTTGAGAGCCATTAATGTATCTTTCGTTATGTTAATGAGGTGACTTTTGGAAAGGATCTAAAGATGAGGACAGTTTGCCAGCTGAATTAACCATGTGATTAGAAAGTTGAAACATCCAGCCCCACTCCTCTGAACTCTGGGGAGAAGTGAGGAACTGGAAATTAAGTTCAATCACCAATAGCCAATGATTTAATCAACCATGCCTATATAATAAAAGCTTCATAAAAACAAACAAACAAACAAAACAACACTTGGAGAGCTTCCGGGTTGGTGAACACTTGGAGATTTGGGAAAAATGGAGCCCTTGGAGAGGGCACTGAAGCTCTGAGTCCCTTTTCATATACCCATCTTATGCATCTCTTCCATCTGGTGTTAAACCAATATCTAATAAGTAAAATGTTTCTCTGAATTCAGTGAACTGCTCTAGCAAATTAATTTAACCCAAGGAGGTTCTATATCCATTATGTAGCCAGTAAGTCAGAAACACAGATGACAACCTGGATTTGAGATTGGCATTTGAAGCTGGGGGATGGGGATCAGTCTTGTATGACTGAGCTCTTAACCTATGGAATATGTTTCTATATCCAGGTAAATAGTGTCAGAATTAGTTGAATTGTAGGACAAAGAACTAGTGTCTGGGATTTGCTTATTTGTGTGGTAAAGCTGCCACACAAACAGGTAAGAATTTATATTAGAATCACCTTTCTTTCTTTCTTTCTTTCTTTCTTTCTTTCTTTCTTTCTTTCTTTCTTTCTTTCTTTCTTTCTTTCTTTCTTTCTTTCTTTCTCTTTCTTTCTTCCTTTCCATCTATCTCTCTATTATCCATCTATCTAATCTATCTTTAAGAAAATATGCAAAACATTTATTAAATCTGGGTGGTGAATACACAGGAGTTCAATCTATTGTGTTTTTTTGTAGCTTAGTTTATTTGGACAGTTTCAATAATAATAATCCTTTATATAAAATTTTTTGGTCACAAAATGAAAAACACAGAAATAAAAGCCAAGCCATGCAATGAATGGAACAGGGTGGGTGGTAGAGAAGATGTTGTATTGACTTTCTCCTCAGTCATCTATTTTTTTCTTCTTTTTTCTCATGTTTATAGTGCATAAAATAAATTACTTCTTCTCATAGGACTTTATAAAGTGTGATCTTCTAAATGACTATTTCCTTAATGTACAGCCATGAGATATGAAGCTAAATAGGGTGTGGACTTAGATAGCTAAGTGAGTGGATGTTGTAGTCTACTCTGTTGATGAATGTGTGGCTTTAGGTAATATACTTACCACTGGCTGTATTTATTTTCCACAAAGATCATTCTGAATTTAGTTCTTTTATACTGTTATTAAATATAAGTTGGTACAAGCACTGTAGAAAACCATTTGGCATTACCTAGTAAAGTAGTACTTATGTTTAACATATGATCCAGCATTTACATGTCTCTTATAAACTGAAAAAAAAACTATTAGAAATGTGTAACAGGACATATATTTATAAGAACTGCTGTAATAGCTAAAAAACAATCAAACAATCAAATAGAAATGTCATAATGTCCAAACATTAGAGAATGAATTAATACTGGTAGACACACAGTGGAATTCTATAAAGCAGAGAAATTGAATCAACCAGAACAACAGGTCATAAAACACACATGCAAGATGATTCTCTTTATATAAAGTCAAAGACACAAAAAAATTAAAGCATACTTATGTATTGATAGATTAATTGATTGATTTTTATTATGGTGATATTGGTTAATGAAATCCAATGTTTCAAGAGTATAATTAAACAGTAACACACACACATATGTGTTCACTATGTGTTCACTACACATAGTTAGATTTCATCTTTCACCACATGTTTGACTTCTTTTACCCAGTCTACCTCTCCCCTCCCCCTACTCTCTGGTATCCACTAGTCTATTGTCCATGTCATGAGTCTCTGCTTGCTTGTCCTGTTTGTTTGTTGCTTTTAGATTTATATCCCACATAAAAGTGGTATCATGTGGTTTTCAACTTTTTTCTGTCTGGCTTATTTCACTTAGCATGATTATCTCGAGGTCCATCCATGTTGTCACAATGGCTGTATTTCATCTCTTTTTGTGGCTGAGTAATATTCCATTGTATGTAAGTACCACACCTTTTTAAAAATAAATTTATTTATTTAAATTAGTTTCAAGTATATAGTACACTGGTTAGGCATCTATATAGTTCATAAAATGATTCCACCAATTTCTCCCTCCCTCCTCTGGCCCTCCACTTAGCCATCTTATTAATACTAACTGCATTCCCTGTGCCATGCTCCCCATCCTCATGCCCAGCTATCAGCTACTAATTTGTACTTCTTTAATTCTTCATCTCATTCTCTCAGCCCTCCAACTCCCTCCCCTCTGTTTGTCACCAAATAGTCCACTATAGTTATGAGTCTGTTTTTGATTAGTTTGTTCTTGTTCCATAGATTCCACATATAAGTGAAATCATATGGCATTTATCTTTCTCTATCTGATTTATTTTACTCAGTATAATAACCTCTAGGTCCATCCATGTAGTTGCAAATGGTAGGATTTCATTGTTTTTAATGGCTGAGTAAAATTCCATTGTATATATGAACCATAATTTTCTTATCCAGTTGTCTGCTGATGGGCATTAAGGTTGCTTTCATATCTTGGCTATTGTAAATTGTGCTGCCATGAATATTGGAGTGCATAGATCTTTAAGAATTATTGTTTTGGTTTTCTTAGGGTAAATACCCAGAAGTGCAATTGCTGGGTCTAAAGGTATATCCATTTTTAATTTTTTGAGGAACCTCTCTACTGTTTTCCACAGCGGCTGTACCAATTTACAATCCCAAGAACAATGTACGAGGGTTCCCTTTCCGCATCCTCACCAGCACTTGCTGTTTTCTGATTTATTGAAGATAGTCATTCTGGCAGGTGTGAGGTGATATCTCATTGTGGTTTTAATTTCCACTTCTCTGATGATTAGCGACCTTGAGCATCTTTTCATAAGTCTATTAGCCATGTGTATTTTGTCTTTAGAGAAGTATCTGTTGAGGCCTTCTGCCGTTTTTTAAATTGGATTGTTTGTTTTTTTTTTTGTTGTTGAGTTGTATAAGTTCTTTATAAATTTTGGATAATAACCTCATCTCAGATGTATCTTTAGAGAATATCTTCCCCCCAACCAGTTGGTTGTCATTTTGTTTAGTTGATAGTTTCCTTTGCTGTACAAAAACTTTTTAGTTTGATAGAGTCTCATTTGTTTATTTTTTTTTGTTTCCCTTGCCCGAGGATATATATCTGAAAAGAAATTCCTGTTAGTAATATCAGAGAGTTTACTGCCTATGTTTTCTTCTAAAACCTTCATGGTTTTAGGTCTTACATTTAAGTCTTTAATCCATTTTGAGTCTATTCTTGTATATGGTGTAAGAAGATGGTCCAGGTTCTTTTTTTTTTTTTTTTTGCATGCATCTGTCCCGTTTTTCCAATACTATTTATTGAAGAGACTGTCTTTGACCCATTGTATATTCTCACCTCCTTTGTCATATTTTAAGTAAGTGCATATAAGCATGGATTTATTCCTGGGTTCTCTATTTTGTTCCATTGATCAATGTATCTGTTTTTATGCCAGTATCATACTGTTTGAATACTTTAGACTTGTAGTATAGTTTGATATCAGGTAGAGTAATACCTCCAACTTTATACTTTCTCAAGATTGCCACGGTTATTCGGGGATTTTTATGGCTCCATAAAAATGTTAAGGTTATTTTTTCTAGCTCTCCAAAAAATGCCATTAATATTTTGATAGGGATTGCTTTGAATCTATAGATTGCTTTGAGTAGTATGGCCATTTTAACAATGTTGATTCTTCCTAACCATAAACAGGGTATATGCTTTCATTTATTTGTATCTTCTTCAATTTCTTTTTTCAATGACTTATGCATTTTTGAAAAATACTTCTTCTACCTTCTTGGTTAATTTGATTCCCAGGTATTTTATACATTTGGACACAATTGTAAATGGGATTGTTTTCTTAATTTCTCTTTCTGAAAGTTCATCATTGGTGTATAAAAATGTCCCTGACTTGTGAATATTTATTTTGTAACCTGCTACTTCACTGAATTTATTGATTAGTTCTAATAGTTTATTTTTTTGGTGGACTCTTTAGGGTTCTCTCTATATAGTATTGTGTTATTGGCAAATAATGAGAGTTTTACTTCTTTCTTTCCAGTTCAATGCTCTTTATTTTTCTTTTTTGTCTGATTGCTGTGGATAAGACTTCCAATACAATGTTGAAGAGAAGTGGTGAAAGTGGGTATCCTTGTCTTGTTCCTGATCTTAAGGAAGACGCTTTTAGCCTTTCCCCATTAAGTGTGATGTTAGCTGTAGGTTTGTCATATATGCCCTTTATTTTGTTGAGGTATGTTCCCTCTATTTCCACTTTGCAAAGAGTTTTTATCATAAATGGATGCTGGATTTTATCAAATGCTTTTACTACATCTATTGATATGATCATATGGTTTTTATCATTTGATTTGCTAATATGGTGTATCACATTAATTGATTTGCAGATATTGAACCAACCTTTCATGCCAGGAATAAATCCAATCTGATCATGGTGTATGATATCATGGTATGATATTTTTAAAATATTGCTGAATTTGGTTTGCTAAAATTTATTGAGGATTTTTGCATCAATGTTCATAAGAGATATTAGCCTATAGTTTTATGTTCTGTAATGTCTTTGTCTGGTAATGGTGGCCTCATAAAAGAAGTTAGGGAGCCTTCCCTCTTCTTTGAATGTTTGGTAAAATTCGACTATTAAGAAATTTGGTCCAGGACTTTTGTTTTCTGGGAGGTTTTTGATTACTGATTCGATTTCATTGGTGGTAATCAGTCACTTCAGATTTTCTGTTTTTTCTTGACTCAGTCTTGGGAGATTGCATTTCTAAGAATGTGTCCATTTCTTCCAGAGTGCCCAATTCGTTGGCACATAATTGCTCATAATATTTTCTTATGATCCTTTGTATTTCTATGGAGTCCATGGTTATTTCTCCTCTTTCATATCTGATTTTATTTATTTGAGTCATTTCTCTTTTTTCTTTGATGAGTCTGGCTAAGAGTCTATCAGCTTCGTTTATTCTTTCAAAGAGCTACCTCTTGGTTTTAGAGGTAGCTAAAGTCTAGAAAAGGTTATTTTTTCTAGCTCTCTAAAAAATGCCATTAATATTTTGATAGGGATTGCTTTGAATATATAGATTTTCTAGACTCTATTTCATTTATTTCCACTGATCTTTATTATTTTCTTCCTTCTATTCATTTTGGGTTTTGTTTGCTGTTTCTTTTTTCTAGTTCTTTTAAGCATGTGGTTAGATTGTTTATTTAAGCTTTTTCTTGTTTCTTGTGGTAGGCCTGTATTGATATGAATTTTCCTCTTAGGATTGCTTTCGCTGTGTCCCATAAATTTTGAGTCATTGTGTTTTCATTTTCATTTATTTCTAGGTATCTTTTGATTTCTTCTTTGATCTCATTAATAACCCATTAATTGTTTAGTAGCATGTTATTTAGCCTCCATGTATTTTTGTATTTTTTAATTTTTTTCTTGTAGTTCATATCTAGTTTCATATCATTGTGATCAGAGAAGACGGTTGATATGATTTCAATCTTCTTAATTTATTGAGACTTGATTTGTGTCCTAAGATGTGGTCTGTCCTTGAAAATGTTTCATGTGTACTTGAGAGGAATGTATATTTTGCTGCTTTGGGGTAAAATGCTCTGAAAATATCTATTAAGCCCATCTGTTCTAGTGTGTCTTTTAGGCCCATTGTTTCCTTGTTGATTCTTTGCCTGGAAGATTTGTCCACTGGTATCAATGGAGGGTTAAAGTCTCCTACTATGAGTATATTATTATTGATCTCTCCTTTTATGTCAGTCAATAATTTCTTTATGTATGTAGGTGCTCCTATGTTGGGTGCATATATGTTTACTGGGGTTATAAACTCTTGATTTATAGATTCCTTTATTATTATGTAATTCCCTTTTTTATCTCTTATTATAGCCTTTGTTTTAAAGTCTATGTTATCTGATATAAGTATTGCTACTTCAGCTTTTTTTTTCATTTCCGTTTGTATAAAACATCCTTTTCCATCCCTTTTCTTTCAGTCTGAGTATTGTTTGATCTGAAGTGAGTTTCTTGTAGGCAGCATATGCATGGATCTTGTTTTCTTATTCATTGTTACCCTATGTCTTTTGACTGGAGCATTTAATCCATATACATTTAAAGTGAGTACTGATGATAGGTACATTGTTACTGCAATTTTATTTTTCATATTTATTATTTTTATTTTATTTTCTACCCCTTCTCTTTTTATAGAAGACCTTTTAACATTTCTTGTAATGCTGGTTTGTTGGTGATAAATTTCTTAAGCTTTTTTTCTGTCTGGAAAGCCCTTCATCTCACTGTCCATTTTAATTGAAAGTGTTGTTGGTTAGAGTATTTGTGGTTGTAGATTCTTATTTTTCATAATTTTGGATATTATATTCCTTGCCATTGCCTTCTGACCTGCAAAGTTTCCATTAAAAAGTTAGTAGACAGTCTTATGAGGGTACCCTTGTAAGTAACTAACTGCCTTTCTCTTGCTGCTTTTAAAGAAATTCTCTTTGTCTTTCATATTTTGCATTTTAATTATAATGTGTCTTGGTGTGGGTCTGTTTGAATTCCACTTATTTAGGACTCTTTGTGCTTCCTGAGCTTGTAAGTCAAATTCCTTTGCCAGGTTAGGGAAGTTTTCTGACATTATTTCTTCAAATAGCGTCTCAATCCCTTGTTCTCTCTTCTTCTTTAGGTACTCCTAAAGAAGTATATTTTTACTCTGCATGTTGTCCCAGAAGTCTCTTAAAAAACTATTCTCATTTTTAAAAATTATTTTTACTATTTGTTGTTCTGATTAGGTGTATTCAGCTATCTTGTTTTCCATTTTGCTGATTTGATCTTCTGCTTCATCCAATCTATTGTTAAATTCTTTCTATTGTAGTCTTCATTTCAGTTATTGTATTCCTCATTTTTGTCTCTTTTTTAAAATGATTTCTATGTCCTTTATAATGCTTACTATCTCTCTGTTAAGGTTGTCATTGTGCTCATTCATTCTCCCCATAAGTTTGTTGAGCATCATCATAATCATTATTCTGAACTCTGTTCTAGTAGTTTGCTCACCTCCAATTTATTTAGCTTATTTTTGAATCTTTTAATGTTTTATTTGTGGCATATTTCTTTGTTGCTCATTTTATTAGCTTCTTTGTGTTCATTTCTATGTGTCAGGAATATTGGTTTTATCTCTCTGCCTTGAGCAGATTCCCTAATGTGGAAAGGGCCCTGGTAGACCCAGTGGCACACTCTCCCTGATCCCTTGTGCCAGGATCTCTGGACGTGGCATTTGTGTGCATAGCATGTGATCTTCTGTTGTCACCAAGACTTTATTGTTGTTAGTAGATCAGTGGAGGAGATTAACATTCAGGCTGACTAATTGTGTGAATTGGCTGCACATTCAAGATAAGAGTTGTGTGGGAGCTGACCCCACGGAGTGAGATTTGCCCTAGTAGGCTGTTTACTTGTTGCAACCACCCATTGTATATATCACTACTAGAACCAGTCAGGTGTTGCTTCATTGTGGTCTGGTGCCAGGCTCCAGATACATTGGTTTTGTGGCCCCTTGAGAGGCACTTCCTCATAGGCCAAGGTCACCTGCTGCTTTTGACTGCTCAGGGCTACCTTGTGAGAACTAAAAAGCAATCCACTGATGGTTGTTGTCTATGATGAATCTATAAGTATGTGGAAGAGACAACGTTGTGGGCAGATCTCAGTTATCCCCCACCCCTGGCCTATGGTAGTTTAGCAGAGGGACCAGTGCTCCTCAAGGCCTGATACTGCCTATCTAATGCCTTTAAGTTTCTGAAACTGGTACAGGGACCCTGAAAGTCTCCTGGGTCTAGTGAGTAAATTTTCCCTTGCCACTGCAATGTCAGTTTACATCCCCTTGCTGTCTCTGTGGCTCGCTGTACAAGTTTCCACTCATAGCAAGGTCAAATGCTGCCTACTCTGGGCCTAAATTCACAACCTCAGAACAGGGGCAGTTACCTATCAATGTGCAGTGGGCACTTTGTATACTAGATGGGGTAGGAGCTCAGGGATTCAAAGGCTGTCAGGCCAATACAGACCCCTGCAATCCCCTTAAGAGATATCACAGCTTGTACAGGCAGCAGTGGTCTTTATACATGATTTTTCTTCAAAATGCTCTCACTGTGATAGCCAAAGTCTGTTGCTTACGCTAACTGCTTAACCTCAGAGCCAAGAAAGGTACAATGGGCTACTTGTCAATAGGCTGCAGGCACTTTGTGCCTTGGGTGAAGTGTGTTCTCAGGGAGACAAAGTCCATTCGGTCCATACAGCCTCAGTTTTGCTGCAACTTCTGTGCTTGGGCATTCTTGCTGTAGACACAGATCACAGTGAGACCAGCTGTTGTCAGGGACATTGCCAGAGACTCCTGTGCTCCCCGGACACAATATTACAACTCTTGCAGGCAGCAAAGGTCTGCCTGCCATTGATTTTTGTGCAATGCCCACCCCGTGCCAACCAAACTTTGTTGCCTGTATGGATTAGGAGATCAGAAGTGGGGATGGGCAAGGCTGTGTCAGTTCACTGTCAATGGGCTACCTGGGGCAATTTGTGAGTAGGATGATGCAGGGTCTCAGAGACAGAATGGCAGTCAGATCAATACAGCCTTATTCTTGCAGAACACTTAGTAACTTTTGTGAGTTCCTACAGAAGACTACTCACAACAAGACCAGCTGTTGTCTGGGACTAGCCCACAGATACCCAATATCTGCCCAAGTTCATGTTGGCAGCAGCAATCTTCCTGACCCTATCTCTGAAATGTGGCTCACAGCATCTGGCCACTGTTGCTGGGGTTAGAAACGCTGCTCTCAGACCAGAGGTTCCTAATGGCCCTGTGGGAGGATTCTGCACAGTCAAGTTGATGCAGTCTGTAGATTGCCCGGTAGGGGAGTCAGACTAAGGCTCAATGGTGGCTGCCTTTCCACCTCTTGTTTAGATGCCAGGCAATTATTCATGTGGGGTTGCACAAGGGTATGATGTCTTCAGAAAATGGTGAGACATTTGCTGCTGCTGGAACATATGCTATATGAGAAGGGGTATGAGTAAGTTAGATTGAAGAGTTTGGTAGGGAAATATTATATGGAGCCTTGAATGTGTAACTAATAAGTTAGACTTTATCCACTAGGCACCAACAAGATATTTAGAAACTTGATTTTCATGGTAGAAGGCTTTCCCTGTACTGTGTGACCTTATGTTTTCACTGCCTTGGCAATCTCAGCTAGAGCAACATTTGGAGCTGATTGGCAACTTAGATACTGTGAAAGTCTCTTGAAGCTTTTAAAGTCTAGACTATGAGACACAGGAAACTTCTAATTTTTGATAATTACATTTCTAGATTTATTCCTGTACATGATAGCCACATATGGCATGAGGCCAGTAGGAGGTACAAAATCAAATTCAGAATACTATGTTGAATATACAACCTGATCTTGACTATGTGACTGAAGCCCTCAATTCTCTCTCTCTAAGTCACATATGTGTTGGCACAATCTGGCCTGAACCAAGCACCAAAAGAAATTATAAGATTAAATTTTTATTGCTTTGTTTTCCTATTTCTAATATCCTCAAAGATAATTTTGTATCACTTTACTTCCTATGTCTTATCAGAAGTATATGGGGATATAGACACACAAGTATCTATAGCTGGGAAATGGGAAGACTTCTAAGCTTGAACACTTAGTGCTTGCTTTCACATCTGATATCTCTGGCTCTACCAGATTTGATTATATTTATATGATAGAAAGATAACTCTTGACAATGTGATGACATATTGAAAGGGGCAGTGATTGGTGTCAGAGACCAGTTAAGAGGTTGTTACCACAGTTCAGGCAAGAATTGAGAATAGTCTATACTACAGCATGTGGTAGTGGAGATTAAGAGCAGTAGAGGAGTCATCTAAGATGACTGCCATGTTTCTTATTGGATGTACTGAGTAGCATTATGAGATAAGAACATGGGAAACAAAAAAGCTGGTGTGCAGTAAAGAATGTATCTAATTTTAGACACTCTGAGTTCAAAGTGCTCATAAGACATCCAGAGGAGTGATCCATTGACAATAGAAAGAGTTGTATCCCTTTATAATTCTTAAATGGCACATTTTTTCACATTTCAACATTTCTAAATTTGTAATATTTTTAAATAAGTAGATCCAGAATTTTTTTTCAAAAGCTGCTATATCAGTAGTTCATCTTACCTCAATGGTGAAAGACTGAAAGCTTTTCCTCTAAGATCAGGAACAAGGCAAGTGTGCCCACATTTACCACTTATATGAATGGGAGTTATAACCTGAGAATTAGGCAAAAAAAAAAAAGAAAGAAATTGAACACATTCAAATTGGAAAGAAAGAAGTATAATTATCTCTGTTCATTTACGATCTGATCTTATATATAGAAAACCCTAAAGATTCCTCACAAGAAAATCTATTAGAACTAATAAATGAATTCAACAAAGCTTCAGGATGCAAAATCAATACACAAAAATTAGTTGTGTTTCTTCTATATACTAACAATGAACAACATGAAAAGAAAAATAAGAAAACAATTCCATTTACCATAGCATCAAAAAGAACAAAATAATTAGGAATTAACTAAGAAGGTATAACACATATATTTCAGACTGCAAAACATTTTTGAAAATCATCTACAGATTCAATGCAATCCCTATCAAAATCTCAATAACATTTTTAAAAAAATCTATTCTAAAATTTATATGGATGCTCAAGGGACACTAAACAACCACTAAATAAAATAATCTTGAAAAAAAATCAAAGTTAGAGGACTCACACTACCTTATTTCAAAACTTACTACAAAGCTATAGTAATCAAAACAGTGTAGTAGCAGTATGAAGAAAAACATATTAACCAATGAAATAGACTACAGAGCCTAGAAATAAACCATTGCATATTTGGTCAAAAATTTTTTTTAATGAAGGTGTAAGACCATTCAATGGGGGGAAGAATAGTCTTTAAAACAAACGATGCTGAGAAAACTGAATATCCATATGCAAAAGAATGAAATTGAACTCTAACCTTACATCTTATGCAAAATTAACTCAAAATAAATAAAAAACATAAACATAAGAGCTAAAATTATAAAACTTTTGGAAGAAAACATACAGGAAAATATTCATAATTTAGATTTGGCAGTGATTTCTTAGATGTGACATCAAAAGTACATGTAACAGAACAGAAAATAGCTAATTGGGGTTCATCAAATTAAGAGCTGACATGAATCAAAGGATGTTATGAACAAAGCAAGAAAACAACCCATGGAATAGTAGATAGTGTTTGCAAACCATATATCTGATAAGAAATTAGTATCCAACAAAGTAAAAAAAAAATGGTCAGAGGATTTAAACAGACATTTTTCAAAAGATATACAAATTGCCAATAATCACATGAAAAGATGCTTAATGTCACTAATCCTTAGGGGAATACAAATCAGCATCACAATGAGATACTACTTCACACTTATTAAGATGGCAATTAGTAAAAAACAAACAAATAAACACAGAAAACAATTTTCATATTGGATGTAAAGAAATTGGACTATTGTACCTTGCTGATGGGAATGCAAAACGGTGTAGTTGCTATGGGAAACAGTATGGTGGTTTCTGAAAAATTAAATATGGGCTCACCATATAAGATATCAATTTTACTTCTGGGTATATACACAAATTTAAAGCAGACAGTCAAAACAGATATTTAAGTTTATTCCAGTACTATTCACAAAGCCAAAAGGTGAAACAATCCAAATGTCTACTAACTGATTAATAAATAAATTATGGTAAATACATACCATAAGATATTATCTAGCCTTAAAGAAATGAAATTTTCGCATATGCTATAAATGGATAAACCTCAAAGACATTATACTAAGTGAAATAAGCTAGACATATTCTACTTATATGCAGTATCCAGAGTAGCTCAATTCATAGAGAAATAAAGTAGAACAGTGGTTACCAGATACTAGGGTAGCAGGGGATGAGGAGTTATTGTTTAATAGTTAGAAATTTTCAGTATGGGATGATGAAAATGCTCTGGAAATGGATAGTGGTGATGGCTGCACAACAATGTGAACATACTTGATGCCCCTGAATGACTGAAATCATAAATTTTATATCACAATAAAATAAATTAATAAATAAGAATAAATCACCCTAATTTGGAAATCTTAAAAACTTGTCTATTTTATAATTATGATCAATGTGAGAATGGCTTAGCACATTAGCCTTTATCAAGAACCAGCCATCTGTGGTTTTTACTCCTTGCTGACAGATGATGGAAATCTTTCTCATCTCCCAGAGTCATTATCATTCCCTTGATAAATAGAAAAAACAAGAGCTTTCACCATGTTCTGGCCAAGAGTTAAACTGACCCCCACTGGAAGGATTGCTAGGCATTTCAAATCTTCTGATTTCTCCATGGATGGATAAGGTTAAAATAGCCCTTAATAACATTTTCCTTAGAAGAGCATCAGAAGTAGGGCATTGTACGGATATTCCCTTTTCTAAAACCATTAAACAAAGCTCACCTACCCCACCACCAAATTCTTGGCCAAAATTATGAAGATTTTCACTTCATTTTCACCTTGATCCTGTCTCCCCCATTCTTGAGTTCACCTGGGACCCTGATCTGTATTTATCACCTATTCCTAACTATGCATTTTTCCTTTAGGCCCAATTGGTTCATCCAGTTTGAGTTTTACACTCTCTAGCATTACCTAGTGCAAAACTACTCATTTTCTGTGTCAAGCTGAGTCCTTGGAACCCCCAAACATTCTTTCACTGCTCTTCACCCAAGCAACTCTCTTTTGAATATTGGAAGATGCCAAGTTTAGGGGCCCTTATATATGTTGTTTCTACTGCCTCATAATGTTTTAACCTAATCTTTGCTCAGATGAACCCCTACTTATCAGTCAAATCTCAGTTTATATATCACTTTTACAGAAAAGTTTCTCCTGACCCTTACCTCCTATTTCTAAATTACATGCCTGTTAAAGCATTTAAAAGGCTCTTTTCCTTTATAACATTCTTTGTTTCTACCCACCAGGAAAGGAGCCGCAGAGCTGAGATCTCATGAGTTCCATTTCATTTAAACTTTGAGCGTATTAATCTAAAAAAAAATTACTATTGTTTTAAACAATGGTGTCCTGGGAAATACATGTGTAATGAATATCCGCTTTGCTTATTTATATATTAATTAATTTATTCTAAATACGTTGCCCCTGCAATCTCTTTATCTGTTGGATCACTTACAGAGCTGTTTATCTGAAACAGTATCATGAACTAGTTTGGTTGATTGCCAAATCTAAGCTACCATTTTATCTGTCATTTGAACTAGGCAATCTGTAATTTACTGCAGCATGATTTCCACACCACAGAATTACAGAATATTGGATCTGGACGGGACTGCAAATAATCACAAGTACAATCTTCTTATTTTACTATTGAAGAGACTGAAACCCACATGATACACTTACTCTGTGCCAGTAATACTAGGATCCTGCCACCATAGACAATTACTTCCCAGAGCTATTGTATTCATCACTTTTAAAATGCTCATCTTCTCCATATAACTCAACAAATGTCCACTTATGTCCTTCAGCTCTATCTTCCATACCTTCTCCTCAACTATCCCTATATCCCACTCTCTCCTATATATGATCCATCTCAGCAAATCAGGAAGCATTATTTTAACCCTTCCCAAAAGCTATTTATACTTGCTCAGAAGCAATGGGCTATACTCACAGTGAATCCCAGCACTAGGCCAGAACTCCTAAGCTAGCTCTATATAAGTTCTGTAGCCAGTCATAACCCTTCCCTAACACCTTACCATTTTGATTTCTGCATAAGCATAGAGTTTTAGTAGCTTTTTGATACCAACATTGAATAGTTATTTTTATGACAAACATTTTATAGGCATTGTAATAAAGTACCAACTCCCAAGATGTCGATAGCTTAATTCCAAATTTGTTTTAAAATAACTCTAAGATGTGGAATGGAACCTGCTGTTGTCAGAATGTAATTTTGTTGAGACATGAAGCCTAGAATGACTTGAGCCTGAGGGAGATTATGAGGCACTTAGGACTTTATAGAAAATACTGGCTATGTTACCTGAAAAACACAGGCTTAAAAGATGTTTAGAAAGTCATTTCTTATTTCTCTGAAACCCAAGACACACTTGTTAAGACAAAAAATTTTAGCCATCACTGTAGAGAAGACCACTTCAGCTCTTAACCATACATTCCATTGCCCACAAAAGCATTAAGAGTACTTTTTGCTGTTGATCTGTTCATTATTCTAACAGGTTGTGAATATTCAGTGACTTTCTAATATGTGATATGTCAAGTACCGTTTGAAGTTCTGGAAACATAATATTCATTTATTGATACTTTGCCTCTGTCTCCTGGAGTTTACTCTACTGGTAAACATGGTGATTAATTAAATAGAGGTCTTGGGTGCCAATGTTCATATAAAAAGGACATCTTTCCTGACCAGGAAAATCAAATGTAATGGATCTAAGGATCCACAGCAACACAATTCATGTCTGGGCATAGGGTGGTTAAAAGAACTGGGGCAGGTTTGGAGAACTTAAACTTTACTGATTTCACAATGTTGTCTAAGCCTATCCATAACTAAAGCATATCCCTTATAAAAGCCATTCTTTTCAAAGTCTTATCATGTTACTCCTCTGCTCATAAACTTCTATCAGCTCCCTGATGCTATCAAGGTTAGATTTTAACTCCTTACTGTGACATAATAAAAAGCTCTAAACAATTTAGAGCAAATTTCTTTCTGTATTTTTATATTGTTATATATATTTGTACACCCTGGCCAATGAAACATCACACTATTTCCATTCCTTTACCCCTTTAGACATGGTGTCTAAACACTGCCCTTTCCCCACCTCCTCCTACCTAGCAAACTCTTTTTAATTCATTATGACTCAGTTCACATATAAACTCTTGAGTAAAGCCTTTACTGACTGTCCCAGTCTTCTATCATTCCATCTCAACTAACAAACTCTGCACTTCCCTTAAGCAATCATAAGCTATAAGCTTAATAATAAGGTGTCTTTTGAGAACTTATTAAATCTCCTAAATAGATATTTTCACATGTGCTCTCTAAATTTATACTTAAAATAAAATAATGAGGTAAGTATTATTATTATTTCCCTTTTACAGATAAGTTAACTAGTGCAAAGTCAAACAACATTGAATAGAAGATTTAAGACTCAGACTCAGAGTATTTGACTCCTGAGACCATACTCTTAACCATTTATTTATTTATTTATTCATTCTACTTGTTTACTTATTTGTCTTTGTATGTACTAGGCACTAATATTAGATAGAAAAAATGTTTCTGCATGCAGAGCTTTTAGTCCTCATGCCTCCCAAAGAGAAAGCATGCAGAAGAATGGTCAAAGAATCAAACTGAGGTGCCCTCTGCCATGTGATGGTCAAGATGTCTATTACTATTTCTACCACTGAGCATGAGATTTTATTCATATTTCCTTTGGCAGAGATATTTCTTTTATGAATAAAACCAAATAAAATACCAAGTTATCATGTCCTCAAACTCTGCATGGATTGGCAATTGTCTACCCCTAAAACCACATCTCATGGATTTTACTTATCCTTAGTTACATTCCTGTCACACTGCCATTTTTATCATCATTAAAAAGCTCTTTTTTCATCATAGGGCTTTTGTTTATTTATCATCATCATCATCATCATCATCATTTTAATAAAAGGTAAAGTATCATATTTGAATGAATACTCATGTTTACTTCAGACATTTTTTAAAGAAAAGAGACATTACAAACTTGAATTTCCTACTGTATACTCTATGGCCCCAAATGCTTTCCTCCTTCCCCAGAGGAAATCGCCATTATAAATGCGCTACCTCTATAGTTCATATTTTCATATTTTTAAAGACATGTGCATGTCTTCATTTCTAAATTTATAAAAATTATTTCATACTGTATTTAAAGTACTAGAACTAGATTTTCTCACTTGCCATTAGGTTTATGATGTTTATCCATGTTGACATGTGTAGATTTAGTTCATTCACTTTTACTGCTGTATTATATTCCATCATATTAATGTACCACAATGAATTAATTCACTCTCTAGACTATGGGCATCTGCTCTTTCACAATTAAATAAAGTGTTTAAATCACATTATTGGACAATTATTGAAGGCATTATGTTAAATAAAATAAGTCAACAGAGAAGGACAAATACTGCATGACATCATTTATATGTAGAATCTGAAAAATCTGAACTCATAGAGAGAGTATAATGATGGTTACCAGGGACTAGAGAGTGAGTGAAGATATTGGTCAAAGAGTACAAACTTCCAGTTTTAAGATGAATAAATTCCAGGGGTTTAATGTACAGCATAGTGATTATAGTTAATAATACTGTTTTATATACTTGAACGATGCTAAGAGAGTAAATCATAAATGTTCTCAGCAGAAAAATAAAATGACAATTATGTGATGTGATGGAGATGTTAGCTAAAGCTATGTTGGTAATCATTTTGGAATGTATGTGTATCAAATCAACAATTTGTACACTTTAAACTTACACAGTACGTAAACTATCTCAGTAAGTTGGAATAAATAGCAAGAGGATAATTAAAAATCTTATGACAATAAATTTGAAAATCTAGATAAAATAGACAAATACTTAGAAAAATATATTACTTGACTCACAAATAAAATTTCCTAAATATTTCTATAATCCCACTAAAGAAATAAAATTCATAATTAAAATTTTTCCCAGATAGAAAAAAAAACCTGGTATAAATTTATGAGAAAGTATTACCAGACTTTGAAAGAACACATAATTCTAATATTTCACACTTTCCAGGGTATAGAAAAACAAGAAATAATTTTAATGCTAATGTAATCTTAAGGCTAACATCTGACTACAAATATATGTGAAAGGCAAATTATAGAAAATCTCATAAACATAGGTGAAAAACTCATAAATGAAACATTAACAAACCAAATCTAGTAATATATAAGAAAGATCATATATAATGATTGAGTTGCATTTATTTTCACAGATTTATAATGCCAAATCTGGCATCTGCCAAGTTTTTTTATATTTGTGGACATATTTCAGGCACTAATGTATTCTTTTGTCATTTGTCTATATCCATGCCAATACAGCAATGTTTTAATTATTATAGTTTTAAAATACATCTTGAAATCATATAACATATATTCTACTACCATAGTTTTCTTTTTCAAAGTTGTCTTAGTTCTTGGATTTTTATCTTCCAGATGCATTTTTGAATCAATTTGTTTAATTCCAAGAAAAATTTGACTGAATTTCTATTAGAATTGCACTTAATTTATAGATTAATTTGGTGGAGAACTGTCATCTTTATAATGAATATAGTAGATCTTTTCCATTATTATGTCCTCAATAATTTCTAGACAAAGATCTTGAATTTATTTTTATGTTTTATATTTATCCATAGGTACTTTAAAATTTCATTACTATTTTGAATGAGATTTTTTAAATCTCATTACATTTCCTAATTGGTTAATACTACAGCAAGGACAATATTGATTTTGATCTTTTATTGATCTCTGGTGTCCTTCAAGTTTATACAAAAATAGTAACATAATAAGATATAAACATATAAAGAGAGTAACTGAGCATCCATTCTGAATGTTTTCATGTTCATTACTTGACTGTTATTTGTTGTCTGTTTGTTTTAATAATAAAGTTTTTAAACCCCACCAAACACTTCAATACTTTAAAAAAATTATTTAATTAGTTTCAAGTATATAGTACATTGGTTAGACATTTATATAGTTTATAAAAAAATCTCCTTAATTGCCATTATATTAATGTTAACTGCATTTATGATTCTACCCAACTTACCAGTTATTAAAAATGGTCATGACGAAAAAAGCACCATTTGACCAGCAAGTCTTATAGAATGTGAGAGCTTCAGTGGTCACCAGATATCATGCATTAATTTATTCATTCAGTAAATATTTAAGAAACTACTATATGTACTGAACACATATTACGTTACTCGCACAGTGCTAGAAGTAACCAAGAAAGCCAAGGTCTCTGCCCTTAGATGATAGAGCTTATCATCTAGCTGGAGAATCAACAAACCTGTTGTGATGCTTAATTTTATGTGTCAAGTTGGATAGGCTATAGTAGATTTAATCAAACATTAATCCAGGTGCTGCTTTGAAGATATTTTGTAGATGTGGTTAACATCTATAATCAGTTGAATGTAAATAAAGTAAATATGCCTTGACATTGTGGGTGAGCCTCATTTCATCAGTTGAAGGTCTTAAGAGCAAAAATAAGGTTCCCAGTGGAGAACAAATTTCATCTCAGGACTACAGCATCAATTTCTTCCTGGTTTCCAGCCTTCTGGCTTGCCTTAAAAATTTTTGACTTGCCAGCCTCCCACATAATGAGTCAATTTTTTAAAACAAATTTCTCTAGGTAAATATATACATATATGTGCATGTACATACATATATACATATGTGTGTATGTGTATACACACACACAACAGGAAATACACACACAGTCTTCTATTGGTTCTTTTTTTCTGTAGAACACTGACTGATACATCTGTAAAAACACAAACAAATATATGATTATAAATTATAATACATGTCATGAAGGGAAGAATTGGCAAAAATGGATGGAGTAGGGGTTGAAGGAGTCTTTACTTATGTGGGAAAAGAGTATCTGATGAATTACCTTCTAGGCTGAGACCTGAAACATAAGAAACTGTTTGTCAGCAGTAAAGCCTTTAAAAAATATGGATCAAATTGTATTCCCATGGAAGTTTATGAGAGTACCCAACACCATGCCAATGTGGAATACTATCATTTTATTGCTAACTCTATGCAAATTTGCTAGGCAAAAGGTGACATTATATTACTTTTTCAACTTGTTTTTCTGTAATTATTTTTAAGGTTAATTTTTTATATTATATGTCATTAGAATGCCTCTTTGCTTGTACAGTTTTGAATAAGATACCTTACTAATAGCTCCAAGAACAGTGTCTTGTATGTAGATAGTACCGAAGATTAACAGAGGTGGAAGAGACCTAAGGAGTCACCAGTTTGACCTATGCCCAATGCAAGAATTTCTCTGATAACATACATTACAAGTGTAGCTTCTGCATGGTTAAGCTCAATGATTAATGAGAGAAACATAGATTATCATGGAATGAATGAACTTTACATATCATTAGATTCATTCATAAATTCATTCAAGTCAATAAATATCTATTGAGATTTACAATAAGAAATAGTCTAGTCTCTTTAAAGATTAGTAACAGAGGGCCATAGAGCTTAATTGACATTATATAGTTCCTCAGGGGTAAGAGAACAATAAGTTAGGGACACATATCAGGTTTCTCTAATCCAGATCCACTATAATTTTTATAATTAAGTGATATTTTTCCCAAGAACCATTAAGGTAAAAAGAAAAATCCGCATCCACATAAAAGTAGACCTAAAAACCCCTTTTTATAGCTTTATAGCTAAGGTGTTTGAAATTTCAGTGTTATCTTCTTAAAATTCTCTCAAGTTTGAATGAGAAAATGTAATAGCTTGTTTTCTTATGTTACATATTAAGAGTCATCTATTAGCACAATTAGTGAATGTACATCTTTAGATTTAGTAACATTTTGGATTCTAATTCTTTAACCATAAATGTGACAAATCAAGTTAAAGAATTTGATAACAAAAGACTTGTTCAAAAATAATTATGGAGGAGTTTGGAGAAATGTGGTGGAGTGAGAGAAGTTCCCAGATCTCAACCCTTGAAACAACAATGAGCTGAACACCTATAACTCAACAAAACAAAACAAAACACCAAACTACACACCAGCACATCTGAGCATGGGATGTGCCCATAAGAGCTACCACA
This sequence comes from Macroglossus sobrinus, assembly GCA_004027375.1. NCBI lineage: Eukaryota > Metazoa > Chordata > Mammalia > Chiroptera > Pteropodidae > Macroglossus > Macroglossus sobrinus. The sequence continues at coordinate 13,267 of PVKZ01001666.1, read as the reverse complement.
GGTTAGAACACTGGGACTCAGGCAGTGGACAGGGAGAAATTTAGAAGCTGCCTCTCCCAGGTCCCGAAGCTCCCTGTAGAAAAAGGGAGAGGAAAGAAGGAGCACCAAATTCCCTGAACAACCCTGACTAGGAGTGCTATGAACTCCATGCAACCAGCAACAGGGCCCGAACATCAGGACAGAAAGCAGAGAAGCTGGATGGCAGAGAAACAACAGTTGATTTTTACCAGCCATGGTTGCAAAACAGAAGATGAGTCAGAGCTTTGAACATTGAAACCCAGAAGGCCCTTTCTCCCATGTCCTCTGAGACCAAACACTGAAGCCCCAGGGAAATCTGAACAAATGCTGCCAAAACTGCCACTAACACAGACAGGGACTGAGACTGAGGGTAGCAAGTATGATTACACATCTATGAGAAAAAACAAAGGGATTATTAAGGCATTATTTAAAGCAGGAACCTAAGATGCTTAGATGCCACCTACTGAAAATCAAAAGAAAAATGCCTTCTGTGCAACAAGCTCAAGAAATATTTTTATATTAGAAATCTCCTTTCTGAAAAAAAAGCAAAATACACTTTCATTAATGCCCAGGCAGAGAAATAGTCCATTAAACACCATGAAAAACAGAGGAGACAAGACATCTCAGACAGAAAGAGAAAAATCTCCAAGAAATAAGTTTACAGACAGAAATATGCAACTTAAATGACAGAGAATTCAGGATGGTACATCTGAAAAAACTCAGTGAGCCTCAAAATAAGTCACATCAACAATTTCAGGAATTGAAAAAAACAACCAGATGAGCAAAGCAAAGACATTGAAACCCTCAAAAAGAGCAAAATAGATCTTCTGGAGATGGAAAACACAGTGCAAGAGTAGAAAACTGAATAGCAAGTTTGGGAAATAGAGTCGACCAAATGGAGGAAAGGATCAGAGATAGTGAAGACTGAAATCTAGAAATAAATCAGAAGGAATAAGAGAGAAACTAAAGAATGAAAAATAATAAAAGAAAAATTCAAGAACTAGATAATGCCCTTAAGAGAGGAAACATAAAAATAATGGGCATTTTCGAAGGTGAGGAAAAGAAGCAGGGATGAGAAAGCATTTTCAGACAAATAGTTGACAAGAATTTCTTAAATCTAAGGAATGAGCTGGAATTCGGAATTCAAAAAGTCAACAAAACACCCAATTATCTCAACCCAAAAAGACCTTCTCTAACAAATATTGTATTAAGATTATTAAAAATCAATGACAAAGACAGAATTCTCAGAGTAGCCAGGGAAAAGATAACAGTAAAGAATAATGGATAACCCATTAGATTATCATCAGACTTCTCAGTGCAGACTTTAAAATCCAGAAAGAGTGGAATCAAATATTCAAATATAAAGTGAAAGAACTACCAGCCTAGAATAATGTATCTAGCTAAGCTCTCCTTTAGATACAAAGAAGAAATAAAGACCTTTCCAGACATACAAAAATGGCCTGCACTACAAGAAATACTGAGAGAAGCCAGTAACTTAAAACAAAATTAGAAAAAAAATAATTAGAATAAGGTGACTATCAGGCAAATAGAAGGAGTGCAAATATTACTAAGAACAGGGCATTATAAGGTTAAACAATAAGAAGAATATGGAACTTTAAACAATTACCAAAAAACTTACTAAAGTAAAAGTCCAGGACCAGATGGCTATACCAGTGAATACTATCAAACATTCAAAGAAGATTTAATACCTATTCTCTTCAAACTCTTCCAAAAAATCAAAGAGGAGACAATACTTCCCAACTCAATTTATGAGGCAAATATTACCCTTTAATAAAACCTGGTAAAGATAACACACAAAAAAGGAAACTATAGACCAATATTTCTCATGAACACAGATGCAAAAATTCTAAATAAGATACAAGCAAACAGAATACAGCAACATATTAAAAAGGTTATACAACACAATCAAGTGGGCTTCATCCCAAAGGGACAGGGATAGTTCAGCATATGCAAATCATGTGATACACCACATAAACATATTAAAAAATACCAACCATGTAATCATATCAATAGATGCAGAAAAAGCCTTAGACATGATTCAGCATCCATTTAGGATCAAAACACTTCACAAAATAGGTCTAGAAAAAATTACTTAACATAATAAGTGCCAATTATGACAAATCCTCAGCCAACATTAAACATAATGGTGAAAAACTAAAAACTTTCCCTCTAAGATCAGGAACAAAGCAAGGCTGTCCACAATCACCACTGATATTAAACATAACATTGAAAGTTCTAGAGAGAGCAATCAGGCAAGAGAAAGATAAAAAGCATCCAAATAAAAAATGAAGAAGTCAAACTCACTATTTTCTGATGGCATGATTCTCTATATAGAAAACACTAAAGACTCTACAAGAACACTACTAGAAACAATAAACAAATACAGTAAATTTTCTGAATGCAAAATCAATGTTAAAAAAACCATAGCATTCCTATACTTTAATAATGAATTGTCAAAAAAAAAAGAAGTAAAAAAAAGTAATTCCTTTTACAATTGCTACAAAAAGAATAAAATACCTGGGAATAAATTTAACAAAACATGTGAAGGACCTATATAATAAAAACTGTAAGATCCTATTAGAATAAATCAAAGAAGATACAAAGAAATGGAAAGATATCCCTTTTTTTTGGATTGGAAAAAAGCAACATATTTAATATGGCCATATTACTTAAACATTATTATAGAGATTTAATGAAATACCCTTCAAAATCTCATTAGCATTTTTAAGGAAATAAAACAAAAAATCATTAAAATTTTATGGAAGCTCAAAAGACCCTAAATTGCCAAAGCCATCCTAAGAAAAAAGAATGAGGCTGGAGGCAACACTCTGCCCAACTTCAAATTATACTACAAAGTAACAGTAATCAAAGCGGCATAGTACTGGCAGCAGAACACATACACGGAGCAGTGGAACAGAATCGACAGTCCAGAAGTAAACCCATATTTATATGGGCAAATAATTATCAACAAAAAAGCCAAAAACATACAGTGGAGAACAGAAAGCCTCTTCAATAAATAGTGCTGAGAAAACTGGAAGGTCACCTGCAAAAGAATGAAATTAGACTGTTATCTATCCCTATACACCAAAATTAACTCAAAATAGATTATGGTCCTGAATATCAGACCTGAAACAACAAAATGCATAGAAGAAAACATCGAAACTAAACTCAAGGACCTTAGACTTAAAGAGGATTTTATGAATTTGACCTCAAAGGCAAGGGAAGTAAAAGCAAAAACGAATAAATGGTTCTACATTAAACTAAAAAGGATCTGCTCAGCAAAATAAACTGACAAGGAGGAAAAGAAACAACCATTTGAATGGGAAAATATATTTGCAAGCAACACCTCCAACAAGGGCCTAATATTCAAAATATACAAAGAACTCATATGACTCAATAACAACAACAAAAAAACAATCTAATAAAAAATTCGGCAGAAGACTTGGATAGACACTCTTCTCTAGAAGATATACAAATTGACAACAAATATTTGAAAAGATGCTCAATATCGCTAGCTATTAGTGAAATACAAATCAAAACCACAATGAGATACTATCTCCCACCTGTTGGAATAGCTTTAATCAACAGGACAAGTAATAACAAATATTGGAGAGGATGCAGAGAAAAGGAACCCTCATACACTGCTGGTGGGACTGCAAATTGGTACAGCTACCATGGAAAACAATATAGAGGTTCCTCAAAAAACTAAGAATTAATCTACCATGTGATCCAGCAAATCTTCTGCTGGGTACTTACCCCCAAAGACTTGAAAACTCACATCCAAAAAGATATTGCATACAGATGTTCATAGCAGTATTATTCACAGTGGCCAGCACATGTAAGATACCGAGGTGTCCTATGATGTATGATTGGTTAAGGAAGTGGGGTACATATATACAATGGAATATTACTCAGCCATAAGAAGAGATCAAATACTGCCATTTGCAACAATCTGGATGAATCTTGACATAATCATGCTAAGCAAAATAAGCCAGACAGAAAAAGTTGAGTATCACTTATATGTGGGATATAAACCTAAAAACAACAAATGAATAAGACAAACAAAATAGACTCATGGACATGGACAATGAACTAGTGGTTACCGGAGAGCAGGGTGTGGGGGAAGAGGGGGATGTAGACAGGGTAAAGGGGGTCATATGTAGGGAGAAGGGGGAGGGTGAAGTGGGTAAGGGAGATTAAATATATGGTAGCCGAAGGAAACTGGATTTTGGATGCTAAACACAATAGAATATATAGACGTCAAATTATAATGTACATCTGAAAATAACATAATTGTATTAACCAAAGTTACTCCAGCAAACTTAAAATAAAAAAATAAAAGATAAAAAATTAAAATTAATAAAGGAGGAAAATAAAATAAAACATGCAAAAATTATAAACAAAATATTTAAAATTAAAGCTATCAGCATCAAAGAATATAATATGACCAAGTAGGATTTGTTTCCAGAATGCAAAACTAGTCAACTTTAGCAAAATCTATCAACAAACTAAAGGACAAAAGCATAATTGAAGCAGCAAAGGTATTTAAAAATTTTAGCATTCATTTCTCATTAAAAACAAAACTTACAAGTAAAATAGAAATGTCATAAAACTATATGAAAAAGACTAACAAAATTCAACAATAAATAACTTGTAAATATGAGTAAAGAGTATATGGCTATGCCTTATACTATTCTTGCAAACTTTCTAAAAGTTTAAAATTATATCAAATTAAAGAGCTGAAGTTAAAAAATAATCAAATATTAAAAATATATTTGAGTGAGAATGGAGTGTCCAGAAAATATTTATAATTATTTAGTAACTAACAAAACTAATATTAATTCAGAAGCAAATATCTAATAACAGATCCTGGCACAATTTGTTATTCATTTAATAGTAAACAATATTGATTCTCAATGTCATATCATTGTGATGACGTGCTACTGAAAGGGTCACAACAATGTAGTAATGGGTTAAGGTTAAGAGCCTACGTGCTAATCACCATGTCTCGCTTCTGGACATCTGCTTGCTTGAAAAGTTATTGTTTGACTATTACCCCTGGGAACCTAACAGTTGCCCATGGGAACCTAACAGTTACCCATGGGAACCTAACATTTTAACAGTACGCTTTCTGCTTCTGTACCCCCGCTTGCACAACCCACCTTTAGTTGACAGGTAGAGAATAGAAGAAATATTAGACCTTTGTGATTTAGACAAAATTGTTATTAATAATGTAAGAGGGAACCCTCATCAACCTCAGCAGGCCAAATGGAAATTGATTAAATCGAAACGGGTGTTCTCATATTAGTGAACCAGACTATGTACCAACCTACATCTCATGTAGATTTGTGTAATATATTAGGAAACAAATTTAATTTTATAAGTGATGACTTGCCTAGAGGTCTAGGAGCTAGTTTTTCATCTGGCCCCTGGTATGGTTGTGGTAGAGAGGACTACTAGTAACTATAATATTAATAATTCTAGATATAAAGAAAATTGTAATCAGATTATTCTAATAAATAGCTCTCCTCCTACTTACTTAGCAGCAGCCAGAGATACCTGATTTGCTCGTAATAATACTGGTTTAACACCCTGTATTAATCTCAATTATTAAAAAGAAAATGCTGGATTTTGTGTATTAGTCCATGTCATCCCACAAGTATATTTAATGAATGAACCAGAAGGAAGACAAGCAATAGATTTGTGGGGAGGATATGAATATCCTCGACATAAGAGAGCAGTCCCAGTCCTTGTGCCACTTCTAGTAGGATTAAGAATTGCGGGATCGGCGGTAGTCGGAACCACTGCTTTAGTCACGGGAAATCAAGGCATAACCTGGCTCACTAAGCAAATTAATGAGGACTTAAGTACATTAGAAAAGTCAATCAATCACCTTGAAACATCTCTTAATTCTCTAGCTGAAGTAGTCTTGCAGAATAGGAGAGCTTTAGACCTCCTATTTCTTAAGCAAGGAGGTCTGTGTATAGCATTAGGGGAAACTTGCTGTTTCTATGGTAATCATTCTGGAGTTCTTAGAGATAGTTTAGCATTAATTAGACAAAGGGTGAAAGACAGAAATGAGAAGTTAAGACAAGGAGGTAACTGGTATGAATCTTGGTTTAATGGAAACTCTTGGTTGACCACACTGCTATCAGTTATAGCAGGACCATTAATTATTCTGTTGCTGTTATTAACCCTTGGGCCATGTTTATTAAAATGGCTTAGAGGTTTAATACAATCTCACATGACCGGGGCAAAAATTTTAATATTAGGAGCATCAGCCCCAGCCTGCTGGCCAAATATTCCAACATCAGACTCGAAGATTGAGTCACTGTAAAGAAAACCAGTGGGGAATGTGATGACGTGCTACTGAAAAGGTCACAAAGATGTAGTAATGGGTTAAGGTTAAGAGCCTACGTGCTAACTGCCATGTCTCGCTTCTGGACACCTGCCTGCTTGAAAAGTTATTGTTTGACTATTACCCCTGGGAACCTAACAGTTACCCATGGGAACCTAACATTTTAACAGTACGCTTTCTGCTTCTGTACCCCCACTTGCACAACCCACCTTTAGGTTGACAGGTAGAGAATAGAAGAAATATTAGACCTTTGTGATTTAGACAGAATGAAGAATGAGATTTGGGGCTTAAAACCCTTGTACCTTTATGTTTCGGGGCTGCTCCTTTGGAAGGACAGCCGCCGGCTAATAAACTGCTTCTAATATCAGAGCACTCAATTTGAGTCTGGTTATTCCGGTCACAACATCATAATCCAAAATAAATTCCAGATTAATCAAGATCTTGTGTGAAAGAAAAAAAAAAGAGAGACATGGTCAAAGCGGCACAGATGGTAAATGCTGTCCTTGCCTCTTCTCATAGCCAAATAAAAATTACCATCATTGAGAATAGCCTGAAGTCTTGCTGAACAGAAGTTCTATAACTAATAATATACAGAGAAAGCCACCTCATTGATAGGAGGGTGGTGATACAGATTGAGCTGGTCTCATATGCGTGTATAGCATTTTAAAATCAGGATAGAGGATATTTGCACTCTGGGGATGGTAGAGGGAAAGGTAAACCAAGATTTCATTTTCAAGATAAAAAGTTCTTCAAACTCAATTTTAATTTTACCTAGCACTCCACAGGCCTGTGCCAACCCACCATCTCTCCATACAAATTGTTCAAAAAAAAAAAAAAAAACAACCTGTGAGTGAAACGTTTAAAGAACAGTTAAGGAAAACTAGATCTTCATTTAATTCCTGTTATAGTGTGGTAAATGTCTTAAAGTAGAGAATGATGAAAATGATCAGATCTTTTCAGATAAACCAGCATCTTCAACAGAAGAAAACTGGAATTTCAAGAAAATTTTAAACACATAGTGAATTTGAAGAAAGTACATATCTGAAAAATACCTTCAAGAATATCAATGCAGGTGAATCTAAATCACGTGATACTGGGTCTTGCAGCGATTTCCATTATGACTATGTGAATGAGAATCTTCCCAAACAAAGATTAAATGAAGTAAAAGCAAAATTGATGAAGTAGATTCACGAGAAAGAAGACCTTCAGAGGCTAAAACTAGTTAAAATGTATAGATCTAAGAATGACCTGTCCCAGTTACATTTGTTAATAAAGATGTGGAGAAGCTGTAGGCAGCTGTTGCTTTGTGAGTTGCAATCAGCTCTGTTGGAGGAGAATAAGAAACTTAGACTTACTCAGTTGATAGACTACTATGGGTTAAATGATAAATCGCTACTGTATTATAGACACGAAGTAGAATTTATAGGTGTTTAATTCATACTTTTTTTTCCTCCAGAATGTCTTTGAGAATGACAACTGAAAAGATAATTATGCATTTTAAGGGGAAAATATAAACCAGTAGGGCTTATGGAAAGGTATCTTGATGGACATCAATTTAGGGCACTCTCATGTGAATATAAACTAAGTTTTAAAATAAAAATTTGGTATTTTTTTAAAAAAATAATTATGTTTTAAAAACTAATTTGGACAGTTTTGGAAGTCATTTTAATACAGTTTTGTTTATTGTGGTAAAAATTAAGGTTTAATGTTAAAAAATAATTCAATTTGATGAATGTCCAGACCTCAATTGCTCAAAGAATGTTTGCCTCTGTCCTAAGTTTATGAACCTTATTTCCATCCATTTTCTACATAATTACATATGGATGATTGAGCAGGTAATTAAACTTATATGTTCAAAAAAAATCAAGAGACATATCTTAGCTGCGGAGGTCCCCCTGAGGAAGGAGGGGTCCCAGCCTCATAGCAGGCTCCCCAATCCAGAGTTCCGGTACTGAAAAGAGAGGTTCCCATAATTTCTGGCTGTGAAAACTAGCAGAGCTTGTGGCTGAATGAGACAGAAGGTTGTGGGAACCCCAGGCACTCCTCTTAAAGGGCCTACACGTGAAATTACTCACTGATGAACTCACTCCCTCTGAGCTCCAATGCAGAGACAGCACTTCAAAATGCCCCAGGGACATATGGGGAGGAACTGAATTGTCTAGCTTTAAGGTGAAGGCTGGAGAGGCAGATTTCCCCAAGACAGAGGTGCTGGCAGAATCCATTGGTCCTTTCTTGAGGTGTTGGGAGCCATTATTGCTGAATACCCTACAGACAGGGTTAAAGGTGCCTGCAAACTATAAGTTTGCAGGGCAGGTAAGCTTGTTACTGGAGGAGGAAGATTGCCTTAAAGGATAAGGTCATTACTGAAATTGTTTGCATATCTGTGGGTGTTGCTTCTCATGCACATCCTAGGGTATAAATATACTGTTCTTAATAATTAACTCGGGGCGCAGTATTTACTGTTAGCCCTCCCGACTCTATCTTTTGTCTCTCTCTCTTTCTTTTCTCAGTCCTCACTCCCCGCTTAGGAACTGTTCGATCTTAGCCGGCGGGCTCCGGCATTGAGGCCTAACCCCTCCCAATGTGTAGATATAGGTGGCCATCATATCTGAGACTCTAACAATTTGGTTAACATTTTACCTACAACTGGTGATTCCCTGAGACCCTGCCCCACCCAACTTGCAAGCCCAACCAAGATCTAGCGGCAACCAGCCTCATTGCAACTTGGTCTCTCCAAGGCACCTCCAACACCAGACAAGTGGCAACTATCTACAGATCACTTTGTAGCTTATACCAAGTGACTCTGGTCAGAGTATAGGCAGAGCTGATCTTGACCTGTAAAAGAACTCCTTCCAAGAGGCCCCCATACCAACACACTTAGCCATTTTCTAATACCAGAGCACCACTCAACCACCTCCACAAAAGACACCAAAAAGGCAGACTAGGAAGGCACCAGACTCCACCTCCTCCACTGCAGTTACAGCCCGTTCTCACAACCAATTAACCTGAGGATTGATCCCTGTGATTGACATGCAAACAGAAACCAAGGCTCAACTACAGCAGGAAAGTATATACAATCCACACAAGAAAACAGCTGGATCACCCAACTCAGGTGACCAGGGAAACAGCACTCCTGGGCCTCATGTAAAACCTACAACATAAAGTCACTCTACAAAGACTGGGAGACATAGCAGTCCTACCTAATATGTAGAAACAAAAACAGGGAGGCAGCCAAAATGGGGATACAATGAAACATGTCCCAAATAAAAGAAGAAAAGAAAGCTCCAGAAAAAACAAAAAACAAAACCAAAAAAACTCCTAAACCAAATGAAGACAATGATTTCAGTGAGAACTTTAACAAAAAGATAGGAAACATAAAAAAGAACCAATCAGAAATAAAGAATATGTTAGAGTGAATGAACAGATTAGATGAAGCAGGCAATTAAGTCAGCAATTTGGAAGAAAAGATAGAAAAAAACACCAAGAAGGGAAAAAGAAAAAATAATCATAAATAAATAAATAAATAAATAAATAAATAAATAAATAAATAAATAAATAAAGTTAGTTAATGGAGCCTCTGGGACAACATTATGAATACCAATATTCTCTTTATAAGGATACCAGAAGAAGAGAGAGAGCAAGGAATTGAAAACCTATTTAAAGAAATAATGCTGGAAAACTTTCCTAACCCAGTGAAGAAAATAGACATACAAGCCCAGGAAGCACAGAGTTCCAAACAAGATGAACCCAAAGAGGCCCACAGCAAGACTCATCATAATTAAAATGCCAAATGTTAAAGACAAAGAGAGAATCCTAAAAGCAGCAAGAAAGCATCTAGTTATCTATAAGGAAGCTCCCAAAAGACTGTCAGCTGATTTCTCAAGAGAAAGTATGCAGGCCAGAAGGGATTGGCAGGAAATATTTCATGATGAAAAACAAGGACCTAAAACCAAGTTTACTCTACCCAGCAAAGCTATCATTTAGAATCAAAGGACAGATAAAGAACTTCCCAGACAAGGGAAAGCTAAAGTTGTTCATCTCCACCAAACCAGTGTTTGAAGTAAAGTGAAATGAACTTCTTTAAAAAGGAGGAAAAATATGAATAATAAAATGACAATAAGTACTTATCTATCAATAGTTTAAATATAAATATATTAAATACTCCAATCAAATGACATAGGGTGGCTGAATGGATAAGAAAACAAGACCCTTATGTGTGCTGCCTACAAGAGATCCCCAGATTAAAAGACACACGTACACACACTGAAAGTAAAGGAATGGAAAAAGATATTTTATGAAAATAGAACAAAACAAAACAAAAATCTGGTGTAGCAATTTTGATGATTGATAGATGGGGGTGAGTTGGAGGGATAAAAGAAGCGGGGAGGGAGTAAGAGGTATAAATTGGTAGATACAAAATAGTCATGGGGATGTAAAGTACAGCATGGGGAATATAGTCATTAGTGTTGTAATCACTATATGGTGTCATATGGGTACTGAATTGATTGAGGTGATCATTTTATAAGTTATATAAATGCCTATTATTGAGTTGTACTCCTGAAACTAATATTGTATGTCAACTATAATTTAAAAATGAAAATACAAAATTTAAAAGATAGACAATTCCTAAGGAAAAAATCAAAGAAAGAGCACAGAATAAAGAGTTCTTAACATCCTTTCTTTCAGAGAATGCCTCACCTCTCAATACCATTCTTAAATAACCTCCTCATTCTTGGTTTCAACCTATATCAGCACTTTTCTTTCTAACAGTAACAAGAGGGCAGTTAGTCAACTTGAGCTCCTCCTAGACACTAGAGTGTTCTGCTATGTTATTCTTTTTTTTTTAAATTTAAATACAGTGTGCTAAACAGCCAGGATAATAAGCTAACATGAGCATTAGTCATTCTATTTGGGGATGGAAATCAGTAATATTCCAGAAAATTCCTGTCTGTACCATTATGAAGCTACTTCTCCAAAATGTGGCATAGTTCTTGTATGTTCAATTAGGTCCAATTGGATGAACAACACAGCTTCTCAATGACTTTATAAATGTATTTTTGATATTGTTCTTAGAAGTCACATAAAAGGATGTGGGTGAATTTTAATTATATTTACCTCCAGGTCATTCTAGATTCTATGCCAAGAAGTTATACATCAGTCTATACCTCATGTCACACTACACAGATATATTGCTTAGTCAAAATTATTAAATAAAATAAAGTGGAACAGACAAGAGTTTAAACAATACAAATATCATATTATAAAATACCTCAACTTTACCATTTACTTATGAAAAATACACTACATCTCTAATAATCACTATCAGTAAATTTTATGAGGGGTCCATTGATGAAAGGTCCAATGGAATGAACATCATGTCCTGTATTCCAAGAGCCAGTTAAACCCATCATATCTACAAAGCCACAGTACCCTTTTCCATTTCTTCTGATAATACTGTTTCAGTCAGAGAATTTCATCCAATCAAGTTTGAATTTCTTCTTTCATCAGCTACATCCAATAGCATCTTCTACTGAAATTGATTTTGCTTTTTTGTAGCACATCTGAAGTTTGAATATTCCAACACCAAGTCAATCATCCATATAATTTGTCTAAATGCTTTAATTACTAAGACATGAAACTATCCCAGCCCTGGCACTATACCTGCAAAATTATAGATAAATCAGGTAATTTTCCATAATAAAAGATCTTTTAATAAATTTATAAACTAAGAATTAATTTTCATAATTCTCCATGACAAATATGTAATCTCAGAATTCAACACATATTATAGTCTGGACTCTTTTAATTGTTACTAGCCACAAACTATAGCAGAAATTAATGAAACTGTAGGGAAGAAAACAAAGAAAATTATTCCATTAGTGTTCTTCTTTTTTTGGGGGGGACCAGTGGTATTCAGCATTTAAGAGAAGTGATTTTGTGCAAATATGTTGATCCTACCCCTCTTCCTCTAGGATTTCTTTCTATGTGGCAATAGAAACACACAGAACATAAGGCAATGTAAATTTACAATAACTGGTTTATTTATGCTAGCTACAATTACACCAGCTAAATGAATATTAGACAAATATCATACTCAAAGATACTTTTCATCATGCAGGCTCAAAATGTAGTCACAAAAATGGAAGCAATCTAGCATGCTCCTTCTTATGTATATCTTTGTATATTTCACTGACTAAGATCTTGTTAAATCCACTAATTTATAACACTTTGTTTCTAGTAATATAACAAATGAAATATTTTAAAGTCTTTGCAAATGCTCTAACCCAATAGATTCTCAAATTCCAAAACATTATATTTTTATTCTGAAGAATATTACTTCTATTGGTTGTATATGTCTTTCTATATTAATCTCTCTACAGAAATAAATTAATCTTTGCATTCTCCCACATCTTTCTGTATCCAAGTTAAAAATAATATCTTTTTTATATTAATCATGTAGTACATATGTCTCCACCTTATGTGTTTGTTAACTTCTTTGTTGTCAAAATAGTTAAGTGTAGAAGTTGCATAAATTGGTTCAATAAATATATAGCATTTAAAGATAATATTGGAAATTCTTTTGTGCAGTACAAGCATGCTTTACATTACCTTTACATTTTTAGTATGATTATGAATTTATCAGTTTTTAATGGACTCAACTTCAATTGACTGCAATTCTTTCTTTCCTTCCTTCCTTCCTTCCTTCCTTCCTTCCTTCCTTCCTTCCTTCCTTCCTCCCTCCCTCCCTCCCTCCCTTCCTCCCTCCCTCTCTCCCTCCCTCCCTCCCTCCTTCTTTTCTTTCTTTCTTTCTTTCTTTCTTTCTTTCTTTCTTTCTTTCTTTCTTTCTTTCTTTCTTTCTTTCTTTCTTTC